>CM042379.1:33491094-33568594 GCA_023634145.1 Thymallus thymallus | reverse complement strand
CCTCAAACATCCACATCAAAACTCTGTCCTCAAACATTTACATCAAAACTCTGTCCTCAAACATTTACATCAAAACCCTGTCCTCAAACATCCACATCAAAACTCTGTCCTCAAACATTTACATCAAAACCCTGTCCTCAAACATTTACATCAAAACTCTGTCCTCAAACATTTACATCAAATTAAATAGTATTTTCGATCAACATGGAAAACAACCACCTTTAGTGGAGTATTAAGTGACCATCCTTACAAACCACTTCATGTAAATGTTCATTACTGTATTGTATAAAGGCTGGTCATCTATGTTTGTACCTACAGACTTCCATCACCATGAAGAAAAACTATGCACAGTACAGTAATTGAGTTTGTGATGATGTGATGTGATGATGTGACTCAGTTGGTAGAGCATGGCGCTGGCAATGCTAGGGTTGTGGGTTCGATTCCCACGGGGGACCAGTATGAAAATGGAGTTCTTTTCCAACAGTGAATCACCACAGAGAGAATGGCCTACGCAACAACAATGCCCGTGAGAATTCTTTGTCACTTTTTCCAGGGCCAGCAACTTCTGACTTGCGCTGCCAATGCAATCTTAACAAGAACTGGTTGGGTTTTATAGTCAGAGAGAGCTTATTAGCGAAGAAAACACAGGCTTTTAAAGAGGAAATGGCCAGAGTGGGCTGGGTCCTATACATTCTCTGCTTTAATGACCACATCACACAGAGTTAGAGGTTGGTTTGTGCTCTAAGGAGGGAGAGGTTATGTGTCGGAGGTCAAGCTAACAGCTGATTATTAGACAAAGCCTTGAACTCTGCTCTACTCTACTCTACAATACTATGATATATTGTACTGTACTCTACTGTACTCTACTATACTCTACTCTACTCTACAATACTCTACTACTCTACTGTACTCTACTATATTCTACTCTACTCTACAATACTCTACTACTCTACTCTACTCTACTCTACAATACAATACTCTACTGCTCTACTATACTGCTCTACTCTACTCTACAATACTCTACTCTACAATACTCTACAATACTCTGATCTACTCTACAATACTCTACTCTACAATACTCTGATCTACTCTACTATACTCTACTCTACAATACTATACTCTTCAATACTCTACTCTACAATACTCTACAATACTCTGATCTACTCTACAATACTCTACTCTACAATACTCTACTGTACTCTACTGTACTCTACTCTACAATACTCTGATCTACTCTACAATACTCTACTCTACAATACTCTACGATACTCTACTCTACTCTACAATACTCTACTCTACAATACTCTGATCTAATCTACAATACTCTACTCTACTCTACAATACTCTACTCTACAATACTCTGATCTATTCTACAATACTCTACTCTACTCTACAATACTCTACAATACTCTGCTCTACTCTACTGTACTCTACTCTACAATACTCTACTCTACAATACTCTACTCTACAATACTCTACTCTACTGTACTCTACTGTACTGTACTCTACTGTACTCTACTGTACTGTACTCTACTGTAGTCTAATGTACTCTACTCTACTCTACTATACTCTACTGTACTCTGCTCTACTGTACTCTACTATACTGTACTCTACTGTACTCTACCCTCTACTATACTCTACTGCTCTACTCTGCTCTACTCTACTATAAACTACTATACTCTAATCAACTCTACTGTACTCTACTGTACTCTACTGCTCTACTCTACTCTGCTCTACTCTACTATACCCTACTATACTCTAATCTACTCTACTATACTCTACTCTACTATACTGTACTCTACTGTACTCTACTGTACTCTACTGTACTCTACTCTACTGTACTCTACTGTACTCTACTCTACTGTACTCTACTGTACTCTACTATACTGTACTCTACTGTACTCTACTCTACTGTACTCTACTGTACTGTACTCTACTGTACTGTACTCTACTGTACTGTATTCTACTGCACTCTACTCTACGGTACTGTACTATACTGTACTCTACTGTACTGTACTGTACTCTACTGTACTGTATTCTACTGTACTGTACTGTACTCTACTGTACTGTATTCTACTGTACTCTACTCTACTGTACTCTACTGTACTCTACTCTACTGTACTGTACTCTACTATACTGTACTCTACTCTACTATACTCTACTGCTCTACTCTACTCTGCTCTGCTCTACTATAACCTACTATACTCTAATCAACTCTACTATACTCTACTCTACTATACTCTACTGTACTCTACTGTACTCTACTGTACTGTACTCTACTGTACTCTACTGTACTGTACTGTACTCTACTGTACTCTACTGTACTGTACTCTACGGTACTGTACTATACTGTACTCTACTGTACTGTACTCTACTGTACTGTACTCTACTCTACCCTACTCTACCCTACTCTACTATACTCTACAATACTCTACCCTACCATACTCTACTCTACTATACTCTACTATACTCTACTATACTATACTGCTCTACTCTACTATACTCTACGATACTCTACCCTACCATACTCTACTATACTCTACTCTACCATACTCCACTCTACTATACTCTACTCTTCTCTACTATACTCCACTGCTCTACTATACTCTACTATACTCTACTGCTCTACTATACTATACTCTACTATACTCTACTGCCCTACTATACTCTACTATACTCTACTGCCCTACTATACTCTACTATACTCTACCCTACTCTACTATACTGTATTCTACTTTACTCTACTGTACTCTGCTCTACTGTACTGTACTCTACTGTACTGTACTGTACTCTACTGTACTCTACTGTACTGTACTATACTCTACTCTACTGTACTCTGCTCTACTGTACTGTACTCTACTATACTGTACTCTACTCTCTACTATACTCTACTGCTCTACTCTACTCTGCTCTGCTCTACTATAACCTACTATACTCTAATCAACTCTACTATACTCTACTCTACTATACTCTACTGTACTATACTGTACTCTACTGTACACTAACATTCAAGTGCTTTATCCATACCTATGGCCTGGAGTTTTTCCTGGTCAGGGTACAACGTCATGGTCAGAAAAACTCCTGTTCCTCCTCCTCTGGACTCACCTTGCGGTACTTGACGAAGTATGCGTTGATTGGATGTCCCCAGTCACGGCCCGCCCTCCATTCCAGGTCATAGACGTCAGGTTTGTGTGTCTGAGGAGGGCTAGTAATGATTGGTGCTTCAGGAGTGGGCCGGTTACTGCTCCTTTCTGTTGGTTGGCCCATGGTGTCCCATAGCCCCTCCCCTTCTCCTAGCCCTTCCCCTATCCCTTCCCTTTCCTCCTCGGGTGGGAGGAGCTCATCTCCCTCGTCGCTCTGGATTGGGTGGACTGAGGGGGGTGAAGCCTTGATCAGAATATGGGAACCAGGCTGGGGTTCTGTGAGAGAGAGAGAGAGAGAGAGAGAGAGCGAGAGAGAGATTTCAGATTAAACCAGAGCTGTATCCAAGTATAGCATTGAAGATTGAAACTTTCATCACAAATAATATGATGTTTTTAATCAATTTTCTTGCTATGAATTCAGATGCAAATAAAATGAATGTGCTTTCTGGGGCCGGGTGCACCAGTTTGGTATGAAATGATAGGCCAGGCATAGCTACACTCTTAGAAAGAAAGATGCTATCTAGAACCTTAAAGGGTTCTTCAGCAGTCCCTTTTTGAGAACCCTTTTTGGTTCCAGGTACAATGTTTTTGGTTCTAGGTAGAATTACCTTGAACCAAAAACATAGATAACCGGCTAATACAACTGAAGGCATAAATCAAATTGTTGGTTATTGAAATTCCCAAAGCCATCCACCTGTTAAATGTAAAGCAATCGCCGTGTGTGTACAACTAGATGATCATTTCAGCACCGCTTCAATTGTGACAGCGCCATCACGCTGGGGGACTCGCTATGATCAATGTACAGGTAAGTTAATATTTGCATGGTTAAATTAACTGTACAGGTAAATGACAGGAAGAGATACTTAAATAGCTAAATGTGCTTACGATATCATTTAGGGTAATAATAATTCCCTTCAAATACAGTCCTTAGTACAGGGTTACATTCGATATGCTAAATGCAATGAAAAAATACACAATTGACAGGATACTAATATGCATTCCTGAGTGAATGACTACGTAAGTTCAGTCCAAGAAAAACTTGCAATATTGCACGTGATATGATATAACAACTGTACATGAATATGTATATACAGACCTGAATCAATAAATAAGTCCTGAGTGAATGAGTGATTGCAGACCAGAGTTACTCACGGATGGATGCCTAATTGTTAAACTAGGTCCTAACACCCCACAGTTCCAGGTCTATGTTGCCGAAGGCACGGCACCCCGGTGAGGCATTATATAGTCTAATAGCCGCTGACAGGAAGGACCTCCTGTAGCGCTCTCTGGCACACCGTGGTGGGATCAGTCTGTGACTGAAGGTGCTCCTCTGCGTCATAACCATGGCATGCAGAGGGTGGGTGACGTGGTCCATGATGGCCAGCAGTTTGGCCAGGGTCCTTCTCTCCACCACCTCCTCTAGAGTGTCAAGGTTAATCCCCAGAACAGAGCTAGCCTTCCTGATCAGCTTCTTAAGCATCACCAGCCTTTATGTTGGCGCCCCAGCACACCACTGCAAAAAAGACCACACACTGGTAGAAGGTATGCAGTAGTTTACTGCACACGTTGAAGGACCTGAGCCTCAGAAAGTAGAGTCTGCTCTGTCCCTTTTTGTACAGGGCCCCGGTGTTACCAGCCCATTCCAGCCTGCTGTCCATATGGACTCCCAGGAACTTGTATGAACCAACCATTTCCACATCCATCCCCTGTATATGGACTGCAGTTGGTTGGGCCTTGGTTCTCCTGAAGTCCACAACCAGCTCCTTTGATTTGCTGATGTTGAGCTGAATGTGGTTCTGCTCACACCACAACACAAAGTCACTGATTGTGCTCCTGTACTCCTCCTCCTGCCCACTCCCTACAATTGCGGAGTCATCCGAGAACTTCTGCAGGTGGCATGTTTCAGTTATATCTGAAGTCTGAGGTGTAGAGGGTGAACAGGAAGGGGGACAGGACCGTTCCTTGGGGGGCCCCTGTGTTGCTCACTGCCCAATCTGACACACAGCTCTGTAGCTGCACAAATTGTGGCCTACCGGTCAGGTAGTCCGCAACCCAGGAGACTAAGGGTGCTTCCACTTTCATCCTCTTCATCTTCTCACCCAGTAGCAGGGGCTGAATGGTGTTAAAGGCACTGGAGAAGTCAAAAAATATAACCCTCACTGTGCAACCTGCGTTGTCCAGGTGAGAGTAGGCCCTCTGCAGAAGGTAGATGATAGCATCATCCACCCCGATGTTGCGCTGGTATGCAAACTGCAGGGGGTCCAGTGATGTACACACCAGGGGTCTGAGGTGAGCGAGGACTAACCTTTCCAGGGTCTTCATGATGTGGGATGTTAGTGCTACAGGTCTGAAGTCATTCAGGACAGTGGGGCGGCGCCTTCTTGGGCACTGGGATCAGGCAGGATGTTTTCCACAGAACAGGGACCCTTTCTAGGCTCAGGCTAAGGTTGAAGCGGTGCTGGAGTATTCCACACAGTTGGTCAGCACAGACCCTAAGCACCCTTGGGCTGATGCCATCAGGGCCCGCCACTTTCCACTGATGTAGTCTCTCCAGCTCTCTCTTCACTTGGTTGGTGGTGAAAGCCAGCCCAGGTGGGGAGGTGGGGGGGACGGGGGGTGTTGAAAATCAGTCCAGAGGTTGGGGGAAAAGAGGTGTTGCAGATCAGTCCAGAGGGAGCGGGGGTGGGGAGGGGGTCGCTGATTGTCTCAACGGAGGTGTAGTGTGCAAAGGGGGGGTGGGACAGCCTTGAGGGTGTGTGGCTTGGAGAGCTGGAGGGGAGGTGGACAGAGCTAATATCGTACCTGTTAAAAAATTGGTTCAGCTCTGGCTCCGTCCTGGTTCCCCTCCGTCTGCCCACTGTTTGACTTTTTGAAGCCAGCGATATTTCTCATACCCTTCCACACCTCTCTCACCTGGCTCTTCTCCTTATACCCTCTCTTCCCCTCAGAAATCCGCAACTTCAGCTCCCTCTGGACGCATTTCAATTTATCCTTGTCCCTCTCCTTGAAGGCCCTCTTCTTCTCATTCAGCAGGGCCTTCAGGTCGATGGTGACCCAGGGTTTATTGTTTGGGAAACAGCGTACCTTCCTGGTGGGTACAGTGTTGTCTACGTTATGCAGTCTGTAAGTCCATCACTGTCCTCCCCATGAGCCTCACAGAGCACATCCCAGTCGGTTGTCTCAAAGCAGTCCTGTAGGGCCTCATTCGCCTCACAGAGCACATCCCAGTCGGTTGTCTCAAAGCAGTCCTGTAGGGCCTCATTTGCCTCCGGAGACCATCTCCTAATGGTCCTAGTGGTCGCAGGCTGCTGTTGGACCATAGGCCTGTAGAGTGGGGTGAGGTGGACAAGGTTGTGATCCGATCTACCGAGGGGAGGGAGTGCAGTGGAGTTGTATGCATCCTAACGCATTAGCATATAACAAGTCCAGAGTTGTATTATTCCTGGTTGGGCACTTCACGAACTGTTTGAACGTGGGCAGCGTTGAAGAGAGAGATGCATGGTTAAAATCCCCAGAAATGGCAAAGAAGGAACTGGGATGCGCTGTCTGTAACCTCGCGATAACAGAGTGGATGACGTCACATGCTGTGTTTGCGTCAGCGGAAGGCGGGATGTAAACAATAACAGCAATGGCCGCCGTGAATTCCCTCTGCAAATAGTAGGGTCTCAGGCTAATGGCTAACAGTTCAATGTCTGGGCTACAAAACTGTTCCTTAACAGTAATATGTCTCGGATTACACCATCTGTTGTTAAATAATAGAGCCAGCCCCCCTCCCTTACTCTTACCGGAAGAATCGATATCCCTGTCCGCTCTGATGGTCTGGAAACTGCCGTTAGGGAGGTTCCCTGTGGGGATGTTATCATTCAGCCATGTCTCGGTCAGACATACTAGGCTAGCTTCTATGTAATCTCTTTTTCCACGGATTAGACCCTCGAGTTCCTCCATCTTGTTATGTAACGAACTCACGTTGCCCATAATGATAGACGGTATGGCCGGCTTGTACTTCCTCAGCTTTGCTTTACACTTCCAACCCGCCCTACGTCCACGGCGTCGCCTTTTCAACTCGTCCGGAATATCAAACTTTTCCCTGGGATGCAGCAGCGCTGAGTGTGCTAAATCCAAGAGCTGGGCTCGGTTGTAAATAATTGAGGATTCGTGTGTACGTTCAGCGCTGCTAAACGTAAGAAAAAGTGCCTCAGTGATAAAAAGGACCGTTAAAACCTTCGTAAAACAGTAGCACTCCATAATCCTGAACTATTATAGTTCAACTGTTGCAAAAAAAATAAAATACAATTACTAAAAACATACTAAGACAACAATTAACGCACAAACAATGGGATCTCCTTAACAGGCGACCAGCAGGGCGGCGCCAACTAAAAGACCAATAAACTCCTGGATTTCCTCAGCGCTACATTATAACGCTTTGTTTTGTTTTTTCATTATAAACCTGGTCAGAGAGCTGTACCTGGTCAGAGAGCTGTACCTGGTCAGAGAGCTGTACCTGGTCAGAGAGCTGTACCTGGTCAGAGAGCTGTACCTGGTCAGAGAGCTGTACCTGGTCAGAGAGCTGTACCTGGTCAGAGAGCAGTACCTGGTCAGAGAGCTGTACCTGGTCAGAGAGCTGTACCTGGTCAGAGAGACACTCTCTCCAGGTCTCGCACCCACTGTGAAATTTGGTGGAGGATCGGTGATGATCTGGGGCTTCAGCAAGGCTGGAATCAGGCAGATTTGTCTTTGTGAAGGACGCATGAATCAAGTCACATACAAGGTTGTCCTGGAAGAAAACTTAGTTGTCCTGGAATAAAACTCCTTCTGCTCTGACAATGTTCCTCAACTCTGAGGATTGGTTTTTCCAGCAGGACAATGCTTCATGCCACACAGCCAGGTCAATCAAGGTGTGGATAGAGGACCACCAGATCAAGACCCTGTCATGGCCAGCCCAATCTCCAGACCTGAACCCCAAGATGAAGATGGATGGTCACAAGCCATCAAACAAAGCCAAGCTAATTGAATTTTTGCTCCAGGAGTGGCATAAAGTCACCCAACATCAATGTGAAAGACTGGTGGAGAGCTGCATGCCAAGATGCATGAAAGCTGTGATGGAAAATCAGGGTTATTCCACCAAATATTGATTTCTTGTTTTCTATGCATTATTCAAGGTCTGACAACACTGCATCTTTTCTGTTATTTTGACCAGTTGTCATTTTCTGCTAATAAATGCTCTAGATGACAATATTTATATTTGGAATTTGGGAGAAATGTTGTCAGTAGTTTATAGAATAAAACAAAACTGTTCATTTCACCCAAACACAAACCAGAGAAACTGATCATTTCACCCAAACACATCCCTATAAATAGTAAAACCAGAGAAACTGATCATTTCACCCAAACACATCCCTATAAATAGTAAAACCAGAGAAACTGATCATTTCACCCAAACACATCCATATAAATAGTAAAACCAGAGAAACTGATCATTTCACCCAAACACATCCCTATAAATAGTCAAACCAGAGAAACGGATCATTCCACCCAAACAAATCCCTATAAATAGTAAAACCAGAGAAACTGATCATTTTACCCAAACACATCCCTATAAATAGTAAAACCAGAGAAACTGATCATTTTACCCAAACACATCCTTATGAATAGTAAAACCAGAGAAACTGATAATTTCACCCAAACACATCCCTATAAATAGTAAAACCAGAGAAACTGATCATTTTACCCAAACACATCCCTATAAATAGTAAAACCAGAGAAACGGATCATTTCACCCAAACACATCCCTATATATAGTAAAACCAGAGAAACTGATAATTTCACCCAAACACATCCCTATAAATAGTAAAACCAGAGAAACTGATCATTTTACCCAAACACATCCCTATAAATAGTAAAACCAGAGAAACGGATCATTTCACCCAAACACATCCCTATATATAGTAAAACCAGAGAAACTGATCATTTCACCCAAACACATCCCTATAAATAGTAAAACCAGAGAAACTGATCATTTCACCCAAACACATCCCTATAAATAGTAAAACCAGAGAAACTGATCATTTCACCCAAACACATCCCTATAAATAGTAAAACCAGAGAAACTGATCATTTTACCCAAACACATCCCTATAAATAATAAAACAAGAGAAACTGATCATTTTACCCAAACACATCCCTATAAATAGTAAAACCAGAGAAACTGATCATTTCACCCAAACACATCCCTAAAAATAGTAAAACCAGAGAAACTGATCATTTTACCCAAACACATCCCTATAAATAGTAAAACCAGAGAAACTGATAATTTCACCCAAACACATCCCTATAAATAGTAAAACCAGAGAAACTGATCATTTCACCCAAACACATCCCTATAAATAGTAAAACCAGAGAAACATCATTTTACCCAAACACATCCCTATAAATAGTAAAACCAGAGAAACTGATCATTTTACCCAAACACATCCCTATAAATAGTAAAACCAGAGAAACTGATCATTTCACCCAAACACATCCCTATAAATAGTAAAACCAGAGAAACTGATCATTTTACCCAAACACATCCCTATAAATAGTAAAACCAGAGAAACTGATAATTTTGCCCAAACACATCCCTATAAATAGTAAAACCAGAGGAACTGATCATTTCACCCAAACACATCCCTATAAATAGTAAAACCAGAGAAACTAATCATTTCACCCAAACACATCCCTATAAATAGTCAAAGCAGAGAAACTGATCATTTCACCCAAACACATCCCTATAAATAGTAAAACCAGAGAAACTGATAATTTCACCCAAACACATCCCTATAAATAGTCAAACCAGAGAAACTGATAATTTTACCCAAACACATCCCTATAAATAGTAAAACCAGAGAAACTGATAATTTCACCCAAACACATCCCTATAAATAGTAAAACCAGAGAAACTGATCATTTCACCCAAACACATCCCTATAAATAGTAAAACCAGAGAAACTGATCATTTTACCCAAACACATCCCTATAAATAGTAAAACCAGAGAAACTGATCATTTTACCCAAACACATCCCTAGAAATAGTAAAACCAGAGAAACTGATCATTTTACCCAAACACATCCCTATAAATAGTAAAACCAGAGAAACTGATAATTTTGCCCAAACACATCCCTATAAATAGTAAAACCAGAGGAACTGATCATTTCACCCAAACACATCCCTATAAATAGTAAAACCAGAGAAACTGATCATTTTACCCAAACACATCCCTATAAATAGTAAAACCAGAGAAACTAATCATTTCACCCAAACACATCCCTATAAATAGTCAAACCAGAGAAACTGATCATTTCACCCAAACACATCCCTATAAATAGTCAAACCAGAGAAACTGATCATTTCACCCAAACACATCCCTATAAATAGTAAAACCAGAGAAACTGATCATTTTACCCAAACACATCCCTATAAATAGTAAAACCAGAGAAACTGATCATTTTACCCAAACACATCCCTATAAATAGTAAAACCAGATAAACTGATCATTTCACCCAAACACATCCCTATAAATAGTAAAACCAGAGAAACTGATCATTTTACCCAAACACATCCCTATAAATAGTAAAACCAGAGAAACTGATCATTTTACCCAAACACATCCCTATAAATAGTAAAACCAGATAAACTGATCATTTCACCCAAACACATCCCTATAAATAGTAAAACCAGAGAAACTGATCATTTCACCCAAACACATCCCTATAAATAGTAAAACCAGAGAAACTGATCATTTCACCCAAACACATCCCTATAAATAGTAAAACCAGAGAAACTGATCATTTCACCCAAACACATCCCTATAAATAGTAAAACCAGAGAAACTGATCATTTTACCCAAACACATCCCTATAAATAGTAAAACCAGAGAAACTGATAATTTTACCCAAACACATCCCTATAAATAGTCAAACCAGAGAAACTGATCATTTTACCCAAACACATCCCTATAAATAGTAAAACCAGAGAAACTGATCATTTTACCCAAACACATCCCTATAAATAGTAAAACCAGAGAAACTGATCATTTTGCAGTGGTCTCTTACATTTTTCCAGAGCTGTATATACGTATGTATATTTTTTAATTTAACCCTTATTTTACCAGGTAAATTGACTGAGATTAGGTGGCTGTAATGGTATGTGGGCCAGATAACTGGAGGCCAATCTAGAAGATCCATTTCAGCAGAAACCCTAGGGCAATAGTAATAGTGTAAACAACAAGTGGCCGCTCTTTTGGAGGCCCGTTGTGGCATTGTTGAGAGTTAGAACAGTAGAATACACAAGATAGAAATGTGGTTGTGTATCAGCAGTTTTTCTCTTGTAATGTCAGTCACTGACGGTCACTCAATCAGCCATGTCAGCAGAAAGAAATGTGATTGGTAAGTTAGTCTAGCTAGCTATCTAAACTTCTAGTAATCATGGTTGAATTACCGACGGGGGGTTCCCATTGACTTTGTTAGTCACTCTCTCAAGTAAAAGGCATAAGCTGACGCACAATGTTGTGTAGAGGTTCTGACTAACAAAGCATACTTATAAAAATAAAGAAGGTTCTATTATAAACTCTATTATTCTCCCAAACATGTCTTCAGGGTTACTCAGACATCATATTAAAAACTGCATACATTTATCTCCGCCCCATGGCAAAATTAGTAGAATTGTATGAAATGTGTTATAAAATTGCTAAATCTTCTCTCCGCCCGTGTAGAATTACAGGAAATGAACTGTAAAACATTTGTTTTTTCTCTCCACTGTCAAGACGGGGGCCGCTAAAATGTTTTGTTTGCAAGGTGGGGGAGGGACACAAATTCACTTAGGGCCCCCAAAAGGCTCTGACTGCATGTGTGGGACTGGATGTGGGTACACAGACTGCAGCCCCTCATGATGAATTCAGATTTTTTTTGTGGCCCCTACCCCCATCAAAGCTGCCCATCCCTGGTGTAAATGGATCAGTCAATTGTCCGGTCTTACCAACAGTGAGGACAGCCTCAGCCGTGACAGAGCCCATCTCATTTGACGCCTCACAGATATACCTCCCGGCCTGGGCCTGGGTCACAGCCTGAATGTAGAGCGAGCTGGCCCCAGGACGGGACATGGTGACTTGGGGAGGCCCTTCACCCGGGCCCCTGGCTGTTGCCTGCGGCGGGAGGAGGGCCGGGTGGTTGGAGATAGGGCCGTGGGCGTCGTACCAGCGGATGACAGGGCGGGGGTGTCCTGTGGCATTACAGGATAAAGACACGGCCTCGCCTTCCTGGTACGAACCACTCACAGGAGGGGACAGGATGGTGGGAAGGGAACTTGTACCTGGCAACGCAAATATACATCAATTCATAAATCAATCAATCAATCAAATGTATTTATAAAGCCCTTTTACAGGAACTTTCTTACCAGGAGCTCAACGCTCTCACACTAAACAGAAACAGAACAGAGACACAAACACAACTGACAGTGTACTCCTTTAATGATGGATCACATTAAACCGTTTATATACAACAATATCATTTAGTAGAACAGGCTGCAGAGATGATGTGATATCAACCTGCAGTGCCTGGTACCTGGTAACCCACGGAGCCAAAGAACAGCCGTGACTCTGTTTTAATACTCAGCTTATCTAACTCACATCTAGTTCTCACTGTAAACACACCAGTGCTGCTGCTGACTGACCTGCAGCACATCATAGCAGAATAAATCTCTCTTTCTGCACTCAGAGGGGGGAGGGAGGAGAGACGGGGGAGGGAGGAGAGACGGGGGAGGGAGGAGAGAATGAAGGAAGGGAGGAGAGACGGGGGAGGGAGGAGAGACAGGGGAGGGAGGAGAGACTGAAGGAAGGGATATCACTATCTCTCTGCTCTGGTCTCAGCTCCCTGTATCTACTGTTGGAGAGAAAGAGCAGAGGAGTGGGGGACTGTGTGTGCGTGTGTGTGTGTGCGTGTGTGTGTGCGTGTGTGTGTGTGCGTGTGTGTGTGCATATGTGTGTGTGTGTGTGCGTGTGCATATGTGTGTGTGTGTGTGTGTGTGCGTGTGTGCGTGCGCGTGTGTGTGTGTGTGCGTGTGTGTGTGTGTGTGAGTCCTTGGAGAGCTCTGACAAGCTCCAGACCACCCAGCTGTCAACATCATACACTACTGACTCTTATTTATTAACACATACTGTAGCAACTGCTATTAGCCTTACTACCTACTATTAGCCTTACTGCTATTAGCCTTACTGCTACTAGCCTTACTGCTATTAGCCTTACTGCTACTGGCATTACTGCTACTAGCCTTACTGCTATTAGCTTTACTGCTACTAGCCTTACTGCTACTAGCCTTACTGCTATTAGCCTTACTACTATTAGCCTTATTGCTACTAGCCTTACTGCTACTAGCCTTACTGCTATTAGCCTTACTGCTATTAGCCTTACTGCTACTAGCCTTACTGATACTAGCCTTGCTGCTATTAGCCTTGCTGCTATTAACCTTACTGCTACTAGCCTTCCTGCTACTAGCCTTATTGATACTAGTCTTTTTGCTACTAGCCTTATTGCTACTAGCCTTACTGCTATTAGCCTTGCTGCTATTAGCCTTACTGATACTAGACTTACTGATGCTAGCCTTACTGATACTAGCCTTACTGATGCTAGCCTTACTGATGCTAGCCTTACTGATGCTAGCCTTACTGATGCTAGCATTACTACTATTAGCCTTACTGATACTAGCCTTACTGCTATTAGCCTTACTGATACTAGCCTTACTGCTATTAGCCCATACAGATAGTCCCCCCCCAAAAATCTATCTATCTATCTAAAATCACATTACATCTTCTCATCTTCTCACAAATAGTTTCATATTTAATCATATAGGTTTTACAACATTTAGGTGTAAGCTTCATAATTGAGGGACATGTATAAGCAGTCATGTGGTTATACCGTCTTTCTTGATGTCACAACATGAAACACAATTGACAGGGTTGTTGTTGGATTCTCCACCGACTGTTTCCACATTCTCTAAAATAGGAATATGGTTTAATTCTCCGATACTGGGATGTAGGAGTTTTTGGTGGGTGAGATCTATTGTTCTACTAAGAGGCATCCTCTGACTCTCTCTTTCTGCATGTCCAGTGAGAGAGAGAGACTCTGCCATGTCGTAAAGTCGTAAAACCGTTCACATCTCTGCCGAAAATATCCACTAAAAGGGATATTGATAACTACTTTAGGAGAGTATACTGTACCTGATTGGAGGGTGAGCCTGCCAGCTGACTGGGCTG
Source organism: Thymallus thymallus (assembly GCA_023634145.1). NCBI lineage: Eukaryota > Metazoa > Chordata > Actinopteri > Salmoniformes > Salmonidae > Thymallus > Thymallus thymallus. The sequence goes on along the minus strand of CM042379.1, from coordinate 33,554,166 downwards.
AGCCAATCCCGTTGTCCACCAGGCACTGGTACACGCCCTCGTCCTGTGATGTCACCCCTTTGATGCAGAGGGAGGAGCCTGAGATTTGGAGTCGGGTCGAGGGGGCGATGGGGGCAGAGTTGAAGAGCCAGGTGACATTGGGGGTGGGGTTTCCCTTGGCAACGCAGGTGAAGCGGGCGGCGTCTCCAGGTAAGACAGACTGGTCAGACAGATTTCTCAGGATAGATGCCTCCTCTGGAGAGGAGGAAGTCAGAACTCTCAACTCTCAACTCTCAACTAGTTAGATAAAATCTACCATTAGAGTAATTCATCTAACCTTTCTTTAAACAGGAAGGCCCATTGAGGTCAGCAGATCTGTTTCCCAAGAGAGACCTAACTACAGAAGTGGCCTGTTAGTAACTCACCGAGCACATTTACAGTATAGTTGACGCTGAGTAGGTTCCTCCCTGTTTCCGTGGTAACAGAACACAGGTAGTTCCCTCCATCACTCCTCTTCACGCTCAGTAGGACCAGGTTGTTGTGTCTCCTGCTGTTCCCTGCTGGCACGGCTGGTACCGCCACCTCCTGCCCATTCTTCAGCCACTGGACAGCGGGCGACGGACTGCCTGACACCACACACTCCAAAACCAGCAAGCTGGATTGTTCCACTGATAGAGTAGTGGGGGTGATGGGGTATACTATCCTCATTGGGGTGGGGTCGTCAGAGGCTGAGGAGAAAGCAAAAGGGTTGTAAAGATTAGACATAAAGCGGTGAAAGCCTTGTAATTACACTGTTATCTTCTCTTAGCTACATACAGTATTAAATCACAATAAAGTACCGTCTGTATTGAAGTAGAGATAATGAAGTAGAGATAATGAAGTAGATATAATGAAGTAGAGATAATGAAGTAGAGATTGAAGTAGAGATTATGAAGTAGAGATTATGAAGTAGAGATTGAAGTAGAGATAATGAAGTAGAGATTACGAAGTAGAGATTGAAGTAGAGATTGAAGTAGAGATTACGAAGTAGAGATTGAAGTAGAGATAATGAAGTAGAGATTACGAAGTAGAGATTGAAGTAGAGATTGAAGTAGAGATTGAAGTAGAGATTGAAGTAGAGATAATGAAGTAGAGATTACGAAGTAGAGATTGAAGTAGAGATAATGAAGTAGAGATTGAAGTAGAGATTGAAGTAGAGATAATGAAGTAGAGATTGAAGTAGAGATAATGAAGTAGAGAATGAAGTAGAGATATTGAAGTAGAGATTGAAGTAGAGATATTGAAGTAGAGATTGAAGTAGAGATTGAAGTAGAGATAGAATTAGAGATATTGAAGTAGAGATTGAAGTAGAGATTGAAGTAGAGATAATGAAGTAGAAATATTGAAGTAGAGATTGAAGTAGAGATAATGAAGTAGAAATATTGAAGTAGAGATTGAAGTAGAGATAATGAAGTAGAGATTGAAGTAGAGATTGAAGTAGAGATTGAAGTAGAGATAATGAAGTAGAGATATTGAAGTAGAGATTGAAGTAGAGATTGAAGTAGAGATAGAGATTTTTATGAAATTTCCCCCCCGGGGGATCAATAAAGTACCTATCTATCTATCTATCTATCTATAATGAAATAGAAATATTGAAGTAGAGATTGAAGTAGAGATAATGAAGTAGAAATATTGAAGTAGAGATTGAAGTAGAGATAATGAAGTAGAGATTGAAGTAGAGATTGAAGTAGAGATATTGAAGTAGAGATTGAAGTAGAGATAATGAAGTAGAGATTGAAGTAGAGATATTGAAGTAGAGACTGAAGTAGAGACATTGAAGTAGAGATTGAAGTAGAGATTGAAGTAGAGATAATGAAGTAGAGATTGAAGTAGAGATATTGAAGTAGAGATTGAAGTAGAGATTGAAGTAGAGATAATGAAGTAGAAATATTGAAGTAGAGATTGAAGTAGAGATAATGAAGTAGAAATATTGAAGTAGAGATTGAAGTAGAGATATTGAAGCAATACAAAAATAACAAGTAAGTGTTCCATTGAGAGGAGAGTCAAAGAAGTGTGGTAGTTAAAATACCATATGACTTACGTTTGACAGACAGCTTGGTACCTTGAGCCTCTACTCTAGTTTCCATGGTTACAGGGTTGTACGCGCCACACTTATACATTCCCCCATGCTGGGGGGAAACAGAGAGGATCTGAAGGTTCCCAGACGGGAGGACTATATAGTCATCTGAAAACAGAGAGAGAATCACAATCCCCGTTTCGTCCTCAATATGGCCTTTTAGTTCTGGAGCCTCTGTATACATACAGAAAATAGACAGAATGTGACAGTATGGCTGAAGATACTTACTTTACTTAGCTTTTTAATTCTACTTTATTTACTTTTAATCTTAACATTTACCTGGTTTGGTATGTCATTGAGAACACGTGCTTCTCTACAGTAAGTAGCTGGTTGGTTACAGAGTGTTGATTAGAGAGTGTTGGTTTCAGAGTGTTGGTTAGAGAGTGTTGGTTAGAGAGTGTTGGTTACAGAGTGTTGGTTAGAGAGTGTTGGTTTCAGAGTGTTGGTTAGAGAGTGTTGGTTAGAGAGTGTTGGTTTCAGAGTGTTGTTTCAGAGTGTTGGTTAGAGAGTGTTGGTTTCAGAGTGTTGGTTAGAGAGTGTTGGTTAGAGAGTGTTGGTTAGAGAGTGTTGGTTTCAGAGTGTTGTTTCAGAGTGTTGGTTAGAGAGTGTTGGTTAGAGAGTGTTGGTTAGAGAGTGTTGGTTAGAGAGTGTTGGTTTCAGAGTGTTGGTTAGAGAGTGTTGGTTAGAGAGTGTTGGTTAGAGAGTGTTGGTTAGAGAGTGTTGGTTTCAGAGTGTTGGTTAGAGAGTGTTGGTTAGAGAGTGTTGGTTTCAGAGTGTTGGTTAAAGAGTGTTGTTAGAGAGTGTTGGTTAGAGAGTGTTGGTTTCAGAGTGTTGGTTACAGAGTGTTGGTTTCAGAGTGTTGGTTAGAGGGTGTTGGTTTCAGAGTGTTGGTTTCAGAGTGTTGTTTCAGAGTGTTGGTTTCAGAGTGTTGGTTACAAAGTGTTGGTTTAAGAGTGTTGGTTTCAGAGTGTTGGTTAGAGAGTGTTGGTTTCAGAGTGTTGGTTAGAGAGTGTTGGTTAGAGAGTGTTGGTTTCAGAGTGTTGGTTAGAGAGTGTTGGTTAGAGAGTGTTGGTTAGAGAGTGTTGGTTAGAGAGTGTTGGTTTCAGAGTGTTGGTTTCAGAGTGTTGGTTAGAGAGTGTTGGTTAGAGAGTGTTGGTTAGAGAGTGTTGGTTAGAGAGTGTTGGTTTCAGAGTGTTGGTTAGAGAGTGTTGGTTAGAGAGTGTTGGTTTCAGAGTGTTGGTTAGAGGGTGTTGGTTTCAGAGTGTTGGTTTCAGAGTGTTGTTTCAGAGTGTTGGTTTCAGAGTGTTGATTACAAAGTGTTGGTTTAAGAGTGTTGGTTTCAGAGTGTTGGTTAGAGAGTGTTGGTTACAGAGTGTTGGTTTAAGAGTGTTGGTTTCAGAGTGTTGTTTCAGAGTGTTGGTTTCAGAGTATTGGTTACAAAGTCTTGGTTTAAGAGTGTTGGTTTCAGAGTGTTGGTTAGAGAGTGTTGGTTACAGAGTGTTGGTTTCAGAGTGTTGTTTACAGAGTATTGGTTTCAGAGTGTTGTTTCAGAGTGTTGGTTAGAGAGTGTTGGTTTCAGAGTGTTGGGTTCAGAGTGTTGGTTAGAGAGTGTTGGTTAGAGAGTGTTGGTTAGAGAGTGTTGGTTTCAGAGTGTTGGTTAGAGAGTGTTGGTTAGAGAGTGTTGGTTACAGAGTGTTGGTTACAGAGTGTTGGATTCAGAGTGTTGGTTACAGAGTGTTGGTTACAAAGTGTTGGTTTAAGAGTGTTGGTTTCAGAGTGTTGGCTAGAGAGTGTTGGTTACAGAGTGTTGGTTTCAGAGTGTTGTTAACAGAGTATTGGTTGCAGAGTGTTGTTTCAGAGTGTTGGTTAGAGAGTGTTGTTTCAGAGTGTTGGTTAGAGAGTGTTGGTTACAGAGTGTTGGTTTCAGAGTGTTGGTTACAGAGTGTTGGTTACAGAGTGTTGGTTAGAGAGTGTTGGTTACAGAGTATTGGTTAAAGAGTGTTGGTTACAGAGTGTTGGTTTCAGAGTGTTCGGTTTAAGAGTGTTGGTTTCAGAGTGTTGGTTACAGAGTGTTGGTTTCAGAGTGTTGGTTACAGAGTGTTGGTTTCAGAGTGTTCGTTTTCAGAGTGTTGGTTTCAGAGTGTTGGTTACAGAGTGTTGTTTCAGAGTGTTGGTTTCAGAGTGTTGGTTACAGAGTGTTGGTTTCAGATTGTTGGTTTCAGAGTGTTGGTTACAGAGGTAGCTACCTATGGATTTCTCTAGCCACTCCCCTCGGACCCTTAAGCGAGGCAGAGCAGGGGGGTTGCTAGGAGGCAGAGGGCACTCGATAACAACACTGCTACCCTCCTGGACCACCAACGAACGACGACGCATCTCACCATACTCTCCTATATCTAGACAGGGAGAGAGAGATAGAAGAGAGAGGGAGAGAGGGAGAGAGAGAGAGAGAGAGAGAGAGAGAGAAAGAAAGAAAGAAAGAAAGAAAGAAAGAAAGAAAGAAAGAAAGAAAGAAAGAAAGAAAGAAAGAAAGAAAGAAAGAAAGAAAGAAAGAAAGAAAGAGAGAGAGAAAGAGAGAAAGAAAGAAAGAAAGAAAGAAAGAAAGAAAGAAAGAAAGAGAGAAAGAGAGAAAGAAAGAAAGAAAGAAAGAAAGAAAGAAAGAAAGAAAGGGACAGAGAGAGAGATCAGTCTTCAGTCATCTCTATAACAGACTGAGGAGTGTCAGTGTCAGTGTCAGTGTCAGTGTCAGTGACACACACACACACACACACACACCACACACACACACACACACACCACACACACAAACACACACACACACACACACACCACACACACATACACACACACACCACACACACACACACACACACACACACACCACACACACACACACACACACACACACACCACACACACACACACCACACACACACCACACACACACACACACACACCACACACACACACACACACACACACACACACACACACACACCACACACACACACACATACACACCACACACACACACACCACACACACACACACACACCACACACACCACACACACACCACACACACACACACCACACACACCACACACACACACACACACACACACCACACACACCACACACACACACACACACACACACACCACACACACCACACACACACACACACACACAGTGTAGTGGCCAGTGCAGCTTCCCCACACAGGAAGGACCCAAGCTCATTAAGGAAGTGGCTGAAGAGGTGTCTGGACGGATGCCCGACTAGAAATCCTACTGCTTCCTTCCCACTGCCTCTGTGTGTGTGTGTGTGTGTGTGTGTGTGTGTGTGTGTGTGTGTGTGTGTGTGTGTGTGTGTGTGTGTGTGTGTGTGTGTGTGTGTGTGTGTGTGTGTGTGTGTGTGTGTGTGTGTGTGTGTGTGTGTGTGTGTGTGTGTGTTTCCGCAGGCAGCAGGGTCTTGAAAGTTCGGCCTCCCTTTCTGTTTCTATATTCCCCATGGAACCTGCTAGTGTCTTCCAGTCTGAACATATCAGAGTAGGACCTGTATGTGTGTGTGTGTGTGTGTGATTGTGTGTGTGTGTGTGTGTGTGTATGTGCCTGCAGTGTGCTGTGTGTGCATGTGAATGTGTGTGTGTGTATCTGTCAATACCTGCGACAGCTACACGTGCGTGTCGGCTGACGATGGCCCCTGTATCTGACTGAGCCACACACTGGTATAGCCCCTGGTGGATGCGCTGAAGGGAGGACAGGACCAAGGAGCCCATGTTCTGGCTCAATTCTACCCCGGGCAGGGTGACAGGGTCCAAGAGCTGGCCCCTAAAGCGCCAGGACAGGGAGAAGCTGGCAGGGTAGGGTCGTACGGAGCAGCGCAGGTGGGCTGTACTACCCTGACTCAGTATTACTGACATGGGCTCAGCAAGGAACGACAGAGATGGAGACGCATCTGATGGAGGCAGAGAGGGAGAGAGAGAGAAAATAGAGGGAGAGAGAGAGAAAGAGAGAGAGGGAGAGAGGGGGAAGGAGAGAGAGAGAGAGAGAGAGAGAGAGAGAGATACAAAAAAACACTGAGGTTAACATCAGTGTAGTTCCCTCTATCTACTACTTTGACGACACTAACTACGTCCAGGAGAGATACTTGTGTAAAGAGATTATAAGAGAGAGATCTAGATTATAATCTCTCTTGAATAGATAGATGTCTCCTCTGGAGGCAGTGTGGGATCCACACCTCTGAGTGGTACAGTGTAAAGGCATCGCCTCTCCCACACCACATACCCCCTCTGAGTGGTACAGTGTAAAGACATCGCCTCTCCCACACCACATACCCCCTCTGAGTGGTACAGTGTAAAGACATCGCCTCTCCCACACCACATACCCCCTCTGAGTGGTACAGTGTAAAGACATCGCCTCTCCCACACCACATACCCCCTCTGAGTGGTACAGTGTAAAGACATCGCCTCTCCCACACCCCCTTGTAAGAACGACCTTAATACCAGTAGACAGCATTTTTGCTCTGTTAGCCAAATGTAAAAATAAAGGCTTTTAATCACTGCATTGATCAAGTGTGCAACACTACATGCAACATGGTTAGAAGAGGAGCTTCTGGTTTTGCTATCCTTATTGAGTTAGTCAACATACTATGGTATTTAAGGTATGCTAATAGCTGCATTCACACATGAAGCAACAGGGCTGTAGCTTTGTCCACTGGGGGCACTGGTGCTACCAACTTTCACTTGATGCTATTAGCACGTCACTCTCAAAATCACACGTTTTATACAAAAACTACATACATTGGGTGTTTAAGAGTGTTGGTTTCATTGTGTGGACACTAAGTCCACACAATGCTTAAAACACATCAGGAGTTCTGGGGAAAATATACAAAAGACGACATTTGGAGGTTGTAGTTAAGCTTGGCAAGAGACTGTGGCGTTTCTATACTGTACAACATTTGGAGGTACTCAGTACTTACCACAGCAGGTGAGTAGGAGTGCTTGGCTGAGACAAAGCACAGTGGACAGAACGCTCAGACCACCAGCCATAGTGAGCACTCAGCCCTGCTGACCGCCCGCCGCACACACACACACCTGACGTCTGGTCAGCACACCTGCAACACACAGAGAGAGAGAACCATCAAACCAGGGCCGTGAAGAGATAGACAGACAATAACAGAACAACATTAAAACAGGAACAGACTTCCAGTATGATTCCACCGAGCTGCCTGGGGTCTGCTGCTTTCCCACATATCTTTATCTACAGTAGGTTTTGACATGACCACATATCTTTCCCTCTATCTACAGTAGGTTTTGACATGACCACATATCTTTCCCTCTACCTAAGTACTGAAATGTTGAGATAATGCTGAGATATATTTTGCGACATGTAATGTATTGATAACAACATGTAACCAGCCCAACAGTCTCAAAGGATTTAGACTTGTCGACTCAATATGTGGAATTTCACCAGCACCCATAACCAGTTAGTAACACTACTAGTGAAATAAATGTCCCCTCTGTCTGTCTGTCTGTCTGTCTGTCTGTCTGTCTGTCTGTCTGTCTGTCTGTCTCATCTCATCTCATCTCATCTCCCTCCAGCCCAGTGGAAAGAACCTCTATTAAGCCTTGTGATTAATCCCAAATACCATTCCTTCTGATCGTCACAACATATCATTTTTACACACCCTTTGTGTGAGGAGATTCTCCTCTCTAGTCACACAGGACTAACCCCTATAAGACTCACTGTAGCCTGAAGACACACTCTCACACGCTCATACTCCCAGGCTCACTGTAGCCTGAAGCTGTGGTCCAGACACACAGAGAGACACAGATGGCTCTTTGAAAGAGAGAGAGAGAGAAGGAGTGGAGGGGTTGTAATTAGGAGCATTCCTCTCTCCATTTGAACCCTTCCTCCTCCCTCTTCTCCCCCCAGCAGAGGCACCTCCTCCACCTTTCTCTGGGGGTAATCCTTCTCCCCTTTCATCCCACAGTTCTTGGTTGGTAACCAGGGTCTGAGCCTCAGACCTCCTCTAGCCTCCCCTCCTCTCCACCACAGCTCTCTGGCCCCTCCTCTCCCCCACAGCTCTCTGGCCTCCCCTCCTCTCCCCCACAGCTCTCTGGCCTCCCCTCCTCTCCTCTAGCCTCCCCTCCTCTCCACCACAGCTCTCTGGCCCCTCCTCTCCCCCACAGCTCTCTGGCCTCCCCTCCTCTCCCCCACAGCTCTCTGGCCTCCCCTCCTCTCCTCTAGCCTCCCCTCCTCTCCACCACAGCTCTCTGGCCTCCCCTCCTCTCCCCCACAGCTCTCTGGCCTCCCCTCCTCTCCTCTAGACTCCCCTCCTCTCCCCCACAGCTCTCTGATCTCCCCTCCACTTCCTTCCTCTCCCCCACAGCTCTCTGGCCTCCCCCCTCCTCACCCCCACAGCTCCATGGCCTCCACTCCCCTCCTCTCCCCCACAGCTCTCTGATCTCCCCTCCACTTCCTTCCTCTCCCCCACAGCTCTCTGGCCTCCCCTCCTCTAGCCTCCCCTCCCCTCCTCTCCCCCACAGCTCTCTGGCCTCCCCTCCTCTAGCCTCCCCTCCCCTCCTCTCCCCCACAGCTCTCTGGCCTCCCCTCCTCTAGCCTCCCCTCCCCTCCTCTCCCCCACAGCTCTCTGGCCTCCCCTCCTCTAGCCTCCCCTCCCCTCCTCTCCCCCACAGCTCTCTGGCCTCCCCTCTTCTCCTCTCCCCCACAGCTCTCTGGCCTCCCCTCCTCTAGCCTCCCCTCCCCTCCTCTCCCCCACAGCTCTCTGGCCTCCCCTCCTCTAGCCTCCCCTCCCCTCCTCTCCCCCACAGCTCTCTGGCCTCCCCTCCTCTAGCCTCCCCTCCCCTCCTCTCCCCCACAGCTCTCTGGCCTCCCCTCCTCTAGCCTCCCCTCCCCTCCTTTACAGTTTTCTGGCCTCCTCCTGCTTCCCCTCATCTCCCCCACAGCTTTCTGTCTGTCTGTCTGTCTGTCTGTCTGTCTGTCTGTCTGTCTGTCTGTCTGTCTGTCTGTCTGTCTGTCTGTCTGTCTGTCTGTCTGTCTGTAGTAGGACCAACGGTCTAGGGCTGTTCCAGACTAAAACAAATCTAGCTCGACCAAGAGTCCAATTGACTGGTCAACATTTTTAAACATGTATTTTTACATATACTGTATAGACACACATGTGTTTTAATAAAATCAACTAGACTATATGTAGGCTACTGAGCTTGTCTGATGCTTTAAGCACATTGTGATTAAATAATTAAGACACACAAATGACTCAAGAGGGAGCCAGAGATCAAGCTAGCCTAACCAGAAGGAAAAAAACTGTTCCCGAACCTCCTCCTCCCGCTGCTGTGGCCTTCACAGATTCTGCCTTCACAGATTCTGCCTTCACAGATTCTGCCATTACAGATTCTGCCATACAGATTCTGCCTTCACAGATTCTGCCATTACAGATTCTGCCATTACAGATTCTGCCTTCACAGATTCTGCCATTACAGATTCTGCCATACAGATTCTGCCTTCACAGATTCTGCCATTACAGATTCTGCCATACAGATTCTGCCATTACAGATTCTGCCTTCACAGATTCTGCCATTACAGATTCTGCCATTACAGATTCTGCCATTACAGATTCTGCCATTACAGATTCTGCCTTCACAGATTCTGCCATTACAGATTCTGCCTTCACAGATTCTGCCATTACAGATTCTGCCTTCACAGATTCTGCCTTCACAGATTCTGCCATTACAGATTCTGCCTTCACAGATTCTGCCATTACAGATTCTGCCATTACAGATTCTGCCTTCACAGATTCTGCCATTACAGATTCTGCCTTCACAGATTCTGCCATCACAGATTCTGCCTTCACAGATTCTGCCATCACAGATTCTGCCTTCACAGATTCTGCCATCACAGATTCTGCCTTCACAGATTCTGCCTTCACAGATTCTGCCATTACAGATTCTGCCTTCACAGATTCTGCCATCACAGATTCTGCCTTCACAGATTCTGCCTTCACAGATTCTGCCTTCACAGATTCTGCCATTACAGATTCTGCCTTCACAGATTCTGCCTTCACAGATTCTGCCATTACAGATTCTGCCTTCACAGATTCTGCCTTCACAGATTCTGCCTTCACAGATTCTGCCTTCACAGATTCTGCCATTACAGATTCTGCCTTCACAGATTCTGCCATTACAGATTCTGCCTTCACAGATTCTGCCTTCACAGATTCTGCCATTACAGATTCTGCCTTCACAGATTCTGCCATTACAGATTCTGCCATCACAGATTCTGTCTTCACAGATTCTGCCTTCACAGATGTTGCCATTACGCTCCCTATGTTGCCAGTAATAAGCCCCACCAGCGGCCCTTTACCAATTAGAGCGCCAATTTATCTGACCTTTTCTACCGATCTGCGGTGGAACAGTTTCATTTATTTTATAATAAAGTCTTTGTATCTCAAAATCATTGTCATGTGATTAATAAACATTCTATATATTGTAGTGGAGTGAGAGGATGGGTCTGTGATGGCCGGTATGTTCCGGCTCGTTGGCTACATCTGCTGGCCAGGAGAGGTGGTGTCCCGGTAGGGTAAGGCCTAATTACACACACCTGAAGCCACTTAAGGAGAGGTATTTTAACCTGGCCTTGAGCACACCCAGCGGCTGGTTGTTTGGTGGGAAAAGCTACCAGGAGGGCAGAGGATTCTAGGATAACCTCAAGTGAAAGAAGGGACTGGACCTCAATGACTGCTGGACAAGAAGACACACACAGTAAGACCCAGACTGGATTTGAATTGCTCTTTCTCTTTTCTTTTGGTTATAACCGGTAAACAGTTTAGCTGTCCGGTCACAGTAAGGGACCCGGAAGAACTGTATAGTAAGGCTCTCGAAAGAGCTAGGCTTTTGTTTTGGTTTCATTGTTACCCAGCGCCTGGACGTGGCCTCTGTTAAAGTTTCACTAATAAAAGTCCTGGGTCACTGCCTTGGAGAAAGGTTCCCCACTTCTGTTTCTCCTCGTTCTTGTACCTTGAGGCTCAGCCTGGCTAGAAACCCGCTACAATATATAAATCTAAAAGTAACTTGTATTGTCAATGCCAACTATGTGAAAATAGCCTACATGAATCCAACAAATAAGAATAGCCTGTAGGTAGAAAATATCCTGATAAAAAATAAATATCCTATAAATCACATTGGCTAAACATGGCCTGTCTGCAAGGAACTTGCAACATTGTATAAAATATTCTGGACCTTCAGAGTTCCCTGTGCCAGTGAGCTCCGGACAGACTCATCTGTAGGCGCAAGGGATAAGAAATAATCAGGTAGGCCCATTTTATGACGTTTCCACCGGATCAGAGCACGACATTTCCGAGTGTTTATCGAAAGGGGAGAGAGCTTGCAAGATTTTTCAAATAGGCTACATTGAGGAACTATTGTCGTTCTCAATGGATGTAAAAACAGACTTTGTTTGCTTGCTGTTTGAGGTGAAGAAAACATGACTTTGAGAAACTCCACAGATTACTAGTGGTGATGAGTTAAGACAATCAGAAATACTATCAAATATCCCCAGATGGGCCCATTTATAGGCCTACATCCCCACGCTGGCCAGGCACCCTAGGCCTACTGCTATGTGGAATCAGGTCCTTACTCAACATTGACAGGAGCGCTCCAAACAAAACACAATTCATACATTGATAACTCGTAAATGGAATGAAATAAACCAACACTTGTTTCGGACAAGTATAGCATAGGTTGGCGCTCTGCAAACAATGTGTCCACTTCGACAATGAGAATGTAAAAGACTAATAATATATTGAATGTATTAACAGAAATGATGGTAACCAAACAAACATTGTAGATGCTAAATGAAGGGAGTTAACGTTACTACTGGTGATACTGGTGTGCCGACCAAACAATGATTTAGTACTGTCTACCAACAGCCTACCGACCAAACAATGATTTAGTACTGTCTACCAACAGCCTACCGACCAAACAATCGACCAGTCAACTAAATGGGGTCAGCCCTACAACGGTCAGAGAGACGGCTGGATGGATGGGTCAAATTAAAGGGATGATCGGTTAGATCGCTACAACGGAACAGGTCTAGAGCCTCTGACACACACACACCCCTTAACCTCGGCAGGCAGGAAATAATAAACTGTGTTAGCTGTGTGGTCCTGCCCCCATCTCTCAGGCAAGGGTCAGAGGTCATGGAGAGTAGAGAGCAGCGGGTGTTTGGAGGCCCAGGGATATGCCCCTGAGAGGTCACCTCCATGGCTACCAGAGTGGCAAAGACACAGGCCCCAAGCTAGAGGGGACAGCCCCTAAGAGGTAACCACTATCACTACTAACCCATTCAGAGGGACACAGACGCACCACAGACAATATAGACTGGGGAGAGAGGGATAGACCACAGACACTATAGACTGGGGAGAGAGGGATAGACCACAAACCCTATAGACTGGAGAGAGAGGGATAGACCACAGACCCTATGGCCTGGAGAGAGAGGGATAGACCACAGACCCTATGGCCTGGAGAGAGAGGGATAGACCACAGACCCTATGGCCTGGAGAGAGAGGGATAGACCACAGACCCTATGGCCCGGAGAGAGAGGGATAGACCACAGACCCTATGGCCTGGAGAGAGAGGGATAGACCACAGACCCTATGGCCTGGAGAGAGAGGGAGAGACCACAGACCCTATGGCCTGGAGAGAGAGGGAGAGACCACAGACCCTATGGCCTGGAGAGAGAGGGAGAGACCACAGACCCTATGGCCTGGAGAGAGAGGGAGAGACCACAGACCCTATGGCCTGGAGAGAGAGGGAGAGACCACAGACCCTATGGCCTGGAGAGAGAGGGAGAGACCACAGACCCTATGGCCTGGAGAGAGAGGGAGAGACCACAGACCCTAGATAGATAGATAGATAGGTACTTTATTGATCCCCCGGGGGGGAAATTTCATTATCAAGCAGCTACAACAAAAACACAGGGCAGGTGCAAAATGCCACAACGAAAGTACACAAAAGACAGATACACGGTACATGATACATAGAGCGGCAGTATGAAAAAGTATAGAAATACAGGATATCTGGAGTGCAAAAAAAAGCTATAAAAGGACATTGCATAGTATGAGTGGTTGGCTGAATATGTACACTATACATTGGTGGATGTTGGATGGTTAACTATACTATACAGGTTGATGGCAGAGAAATACTTCAGTAGCTAATGCGTATGATATGAGCGAGGGTAATAATAGTTTACTTAATAGACAGACTGGGTAAATGAACAGGTAGGTGAAAATTTTGCATGGTTAAATTAGCTGTACAGTTAGGTATACAGTTATATTTACAGATAAGTGAATACTTGCATGTTTACACAAACTGTACAGGTAAATGACAGGAAGAGATACTTTAATAGCTAAATGTGTGTATGATATCATTGGGGTAATAATAGTAATTCCCTTAAAATACAGTCCTTAGTGCGCAGGGTTTAATTACAGACAACTGCACTTATTGCACATTTGATATACTAAAAGCAATGAGAAAAGGTGCAACTGGCAGGATACTAATATGCATTCCTGAGTGAATGCCTAGGTCCAATAATTACTTACAATATTGCATGTGATATAATATAACAACTGTACATGGGTATGTATATACAGACCTGTATGAATACGTATGGCCTGAGTGGATGAGTGCTGACGGAACAGAGTTACTCACGGATGGATGCATAATTATTAAACTAGGTCCTAGCACCCCAACAGTTCCAGATCTATGTTGCCGACGGCACGGCACCCCGGTGAGGCATTATATAGTCTCATAGCCGCCGGCAGGAAGGACCTCCTGTAGCGCTCTCTGGCACACCGTGGTGGGATCAGTCTGTGACTGAAAGAGCTCCTCTGCGTCATAACCATAGCGTGCAGAGGGTGGGTGACGTTGTCCATGATGGCCAGCAGTTTGGCCAGGATCCGTCTCTCCGCCACCTCCTCTAGAGTGTCAAGGCTCATCCCCAGGACAGAGCTAGCCTTCCTGATCAGCTTATTTACCCGAGTAGCATCACCGGCTTTGATGTTTGCTCCCCAGCACACCACTGCAAAAAAGATGGCACTGGCCACCACAGACTGGTAGAAGGTATGCAGTAGTTTACTGCACACGTTGAAGGACCTGAGCCTCCTCAGAAAGTAGAGTCGGCTCTGGCCCTTTTTGTACAGGGCCCCGGTGTTACCAGCCCATTCCAGTCTGTTGTCCATATGGACACCCAAGAACTTGTATGACTCAACCATTTCCACATCCATCCCCTTTATAGGGACTGCAGTCAGTTGTGCCTTGGTTCTCCTGAAGTCCACCACCATCTCCTTAGTTTTGCTGATGTTGAGCTGAAGGTGGTTCTGCTCACACCACAACACAAAGTCACTGATTGTGCTCCTGTACTCCTCCTCCTGCCCACCCCTGATGCACCCTACAATAGCAGAGTCATCCGAGAACTTCTGTAGGTGGCATGTTTCAGAGTTATATCTGAAGTCTGAGGTGTAGAGGGTGAACAGGAAGGGGGACAGGACCGTACCCTGGGGGGCCCCTGTGTTGCTAACTGCCCGTTCTGACACACAGCTCTGTAGTCGCACAAATTGTGGCCTACCGGTCAGGTAGTCCGTGACCCAGGAGACTAAGGGTCCTTCCACTTTCATCCTCCTCATCTTCTCACCCAGTAGCAGGGGCTGAATGGTATTGAAGGCACTGGAGAAGTCAAAAAACATGACCCTCACAGTGCAACCTGCGTTGTCCAGGTGAGAGTAGGCCCTCTGCAGAAGGTAGATGATTGCATCATCCACCCCGATGTTGCGCTGGTATGCAAACTGCAGGGGGTCCATTGATGAACACACCAGGGGTCTGAGGTGAGCGAGGACTAACCTTTCCAGGGTCTTCATGATGTGGGATGTTAGCGCTACAGGTCTGAAGTCATTCAGGACAGTGGGGTGTGCCTTCTTGGGCACTGGGACGAGGCAGGATGTTTTCCACAGCACAGGGACCCTTTCTAGGCTCAGGCTAAGGTTGAAAAGACGCTGGAGTATTCCACACAGTTGGTCAGCACAGACCCTCAGCACCCTTGGGCTGATGCCATCAGGGCCCGCCGCTTTCCACTGGTGTAGTCTCTCCAGCTCTCTCTTCACTTGGTTGGTGGTGAAAGCCAGCCCAGGTGGGGAGGTGGGGGGAAGGGGGGTGTTGAGGATCAGTCCAGGGGGGGCAGGGGCGGAGGTGGGGTCACTGATTGTCTCAGCAGAGGTGCTGTGAGCAAAGTGGGGGTGGGATAGCCGTGAGGGTGTGTGGTCTGGGGAGCTGGAGGGGAGGTGGACAGGGCCAGTATCGAACCTGTTAAAAAATTGGTTCAGCTCATTGGCTCTGTCCTGGGTCCCCTCCGTCTGCCCACTGTTTGACTTTTTGAAGCCAGTGATATTTCTCATACCCTTCCACACCTCTCTCACCTGGCTCTGCCTCAGCTTGTCCTCCATCTTCTCCTTATACACTCTCTTCCCCTCAGCAATCCGCAACTTCAGCTCCCTCTGGACGCATTTCAATTTGTCCTTGTCCTTCTCCTTGAAGGCCCTCTTCTTCTCATTCAGCAGGGCCTTCAGGTCGCTGGTGACCCAGGGTTTATTGTTTGGGAAACAGCGTACCTTCCTGGTGGGTACAGTGTTGTCTACACAAAAATTAATATAGTCTGTTATGCAGTCAGTGAGTCCATCGATGTCCTCCCCATGAGCCTCACAGAACACATCCCAGTCTGTTGTTTCAAAGCAGTCCTGTAGGGCCTCATTCGCCTCCGGGGACCATCTCCTAATAGTCCTGGTGGTTGCAGGCTGCTGTTGGACCATAGGCCTGTAGAGTGGGGTGAGGTGGACAAGGTTGTGATCCGATCTACCGAGGGGAGGGAGTGCAGTGGAGTTGTATGCATCCTTCACATTAGCATATAACAAGTCCAGAGTTTTATTATTCCTGGTTGGGCACTTCACGAACTGTTTGAACGTGGGCAGCGTTGAAGAGAGAGATGCATGGTTAAAATCCCCCGAAATTGCAAGGAAAGCACTGGGATGCGCTGTCTGTAACCTCGCGATAACAGAGTGGATGACGTCACACGCTGCGTTTGCGTCAGCAGAGGGCGGGATGTAAACAATAACAGCAATGGCCGCCGTGAATTCCCTAGGTAGATAGTAGGGTCTCAGGCTAACGGCTAGCAGTTCAATGTCCGGGCTACAAAACTTTTCCTTAAGAGTAATATGGTTCGGATGACACCATCTGTTGTTAACTAATAAAGCCAGCCCACCACCCTTACTCTTACCGGAAGAGACGCGATCCCTGTCCGCTGTGATGGTCTGGAAACCGTCGATAGTGACGTTCTGTATGGGTATGATGTCGTTCAGCCATGTCTCAGTAAAACACATTAGGCTAGCTTCCCGATAAATCCTTTGTCCACGAACAAGTCCCGCCAACTCATCCATCTTGTTATGTAGACACCTCACATTGCCCATAATAATAGACGGTATAACCGGCTTGTACTTGAACCTCCTCCGCTTTGCCTTACATTTCAATCCCGCCCTGCGTCCACGGCGTCGTCTTTTCAATTCGTCCGGAATATCAAACTTTTCCCTGGGGAGCAGCAGCGCTGTGTGGGCTAAATCCAGGAGCTGGGCTCGGTTGTAAACAATAACAGTTGACGACTCCTGTCGACGTTCAGCTGCGATAAAATCCATAAAATCCATAATCCTGAACTGTTATAGTTCGACTGTAGCAAAATAAAACTAAAGAAAAAAGACGAAAGAAAACGAACTAAAACAACAATTAATGCACGGACAACGGGAGCTGCTTAAAAGGCGACCACTCAGGGCGGCGCCAAACGACTGGGCAATGGCCCAGTCGTTGGCCTGGAGAGAGAGGGAGAGACCACAGACCCTATGGCCTGGAGAGAGAGGGATAGACCACATACCCTATGGCCCGGAGAGAGAGGGATACATCACAGACCCTATAGACTGAAGAGAGAGGGATAGACCACAGACCCTATAGACTGGAGAGAGAGGGATAGACCACAGACCCTATAGACTGGAGAGAGAAGGATAGATCACAGACCCTATAGACTGGAGAGAGGGATAGACCACAGACCCTATAGACTGGAGAGAGAGGGATAGACCACAGACCCTTTGGCCTGGAGAGAGAGGGATAGACCACAGCCCCTATAGACTGGAGAGAGAGGGATAGACCACAGACCCTATAGACTGGAGAGAGAGGGATAGACCACAGACCCTATAGACTGGAGAGAGAGGGATAGACCACAGACCCTATAGACTGGAGAGAGAGGGAGAGACCACAGACCCTATGGCCCGGAGAGAGAGAGATACATCACAGACCCTATAGACTGGAGAGAGAGGGATAGACCACAGACCTTATAGACTGGACTAATAATATAGAACAGTAGATGTTCTAGAACAGTTCTAATGGTATAGAACAGTAGATGTTCTAGAACAGTTCTAATGGTATAGAACAGTAGATGTTCTAGAACAGTTCTAATGGTATAGAACAGTAGATGTTCTAGAACAGTTCTAATGGTATAGAACAGTGATTCACCCCATACCCCTATCACAGTGCATTCCTAAAGATCTGCTGTACATCAACTACACCACACATCAGAGACAAAAGATGTCATGCAAGTGTCTTAGTGTGTGTGTGTACATTATCTTTGTGCATGTGTACATGTGTGTGTGTGTGTGTGCTGTATTCAGTCAGTCGGATCAAACCCTCAGCTCCTCTCCAGCAAGTCCAGACAGGCCCACTAGAACACAAGAAGACTGTCCCCATGGCATCAGTGGAAACATCTCCCTCCTCTCTCTACCCAGAATAATAATATATCATTACAAGAATAACAACAGCACTATAAAGTACAGCCACAGACAGAAAGAGAGAGACAGTGAGCGAGAGAGAGGGTAGAGAGAGAGAGGGCAGAGAGAGAGAGAGAGAGAGTAGAGAGAGAGAGAGAGAGAGAGAGGGAGAGAGGGTAGAGAGAGAGAGACACAGACAGACAGACAGAGAGGGAGAGAGAGAGGGAGAGACAGAGACGGAGAGAGAGAGAGACAGAGAGAGAGAGACAGAGAGAGAGAGACAGAGATGGGCAGACTGGCACACTACAGCTTGACAGGAAACTAGAGCTGATACTGTAACTAACTGTCTTCCTTTTAGTGTTAACCCCTTCCTAACCCCTGACAGTACCGAAGTGTGTGTATGAGTGTGTCTGCTTTATCAGTCTCAGTGATCTGGCACAACGAGGAAACAACAGAACAGGGCCTTCATTCCTGACTCTGTTGTCCCTTTCTTCTCCATCCATCTACCCGCCACCATGAAGCTCATCCTGACCCATCTACCTCAGTGTTGGTCTTTCTGGCTCCTTTCCCCTAGGACTGACTGACTGGCTGACTGGAGAGATGTGATATCTTGTATCGTTCATCTGAGAACAGCATCCTGATGCAGGCAGCAGGGCAGAGGAAGGACGCCAGGGATATGAAAGGTAAGTCTCTCTTTCTCTGCCAGCTCAGACACCACACAGGCCGCCGGATTAGCTGGCTGGCTACAACATGCCCATGGTCCCATTCACAAAAGGGAAGTCCCCTGTAGAACGGAGAGCAGAGAACTGGATCACTGTTTCCTTCTTCTACTCCCGCTGGCTGGTTACTCACTAGTCTTAATGCTGATACCCTGCCAGCCTATAGTCTGGTCTTTTTCCATGGTCTCGTCTCCTCTATCTGATTTCTCTCCATCACCCCTACCTATCCCCCCACTCTCTCTCCCCCCCTCTTCCCCCTCTCACCCTCCAAGGCACCAGACCAGACTAGATTACTCAGTAATGATCCTGTGTCCCAGACATTCATCCTCTCCCATCCAGTCTTCTGTTGCTGAGAGAGAGAGAGAGAGAGAGAGAGAGAGAGAGAGAGAGACTTCCGCTCCCCCTCTCGTCTTCTGTTCCTCTTTGCTTTAGGGCTAGAAGGAGGACGATGATGTGTGCAGAGGACAGCAGAACCAGCATCAAACTACAAGACATCCTGACAGAGCACACAGCAGAACCAGCATCAAACTACAAGACATCCTGACAGAGAACACAGCAGAACCAGCATCAAACTACAAGACATCCTGACAGAGCACACAGCAGAACCAGCATCAAACTACAAGACATCCTGACAGAGTACACAGCAGAACCAGCATCAAACTACAAGACATCCTGACAGAGAACACAGCAGAACCAGCATCAAACTACAAGACATCCTGACAGAGAACACAGCAGAACCAGCATCAAACTACAAGACATGCTGACAGAGAACACAGCAGAACCAGCATCAAACTACAAGACATCCTGACAGAGTACACAACAGAACCAGCATCAAACTACAAGACATGCTGACAGAGAACACAGCAGAACCAGCATCAAACTACAAGACATCCTGACAGAGAACACAGCAGAACCAGCATCAAACTACAAGACATCCTGACAGAGAACACAACAGAACCAGCATCAAACTACAATACATCCTGACAGAGCACACAGCAGAACCAGCATCAAACTACAAGACATGCTGACAGAGAACACAGCATAACCAGCATCAAACTACAAGACATCCTGACAGAGTACACAACAGAACCAGCATCAAACTACAAGACATGCTGACAGAGAACACAGCAGAACCAGCATCAAACTACAAGACATCCTGACAGAGAACACAGCAGAACCAGCATCAAACTACAAGACATCCTGACAGAGAACACAACAGAACCAGCATCAAACTACAAGACATCCTGACAGAGGACAGCAGAACCAGCATCAAACTACAAGACATCCTGACAGAGTACACAACAGAACCAGCATCAAACTACAAGACATCCTGACAGAGAACACAGAAGAACCAGCATCAAACTACAAGACATCCTGACGGAGTACACAACAGAACCAGCATCAAACTACAAGACATCCTGACAGAGCACACAGCAGAACCAGCATCAAACTACAAGACATCCTGACAGAGAACAAAGCAGAACCAGCATCAAACTACAAGACATGCTGACAGAGAACACAGCAGAACCAGCATCAAACTACAAGACATCCTGACAGAGTACAGCAGAACCAGCATAAAATGACAATACATCCTGACAGAGGACAGCAGAACCAGCATCAAATGACAATACATCCTGACAGAGCACACAACAGAACCAGCATCAAACTACAAGACATCCTGACAGAGAACACAGCAGAACCAGCATCAAACTACAAGACATCCTGACAGAGTACACAACAGAACCAGCATCAAACTACAAGACATCCTGACAGAGTACACAACAGAACCAGCATCAAACTACAAGACATGTTGACAGAGAACACAGCAGAACCATCATCAAACTACAAGACATGCTGACAGAGAACACAGCAGAACCAGCATCAAACTACAAGACATCCTGACAGAGTACAGCAGAACCAGCATAAAATGACAATACATCCTGACAGAGGACAGCAGAACCAGCATCAAATGACAATACATCCTGACAGAGCACACAGCAGAACCAGCATCAAACTACAAGACATCCTGATGGAGAACACAACAGAACCAGCATCAAACTACAAGACATCCTGAAAGAGCACACAACAGAACCAGCATCAAACTACAAGACATCCTGACAGAGCACACAGCAGAACCAGCATCAAACTACAAGACATCCTGACAGAGGACAGCAGAACCAGCATCAAACGACAATACATCCTGACAGAGCACACAACAGAACCAGCATCAAACTACAAGACATCCTGACAGAGCACACAACAGAACCAGCATCAAACTACAAGACATCCTGACAGAGCACACAACAGAACCAGCATCAAACTACAAGACATCCTGACAGAGCACACAGCAGAACCAGCATCAAACTACAAGACATCCTGACAGAGCACACAACAGAACCAGCATCAAACTACAAGACATCCTGACAGAGCACACAGCAGAACCAGCATCAAACTACAAGACATCCTGACAGAGTACACAACAGAACCAGCATCAAACTACAATACATCCTGACAGAGCACACAGCAGAACCAGCATCAAACTACAAGACATCCTGACAGAGGACACAACAGAACCAGCATCAAATGACAATACATCCTGACAGAGTAGACAACAGAACCAGCATCAAACTACAAGACATCCTGACAGAGTAGACAACAAAACCAGCATCAAACTACAAGACATCCTGACAGAGCACACAACAGAACCAGCATCAAACTACAAGACATCCTGACAGAGAATACAACAGAACCAGCATCAAACTACAAGACATCCTGACAGAGCACACAACAGAACCAGCATCAAACTACAAGACATCCTGACAGAGAACACAACTTATTTATTCATTCAGGTCTGTATATACAGTGGGGAGAACAAGTATTTGATACACTGCTGATTTTGCAGGTTTTCCTACTTACAAAGCATGTAGAGGTCTGTGATTTTTATCATAGGTACACGTCAACTGTGAGAGACGGAATCTAAAACAAAAATTCTGAAAATCACATTGTATGATTTTTAAATAATTAATTTGCATTTTATTGCATGACATAAGTATTTGATCACCTACCAACCAGTAAGAATTCCAGCTCTCACAGACCTGTTAGTTTTTCTTTAAGAAGCCCTCCTGTTCTCCACTCATTACCTGTATTAACTGCACCTGTTTGAACTCGTTACCTGTATCAAAGACACCTGTCCACACACTCAATCAAACAGACTCCAACCTCTCCACAATGGCCAAGACCAGAGAGCTGTGTAAGGACATCAGGGATAAAATTGTAGACCTGCACAAGGCTGGGATGGGCTACAGGACAATAGGCAAGCAGCTTGGTGAGAAGGCAACAACTGTTTGCGCAATTATTAGAAAATGGAAGAAGTTCAAGATGACGGTCAATCTCCCTCGGTCTGGGGGACCATGCAAGAACCAGCATCAAACTACAAGACATGTTGACAGAGAACACAGCAGAACCAGCATCAAACTACAAGACATGCTGACAGAGAACACAGCAGAACCAGCATCAAACTACAAGACATCCTGACAGAGTACAGCAGAACCAGCATAAAATGACAATACATCCTGACAGAGGACAGCAGAACCAGCATCAAATGACAATACATCCTGACAGAGCACACAGCAGAACCAGCATCAAACTACAAGACATCCTGACAGAGTAGACAACAGAACCAGCATTAAACTACAAGACATCCTGACGGAGAACACAACAGAACCAGCATCAAACTACAATACATCCTGACAGAGGACAGCAGAACCAGCATCAAATGACAATACATCCTGACAGAGCACACAACAGAACCAGCATCAAACTACAAGACATCCTGACAGAGTAGACAACAGAACCAGCATCAAACTACAAGACATCCTGATGGAGAACACAACAGAACCAGCATCAAACTACAAGACATCCTGAAAGAGCACACAACAGAACCAGCATCAAACTACAAGACATCCTGACAGAGCACACAGCAGAACCAGCATCAAACTACAAGACATCCTGACAGAGGACAGCAGAACCAGCATCAAACGACAATACATCCTGACAGAGCACACAACAGAACCAGCATAAAACTACAAGACATCCTGACAGAGCACACAACAGAACCAGCATCAAACTACAAGACATCCTGACAGAGCACACAGCAGAACCAGCATCAAACTACAAGACATCCTGACAGAGCACACAACAGAACCAGCATCAAACTACAAGACATCCTGACAGAGCACACAGCAGAACCAGCATCAAACTACAAGACATCCTGACAGAGCACACAGCAGAACCAGCATCAAACTACAAGACATCCTGACAGAGTACACAACAGAACCAGCATCAAACTACAATACATCCTGACAGAGAATACAACAGAACCAGCATCAAACTACAAGACATCCTGACAGAGCACACAACAGAACCAGCATCAAACTACAAGACATCCTGACAGAGAACACAACTTATTTATTCATTCAGGTCTGTATATACAGTGGGGAGAACAAGTATTTGATACACTGCTGATTTTGCAGGTTTTCCTACTTACAAAGCATGTAGAGGTCTGTGATTTTTATCATAGGTACACGTCAACTGTGAGAGACGGAATCTAAAACAAAAATTCTGAAAATCACATTGTATGATTTTTAAATAATTAATTTGCATTTTATTGCATGACATAAGTATTTGATCACCTACCAACCAGTAAGAATTCCAGCTCTCACAGACCTGTTAGTTTTTATTTAAGAAGCCCTCCTGTTCTCCACTCATTACCTGTATTAACTGCACCTGTTTGAACTCGTTACCTGTATCAAAGACACCTGTCCACACACTCAATCAAACAGACTCCAACCTCTCCACAATGGCCAAGACCAGAGAGCTGTGTAAGGACATCAGGGATAAAATTGTAGACCTGCACAAGGCTGGGATGGGCTACAGGACAATAGGCAAGCAGCTTGGTGAGAAGGCAACAACTGTTTGCGCAATTATTAGAAAATGGAAGAAGTTCAAGATGACGGTCAATCTCCCTCGGTCTGGGGGACCATGCAAGATCTCACCTCGTGGGGCATCAATGATCATGAGGAAGGTGAGGGATCAGCCCAGAACTACACGGCAGGACCTGGTCAATGACCTGAAGAGAGCTGGGACCACAGTCTCAAAGAAAACCATTAGTAACACACTACGCCGTCATGGATTAAAATCCTGCAGCGTATGCAAGGTCCCCCTGCTCAAGCCAGCGCATGTCCAGGCCCGTCTGAAGTTTGCCAATGACCATCTGGATGATCCAGAGGAGGAATGGGAGAAGGTCATGTGGTCTGATGAGACAAAAATAGAGCTTTTTGGTCTAAACTCCACTCGCCGTGTTTGGAGGAAGAAGAAGGATGAGTACAACCCCAAGAACACCATCCCAACCGTGAAGCATGGAGGTGGAAACATCATTCTTTGGGGATGCTTTTCTGCAAAGGGGACAAGACGACTGCACCGTATTGAGGGGAGGATGGTTGGGGCCATGTATCGTGAGATCTTGGCCAACAACCTCCTTCCCTCAGTAAGAGCATTGAAGATGGGTCGTGGCTGGGTCTTCCAGCATGACAACGACCCGAAACACACAGCCAGGGCAACTAAGGAGTGGCTCCGTAAGAAGCATCTCAAGGTCCTGGAGTGGCCTAGCCAGTCTCCAGACCTGAACCCAATAGAAAATCTTTGGAGGGAGCTGAAAGTCTGTATTGCCCAGCGACAGCCCCGAAACCTGAAGGATCTGGAGAAGGTCTGTATGGAGGAGTGGGCCAAAATCTCTGCTGCAGTGTGTGCAAACCTGGTCAAGAACTACAGGAAACGTATGATCTCTGTAATTGCAAACAAAGGTTTCTGTACCAAATATTAAGTTCTGCTTCTCTGATGTATCAAATACTTATGTCATGCAATAAAATGCAAATTAATGACTTAAAAATCATACAATGTGATTTTCTGGATTTTTTTTTGTGATTCCGTCACTCACAGTTGAAGAGTACATATGATAAAAATTACAGACTTCTACATGCTTTGTAAGTGGGAAAATTGGCAGTGTATCAAATACTTGATCTCCCCACTGTACATATTCATGTACAGTTATTTCATATCACGTGCAATATTGTAAGTAATTCTTGTACTGAACTTACGTAGTCATTCACTCAGGACTGTATATTAGTATCCTGTCAGATGTATCTTTTTTCATTGCTTTTAGTATATCGAATGTGCAATACGTGCATTTGTCTGTAATTAAACCCTGCGCACTAAGGACTGTATTTTAAGGGAATTACTATTATTACCCTAAATGATATCATACACACATTTAGCTATTAAAGTATCTCTTCCTGTCATTTACCTGTACAGTTTGTGTAACCATGCAAGTATTCACTTATCTGTAAATATAACTGTACATTTACCTGTACAGTTAATTTAACCATGCAAAATATTCTCTTACCTGTTCATTTAACCAGACTGTATATTAAGTAAACTATTATTACCCTCGCTCATATCATACGCACTTTTAGCTAATTAAGTATTTCTCTGCCATCGACCTGTATAGTATAGTTAACCATGCAAATACTCCTTATGTATCTATATCAACTTGCAATATTTGTATCTTTTTTTTTCATCTAACACTCTCTAATAATGTATAGTGTACATATTCAGCCAATCGTCTGTCTGTCTGTCTGTCTGTCTGTCTGTCTGTCTGTCTGTCTGTCTGTCTGTCTGTCTGTCTGTCTGTCTGTCTGTCTGTCTGTCTGTCTGTCTGTCTGTCTGTCTGTCTGTCTATCTACAAGAGAGCCAAGGAAATGGTTAGGTATGTGAAGGGTCATCAAGTTATAGCGGCAATCTACCTCACCAAGAAGAATAAGAGCACCACATTGAAGCTGTCCAGCAACACCCGTTGGGGGGTGTTGTCATCATGTTTGACAGTCTCCTGGAGGGGAAGTAGTCTCTCCAAGAAATGGCCATTTCACAGTCTACTGATATGGACAGCCCCATCAAGAGGATCCTCCTGGGTGATGTATTTTGTGAGAGAGTGGTAAGCAGCCTGAAACTCCTGAAACCTATAGCAGTAGCCATTGCACGGATTGAGCGAGACAATGCCATCCTGTCTGATTTTCAGACTCTGCTTGCAGATGTAAGAGAAGAAATCCGTACTGCCCTGCCTACTTCACTGTTGCTCCAAGCAGAGCATCCTGTCTGGTGCAGAGATCAACAAGGCCTATGGTGTCATCACTACCGTGTCTCGCCACCTTGGCCTGGATGAGGACAAGGTACTTGGCAGTCTGGCGAAGTACACTTCCAAGCAAGGGCTTTGGGATGGAGATGCAATATGGCAGTCGTGCCAACATATCTCATCAGCCACCTGGTGGAAGGCTTTGTGGATCTGAGGCTCTTTCCCCTGTTGCCTCCATCGTCCTCCAAATCCCACCAACATCAGCCGCCTCAGAGCGCAACTGGTCCTTGTTTGGGAACACACACACCAAAGCACGCAGCAGGCTGACCAATACAAGGGTTCCGGGCAAATTCTTGGCTTTCTGAGCCTGACCACGAGCCATCCTCAACAAGGTTGGAAAGTGACAGTGAAGATGAGACCTCAGAGTCTGATTTTCAAGAGGTGGACATTGAGGAGGTCCAGGGAGAAGACATGGAAGCCTGAGAGGAAGACAACCAAAGCTTTAGTTTCTAGACTATAATTGTACAGGTTTTTGGGAGATGCGATGGATCATTGGGGATCATTCAATATTCCCTTTCTTTTGTTGTTCAGTGAAATCATCCCATGTGAAGAGTCAACTCATTTAATTAAAGTTCAATTAGTAACGAGCTGCGGTCCCTCATCCTCTCCAGCGCTCATCCTCGCCGGCGGCAACACCCTGATGATCCACACCTGTTCCACATTGGTCATCAGGGTCACTATTTAGATCTGTCTGTTTGTGTTCACCCTCGTGGGTTATTGTCTTTGTGTATTGCCGTTATTCTATTAAATCTATTCGTTTTTCACTATATGCCTTTTGTCTATTTCACCTCCTCTCTCACTTTCACCCTCGCAATATTACATTCTATTAGAAGGATTTAATAATATGCAATTAGAAGGACATAATCAAATGGACAGGCCTTTAGGAAATAAACACACCTATACAGGAGGACATAAACACACCTATACAGGAGGACATAAACACACCTATACAGGAGGATATAAACACACCTATACAGGAGGAAATAAACACACCTATACAGGAGGACATAAACACACCTATACAGGAGGACATAAACACACCTATACAGGAGAAAATAAACACACCTATACAGGAGGACATAAACACACCTATACAGGAGAAAATAAACACACCTATACAGGAGGAAATAAACACACCTATACAGGAGGAAATAAACACACCTATACAGGAGGACATAAACACACCTATACAGGAGGAAATAAACACACCTATACAGGAGGAAATAAACACACCTATACAGGAGGAAATAAACACACCTATACAGGAGGACATAAACACACCTATACAGGAGGAAATAAACACACCTATACAGGAGGACATAAACACACCTATGCAGGAGGAAATAAACACACCTATACAGGAGGAAATAAACACACCTATACAGGAGGACATAAACACACCTATACAGGAGGTAATAAACACACTGACACAGGAGGTAATAAACACACCTATACAGGAGGACATAAACACACCTATACAGGAGGAAATAAACACACCTATACAGGAGAAAATAAACACACCTATACAGGAGGAAATAAACACACCTATACAGGAGGAAATAAACACACCTATACAGGAGGAAATAAACACACCTATACAGGAGGACATAAACACACCTATACAGGAGGAAATAAACACACCTATACAGGAGAAAATAAACACACCTATACAGGAGGATATAAACACACCTATACAGGAGGACATAAACACACCTATACAGGAGAAAATAAACACACCTATACAGGAGGAAATAAACACCTATACAGGAGCAAATAAACACACCTATACAGGAGGAAATAAACACACCTATACAGGAGGTAATAAACACACTGACACAGGAGGTAATAAACACACTGATACAGGAGGTAATAAACACACTGTCACAGGAGGTAATAAACACACTGTCACAGGAGGAAATAAACACACCTATACAGGAGGAAATAAACACACTGACACAGGAGGAAATAAACACACCTATACAGGAGGAAATAAACACACTGACACAGGAGGAAATAAACACACTGTCACAGGAGGTAATAAACACACTGTCACAGGAGGTAATAAACACACTGTCACAGGAGGAAATAAACACACTGACACAGGAGGAAATAAACACACTGACACAGGAGGAAATAAACACACTGATACAGGAGGAAATAAACACACTGACAGGCTGTTTTTCATATCAATGGGTCACGCATCTTGCTGCTGTGAAGGAACACTGTGGTATTTCACCCAGTAGATATGGGAGTTTATCAACATTGGGTTTGTTTTTTAATTCTTTGTGGATCTGTGTAATCTGAGGGAAATATGTGTCTCTAATATGGTCATACATTTGGCAGGAGGTTAGGAAGTGCAGCTCAGTTTCCACCTCATTTTGTGGGCAGTGTGCACATAGCCTGTCTTCTCTTGAGAGCCAAGTCTGCCTACGGCGGCCTTTCTCAATAGCAAGGCTATGATCACTGAGTCTGTACATGGTCAAAGCTTTCCTTTAGTTTGGGTCAGTCACAGTGGTCAGGTATTCTGCCACTGTGTACTCTCTGTTTAGGGCCAAATAACATTATAGTTTGGAGAGGA
This sequence comes from Thymallus thymallus, assembly GCA_023634145.1. Taxonomy (NCBI): domain Eukaryota; kingdom Metazoa; phylum Chordata; class Actinopteri; order Salmoniformes; family Salmonidae; genus Thymallus; species Thymallus thymallus. The sequence continues at coordinate 33,525,658 of CM042379.1, read as the reverse complement.
GAGGAGAGGAGCTGGGGTTGGAGCATCAAAGACCCAGAGAGCAACAGAGGCAAACAGGAACAGACACAACATGGAGCGGCAGAACACACACACACACACACACACAGACACACGCACACACGCACACACGCACACACGCACACACGCACACACACACAGACACACACACACAGACACACACACACAGACACACACAAACACACAGACACACACACACACACACACACACACACACACACACAATGTGTAGTGAGTAGTGTCTTTTCATTAAACAGTACTGATAACACTATTGAAACACTTTCACCTTCATCTAGGTACAGCTGGTAGCAGCTATATGATTGGCTATACACAGAACAAAAGGTGCTATCTAGAATCTAAAAGGGTTCTAGAATCTATGGGGACACTCAACAAATCCTTTTGGAACCATTTTTTCTAAGAGTGTATGAATCACTTCGAAATAGATGGAAATATAAGAAAAGAGAAAAGGTGATGACAGGAAAGTTGAGCCTGCAGAAGACTGTGTTTATGACTGTGTGAAAGAGACAGTGAGCCTGCAGAAGACTGTGTTTATGACTGTGTGAAAGAGACAGTGAGCCTGCAGAAGACTGTGTTTATGACTGTGTGAAAGAGACAGTGAGCCTGCAGAAGACTGTGTTTATGACTGTGTGAAAGAGACAGTGAGCCTGCAGAAGACTGTGTTTATGACTGTGTGAAAGAGACAGTGAGCCTGCAGAAGACTGTGTTTATGACTGTGTGAAAGAGACAGTGAGCCTGCAGAAGGCTGTGTTTATAACTGTGTGAAAGAGACAGTGAGCCTGCAGAAGGCTGTGTTTATGACTGTGTGATAGACACAGTGAGCCTGCAGAAGACTGTGTTTATGAGTATGTGAAAGAGACAGTGTGAGAGAGTGTGAGAGTGTGTAAGAGAGAGTGAGAGAGAAAGAAACAGTGTGAGAGAAAGAAAAAGTGAGAGAGAAAGAGACAGTGGGAGAGTGTGAGCTTAGTATTTCTAGTATGATGGTCTACTGACCTGTGTGCTATGCCCTAAACCTGTCTACACCTGCCTTACACCCCTCTGACTGACGAGCTACACTACTGACATTCCACATGCTCTGATCAGAGAAAGAGAGAGAAAGAGAGAGAGAGAGAGAGAGAGACAGGGGAAGAGGGAGAAAGAGAGACACAGAGAGAGGGGGTTGTGAGAGTGGCAGAGAGAGTGACAGGGCATTCTAGCCATTAAAAAACAAATTCTAATTGAAATACTTATTAACATTTGGCCAAAACTAATTGAATGTATCATTGAATCAATTGCACACAATATCAGCGAGGTGTGGGGTCCACTTGCAAAACAAGATTTCACCCAATGGGACAAACATCCCATTGAAATCCTGCATGCAGTTCTGTAAGATTCTCCTACATGTCCAGAGGAAAACTACAAACAATGCATGCAGGGCAGAATTAGGCAAATATCCACTAATTATATAAACTCAAAAAATAGTCATTAAGTTTTGGAAACACCTAAAATACAGTGACCCCCCTCTCATATCATTACCAAGCCCTGCAATACCAAGAGTTGAGCAAAGAACATAGTCCCCTCATCCAGCTGGTCCTGGGGCTGAGTTCACTAACCTGTTCTACTAACACACTGAAGAACATAGTCCCCTCATCCAGCTGGTCCTGGGGCTGAGTTCACTAACCTGTTCTACTAACACACTGAAGAACATAGTCCCCTCATCCAGCTGGTCCTGGGGCTGAGTTCACTAACCTGTTCTACTAACACACTGAAGAACATAGTCCCCTCATCCAGCTGGTCCTGGGGCTGAGTTCACTAACCTGTTCTACTAACACACTGAAGAACATAGTCCCCTCATCCAGCTGGTCCTGGGGCTGAGTTCACTAACCTGTTCTACTAACACACTGAAGAACATAGTCCCCTCATCCAGCTGGTCCTGGGGCTGAGTTCACTAACCTGTTCTACTAACACACTGAAGAACAGAGTCCCCTCATCCAGCTGGTCCTGGGGCTGAGTTCACTACCTGTTCTACTAACACACTGAAGAACAGAGTCCCCTCATCCAGCTGGTCCTGGGGCTGAGTTCACTAACCTGTTCTACTAACACACTGAAGAACAGAGTCCCCTCATCCAGCTGGTCCTGGGGCTGAGTTCACTAACCTGTTCTACTAACACACTGAAGAACAGAGTCTCCTCATCCAGCTGGTCCTGGGGCTGAGTTCACTAACCTGTTCTACTAACACACTGAATAACAGAGTCCCCTCATCCAGCTGGTCCTGGGGCTGAGTTCACTAACCTGTTCTACTAACACACTGAAGAACAGAGTCTCCTCATCCAGCTGGTCCTGGGGCTGAGTTCACTAACCTGTTCTACTAACACACTGAAGAACAGAGTCCCCTCATCCAGCTGGTCCTGGGGCTGAGTTCACTAACCTGTTCTACTAACACACTGAAGCCTCAGGACCAGAACATCCAATCAATCAGAATTAACCAAATTACAACACAGTCAAAACAAAACAACATTACTTATTGGGAAACACAAGCACAAAGCTAAATGCAGTGCTATTTGGCCCTAAATGGACAGTACACCATGGCAAACTATCTGACCATGGTGACTGATCAAAACCTCAGGAAAACCTTGACAAAGTACAGGCTCAGGCAGCACAGCCTTGCTATTAAGAAGGGTAGACACAGGAAAACCTGTCTCCCTGTAGAGGAAAGGCTGTGCAACCACTGCACCACAGCAGAACCAGAGACAGAGCTGCATTTCCTGACAAAATGTCAAAAATATAAAACAATTAGAGAGAGTCGTTTACCCAAATCTGAAAACCTTATTCAAGGTTTCAAAGACGTCTCTGATGAGGAGAGGCTACCTGTCCTGCTGGGGGAGGAACAGAGAGCTGTGGGTTGGCAGCACACTACATTGCTGCCTGCTATAAGACGTCTCTGATGAGGAGAGGCTACCTGTCCTGTTGGGGGAGGAACAGAAAGCTGTGGGTTGGCAGCACACTACATTGCTGCCTGCTATAAGAAGTCTCTGATGAGGAGAGGCTACCTGTCCTGTTGGGGGAGGAACAGAAAGTTGTGGGTTGGCAGCACACTACATTGCTGCCTGCTATAAGATGAGGGACAGCGTCTGACAGACCAACCAACCTGCACATATCCACCTATGCTTATTATATGTACATTGTTACGTCATGCCAATAAAGCAAATGGAATTGAATGAAATGAGATAGAGAGTGAGAAATTGAATTGAAAGAGAGAGAGCGAGATTGAGAGAGAGACAAATTTGACCCCAATAACTACCGTGGGATATGCGTCAACAGCAACCTTGGGAAAATCCTCTGCATTATCATTAACAGCAGACTAGTTCATTTCCTCAGTGAAAACAATGTACTGAGCAAATGTCAAATTGGCTGTTTACCAAATTATCGTACAACAGACCACGTATTCACCCTGCACACCCTGATGGACAAACAAACATACCAATGGCAAAGTCTTCTCATGCTTTGTTGATTTCAAAAAAGCTTTTGACTCAATTTGGCATGAGGGTCTGCTTTACAAATTGATGGAAAGTGGTGTTGGGGGAAAAACATACAACATTGGTGAGGGCACTAGAACAGTCTGCAGCACCCGGCCTCACCCTACTAGAATCTGAAGTCAAATGTCTACTGTTTGCTGATGATCTGGTGCTTCTGTCACCAACCAAGGAAGGCCTACAGCAGTACCTAGATCTTCTGCACAGATTCTGTCAGACCTGGGCCCTGACAGTAAATATCAGTAGACAAAAATAATGGTGTTACAAAACAGATCCAGTTTCCAGGACCACAAATACAAATTCCATCTAGACACCGTTGCTCTAGAGCACACAAAAAACTATACATACCTCGGCCTAAACATCAGCGCCACAGGTAACTTCCACAAAGCTGTGAATGATCTGAGAGACAAGGCAAGAAGGGTCTTCTATGCCATCAAAAGGAACATAAAGTCCGCTCACCAACCAAGAATTCACAAAATGGGATTGGGACTCTGCATGCAGAATTCTGCAAAAATATCCTCTGTGTAAAACGAAAAACACCAAATAATGCATGCAGAGCAGAATTAGGCCGATACCCGCTAATTATCAAAAGGGGAGGGAGGGAGGAGGAGGAAAGGAGTGGAGGTTTGGGAGGGGTGTGGATGTAGGGGGAGGGGGGAGGGATGGGGAGGGAGGGGAGGGGAGAGGAGGGTGGTGAGGTGGGGGGCAGGCAGGTTCTGTACAGCATGATTAAGGACAGGGTTGAAACCACCTCTAGCCTTCTCGACCAGGGGTGTCAAACATATGGCCCACTGGTGGCTTGAGTTTTTAACATATGGCCCACTGGTGGCTTGAGTTTTTAACATATGGCCCACTGGTGGCTTGAGTTTTTAACATATGGCCCACTGGTGGCTTGAGTTTTTAACATATGGCCCACTGGTGGCTTGAGTTTTTAACATATGGCCCACTGGTGGCTTGAGTTTTTAACATATGGCCCACTGGTGGCTTGAGTTTTTAACATATGGCCCACTGGTGGCTTGAGTTTTTAACATATGGCCCACTGGTGGCTTGAGTTTTTAACAATAATGAGGAGTAGAAATGATAATGGACCTACATTCAATCAGTTTGTTGCCTGTGATAATAAAAGCTATGTACAGTGGGGAGAACAAGTATTTGATACACTGCTGATTTTGCAGGTTTTCCCACTTACAAAGCATGTAGAGGTCTGTAATTTTTATCATAGGTACACTTCAACTGTGAGTGACGGAATCTAAAACAAAAATCCAGAAAATCACATTGTATGATTTTTAAATAATTAATTTGTATTTTATTGCATGACATAAGTATTTGATCACCTACCAACCAGTAAGAATTCCAGCTCTCACAGACCTGTTAGTTTTTCTTTAAGAAGCCCTCCTGTTCTCCACTCATTACCTGTATTAACTGCACCTGTTTGAACTTGTTACCTGTATCAAAGACACCTGTCCACACACTCAATCAAACAGACTCCAACCTCTCCACAATGGCCAAGACCAGAGAGCTGTGTAAGGACATCAGGGATAAAATTGTAGACCTGCACAAGGCTGGGATGGGCTACAGGACAATAGGCAAGCAGCTTGGTGAGAAGGCAACAACTGTTGGCGCAATTATTAGAAAATGGAAGAAGTTCAAGATGACGGTCAATCTCCCTCGGTCTGGGGCACCATGCAAGATCTCACCTCGTGGGGCATCAATGATCATGAGGAAGGTGAGGGATCAGCCCAGAACTACACGGCAGGACCTGGTCAATGACCTGAAGAGAGCTGGGACCACAGTCTCAAAGAAAACCATTAGTAACACACTACGCCGTCATGGATTAAAATCCTGCAGCGTATGCAAGGTCCCCCTGCTCAAGCCAGCGCATGTCCAGGCCCGTCTGAAGTTTGCCAATGACCATCTGGATGATCCAGAGGAGGAATGGGAGAAGGTCATGTGGTCTGATGAGACAAAAATAGAGCTTTTTGGTCTAAACTCCACTCGCCGTGTTTGGAGGAAGAAGAAGGATGAGTACAACCCCAAGAACACCATCCCAACCGTGAAGCGGTTTCTGTTCTGCTCTGTTCTGCTCTGTTCAGCTTTCTGTTCAGCTCTCTGTTCAGCTCTCTGTTCAGCTTTCTGTTCTGCTCTGTTCAGCTCTCTGTTCAGCTCTCTGTTCTGCTCTGTTCAGCTCTCTGTTCAGCTCTCTGTTCTGCTCTCTGTTCTGCTCTGTTCAGCTCTCTGTTCAGCTTTCTGTTCTGCTCTGTTCAGCTCTCTGTTCAGCTCTCTGTTCTGCTCTGTTCAGCTCTCTGTTCAGCTTTCTGTTCTGCTCTGTTCAGCTCTCTGTTCAGCTCTCTGTTCAGCTCTCTGTTCAGCTCTCTGTTCAGCTCTCTGTTCTGCTCTCTGTTCAGCTCTCTGTTCTGCTCTCTGTTCTGCTCTCTGTTCAGCTCTCTGTTCTGCTCTCTGTTCTGCTCTCTGTTCTGCTCTCTGTTCTGCTCTCTGTTCTGCTCTCTGTTCTGCTCTCTGTTCAGCTCTCTGTTCTGCTCTCTGTTCTGCTCTCTGTTCAGCTCTCTGTTCAGCTCTCTGTTCAGCTCTCTGTTCAGCTCTCTGTTCTGCTCTCTGTTCAGCTCTCTGTTCAGCTTTCTGTTCTGCTCTGTTCAGCTCTCTGTTCAGCTCTCTGTTCAGCTTTCTGTTCTGCTTTCTGCTCAGCTCTCTGTTCTGCTCTCTGTTCTGCTCTCTGTTCAGCTCTCTGTTCAGCTCTCTGTTCAGCTCTCTGTTCAGCTCTCTGTTCTGCTCTCTGTTCTGCTCTCTGTTCTGCTCTCTGTTCAGCTCTCTGTTCAGCTCTCTGTTCAGCTCTATGTGGGCCTTAGGGATGAGTTAACAGCCTTTCAGCCCGCAGGTAGGATGTCTGCACTGACCAGAGGTTATTCTGATGAAAGGGAGGAATGCAGGAGCAAGTGAGGGACAGAGAGAGAGGGAGGAGGAGGTGAAGGGGAGAAGGTCTGCCTGACTGGCTGCTTGGCCTTAGGGTGTTACAACCCTGATCTACAACATAGTGGAGAGGGGGGTCGAGGGGCAAGGTGGAGAGAGTAGAGATGGGAGGGGGTGAGGGGAGAGGGGAGAGGAGAGAGAGGGGGGAGGTGGGAGGGGGTGAGGAGAGAGGGGGTGAGGGGAGAGGAGAGAGAGGGGGGAGAGGGAGGGGGTGAGGGGAGAGGGGAGAGAGGGGGAGAGGGAGGGGGTGAGGGGAGAGGAGAGAGAAGGGGGAGAGGGAGTGAGGGGAGTGGGTATCTGTGTGTTTCCACCCCCTAGCTGACACAGTGAATTATGGCTAGGCCTACACACTTAGAATAAAATGTGCTATCTAGAACCTAAAAGGGTTCTTCAGCTGTCCCCATAGGAGAACCCTTTGAATAAACCTTTTTGGTTCCAGGTAAAAACCCCCAAAAGGGTTCTACCTGGAACTCAAAAGGGTTCTACCTGGATCCAAAAAGGGTTATCCCATGGAGACAGCCGAAGAACCCTTCTGGAACCCTTTTTTCAAAGTGTACCATGATCTGATCCAGCAAGTCATCACTTCCTCTCTCCCTCCATCTCTCTCTAATACAGCACCCCATCACCCGCTATCACCCCTCTCACCCGCTATCACCCCTCTCACCCGCTATCACCCCTGTCACCCGCTATCACCCCTGTCACCCGCTATCACCCCTGTCACCCGCTATCACCCCTCCCACCCCCCATCAAAATCACCCCTCCCACCCCCCATATCCGTTATCACCCCTCCCACCCCTGTCACCCACTATCAGCCACTCCCACCCTCCTTCCCTCCTTCCTTCCTTCCTTCCCTCCCAACTTCTCCATGATTCCATCACTATGGTTAAGTTCTGGTAAGTCTCCTACAGATAGTTCCTTAGTTTCTGGTAAGTCTCCTACAGATAGTTCCCTGGTTTCTGGTAAGTCTCCTACAGATAGTTCCCTGGTTTCTGGTAAGTCTCCTACAGATAGTTCCCTGGCCGGAGACCAAAAGCACTCTCAAGCTACAACATATACAGTATATTAAATAATTCAATTTCAAACATTTGCAACAAAAACAAAATGACAGCATGCTCCAAACAGATACTGGCAGGAAACTAAGAACCACAAAAAGGTCTCTCGCAAACAGCCAAGATGGTGAGAAAATCTCAAATTTGATTGCTTTCAATGTGTGTGCGTGTGTGTGCTGCTGTCTCCATCGAGAAGCTTGAGAAAAGTACACACACACCGTATTTATTTTGTCAGGTTGATGGATTGAGTGAGTGTGAGTATAACTGAGAGATCTCCTCTCCTCTCCTCTCCTCTCCTCTCCTCTCCTCTCCCCTCCCCACCTCCTCTCTTCTCTCCAGTTCCTATCTAGTGAGACATGAGCAACACAGCCGAGTTAAAACAAACATACACTAAAAGGTTTTGGTGAAATTAGTCTCTCCATACAGAAATCTGTTCTACAACCCAAACACACAACAAAGCCACTTCCTTGTATGACAATTTTTTAGGACATTAAAGTAAATCCCCCGATTGAAACACAGTGCTTTATTTGGGCTGTGTAAATGTTTATCTGTCGGTCCAGCCCTGTAACTCTTAGAGAGACCAGAGCTGCCTGGTTCTGGGTGGTGAGATTTACACTAACTCCCTTTTGGCCTTTCCAACGCGCCTGGTTCTGGAACACACACACATCGCTGGTTATCGGTCAAATCATTAAAACTCCAACACAACTTCTCTCTCTACATCATTGGAGGTGTGTGCGTCCGTGCGTGTGTGTTCGTCATTGGAGGTGAGCGAGAAGGAGGTGTCAGAAGTACGTAGTGCCTCTGATGGTGCCAACAGCAAAACACTAATATAATAAAGAGATCACTCAGTCAGAAACTGTTCTAAGACTAACACTAACACTAATACTAATACTACCACTAATACTAAAACTAATACTAACACTAATATTAATACTACCACTAATACTAAGACTAATACTAACACTAATACTAACACTAATACTAATACTAACACTAATACTAGGACTAATACTCAGACTAACACTAATACTAACACTAATACTAACACTAACACTCAGACTAATACTAACACTAATACTACCACTAATACTAAGACTAATACTAACACTAACACTCAGACTAATACTAATACTAATACTACCACTAATACTAAGACTAATACTAACACTAATACTACCACTAATACTAAGACTAATACTAACACTAATACTAACACTAATACTAATACTAACACTAATACTAGGACTAATACTCAGACTAACACTAATACTAACACTAATACTAACACTAACACTCAGACTAATACTAACACTAACACTAACACTCAGACTAACACTAACACTAACACTCAGACTAATACTAATACTAATACTAAGACTAAGACTAATACTAACACTAATACTAATACTAACACTAATACTAATACTAACACTCAGACTAATACTAACACTAACACTAATACTAATACTAACACTAATACTAATACTAATACTAATACTAACACTCAGACTAATACTAACACTAATACTAAGACTAATACTAATACTAATACTAACACTAATACTAACACTCAGACTAATACTAATACTAACACTCAGACTAATACTAACACTAATACTAAGACTAATACTAATACTAACACTAATACTAATACTAATACTAATACTAACACTAATACTAATACTAATACTAACACTAATACTAATACTAAAACTCAGACTAACACTAATACTAATACTAACACTCAGACTAATACTAACACTAACACTAATACTAATACTAACACTAATACTAATACTAATACTAACACTCAGACTAATACTAACACTAATACTAAGACTAATACTAATACTAATACTAACACTAATACTAACACTCAGACTAATACTAATACTAACACTCAGACTAATACTAACACTAATACTAAGACTAATACTAATACTAACACTAATACTAATACTAATACTAACACTAATACTAATACTAATACTAACACTAATACTAATACTAAAACTCAGACTAACACTAATACTAACACTAATACTAATACTAATAATAATGCTAACACTAATACTAATACTAACACTCAGACTAATACTAACACTAATACTAAGACTAATACTAATACTAACACTAACACTCAGACTAATACTAATACTAACACTAACACTCAGACTAACACTCAGACTAAGACTAACACTAATACTAACACACTAATACTAATACTAATACTAACACTAATACTAATACTAACACTAACACTTTATCAGTCTAAGGTAAGGTGGTTATATTTTAAATATCCTATCAGTCTAAAGTAAGGTGTTTGTATTTTAAATATCCTATCAGTCTAAAGTAAGGTGGTTATATTTTAAATATCCTATCAGTCTAAAGTAAGGTGGTTGTATTTTAAATATCCTATCAGTCTAAAGTAAGGTGGTTGTATTTTAAATATCCTATCAGTCTAAAGTAAGGTGGTTGTATTTTAAATATAAACCAAATAAAACTAAAGTAATCCATACCAGTTCTAATGGGTTGAATCTCTCCTCCCGCAGTAGAGTGGAGGGAGATACATCTCCTCTTTTCAGCCCTGGCCTAAAATGGCACCCACAACCACAGCCCCAGCCCCAGCACAGCATAGTCACAGCCCAGCTACAGGCAGGCCCAGGCCAGGGCTGGAAGCAACAAGGGTTACAGCACCACACCACACCGCCTCCCTCCCTCAGTCACACTCAGCAGCACAGAGCAGCCATTCACCAGTGGCCTGTTCTGTTTGTCAGACCGAGGGGAGTTGCCAGCCACTAGTTCTGCCTTAATATAGTCTTGCTGAATTCTCTCTCTTCCCTCCACGCTGGAAACAGCACACATTGTACAGTACAGAGAGAAACACAGAGAGAAACACAGAGAAACACAGAGAGAAACACAGAGAAACACAGAGAAACACAGAGAAACACACAGAAACTCAGAGAGAAACTCAGAGAAACACAGAGAGAAACACAGAGAAACACAGAGAAACAGAGAGAGAAACACAGAGAGAAACACAGAGAAACACAGAGAAACACAGAGAGAAACACAGAGAAACACAGAGAGAAACACAGAGAGAAACTCTAACCCATGTCAGATGTGACTTATTGTAAATAGAAAGCTGTGAGAGCTGTGTTAACTCTGTGGGCCTGGACTAACGCAACAACACACACACTCAGTCAGTCATTTTAGGAGGGTCACTTTCAGGAAGAGAAAAATAAATGAATCTTGCAAACAGGAAGGAATGCTGAGGATGCTAAAATCCCCTCCTCCTATATTGTGGAAGGCTTCGGAAAACACTCCTGTTTCCGTGGGAGCAGAGTGAGTGAGAGAGAGCGAGAGAGCAGAGCTGTCAGAGCCCTGGTCAAAAGTAGTGCACTATGTAAGGAGTAGGGTGTCATTTGGAACACACACACTACAGGACCTAGAGGTTAAAAGACTACTACAGGGGTCATGAGGTTGTAATGTTCTGGGTAATATTTACTCAGTTTATTCTCTCACTAATGTGGTCCAGAGCAATCAGCCTTATGTACTCTAGTAAATATGTACTCTAGTAAATATGTACACTAGTAAATATGTACTCTAGTAAATATGTACTCTAGTAAATATGTACTCTAGTAAATATGTACACTAGTAAATATGTACTCTAGTAAATATGTACACTAGTAAATATGTACTCTAGTAAATATGTACTCTAGTAAATATGTACACTAGTAAATATGTACTCTAGTAAATATGTACTCTAGTAAATATGTACTCTAGTAAATATGTACTCTAGTAAATATGTACACTAGTAAATATGTACTCTAGTAAATATGTACTCTAGTAAATATGTACACTAGTAAATATGTACTCTAGTAAATATGTACTCTAGTAAATATGTACACTAGTAAATATGTACTCTAGTAAATATGTACTCTAGTAAATATGTACACTAGTAAATATGTACTCTAGTAAATATGTACACTAGTAAATATGTACTCTAGTAAATATGTACTCTAGTAAATATGTACTCTAGTAAATATGTACTCTAGTAAATATGTACAATAGTAAATATGTACTCTAGTAAATATGTACTCTAGTAAATATGTACACTAGTAAATATGTACTCTAGTAAATATGTACACTAGTAAATATGTACACTAGTAAATATGTACTCTAGTAAATATGTACTCTAGTAAATATGTACACTAGTAAATATGTACTCTAGTAAATATGTACTATAGTAAATATGTACTCTAGTAAATATGTACTCTAGTAAATATGTACACTAGTAAATATGTACTCTAGTAAATATGTACTCTAGTAAATATGTACTCTAGTAAATATGTACTCTAGTAAATATGTACACTAGTAAATATGTACTCTAGTAAATATGTACACTAATAAATATGTACACTAGTAAATATGTATACTAGTAAATATGTACTCTAGTAAATATGTACACTAGTAAATATGTACTCTAGTAAATATGTACACTAGTAAATATGTACTCTAGTAAATATGTACTCTAGTAAATATTTTTTTTATTTTTTTTTTCACCTTTATTTAACCAGGTAGGTCAGTTGAGAACAAGTTCTCATTTGCAACTGCGACCTGGCCAAGACAAAGCAAAGCAGTGCGACAAATAACAACACAGAGTTACACATTAAACAAACAGTCAAAAACACAATAGAAAAATCTATATACAGAGTGCAAAATGTAGTGCAAAAATGCAGTAAGGTTAGGAGGTAGGACAATAAATAAGACTATAGTGGTGAAATAAATTACAGGTTATCATCATTAACACAGGAATGAAGGATGTGCAAATTATGATGTGCAAATAGAGATACTGGAGTGCAAGATTAGTGAAAATAAACAAAAATAAATATGGGGATGAGGTAGTAGTGTGGGCTATTTACAGAAGGGCTATATACAGGTGCAGTGATCGATAAGCAGCTTTGACAACTGATGCTTAAAGTTATTGAGGGAGATAGGAACCTCTAGCTTCAATGATTTTTGCAATTCGTTCCAGTCATTGGCAGCAGCGAACTGGAAGGAATGGCGACCAAAGGAGGTGTTGGCTTTGGGGGTGACCAGTGAGATATACCTGCTGGAGCGCATGCTACGGGTGGGTGTTGCTATAGTGATCAGCGAGCTGAGATAGGGCGGGGATTTACCTAATAAAGACTTATAGATGACCTGGAACCAGTGGGTTTGGCGACGAATATATAATGAAGGCCAGCCAACGAGAGCATACAGGTCGCAGTGGTGGGTAGTGTATGGGGCTTTGGTGACAAAACGGATGGCACTGTGATAGACTACATCCAATTTGCTAAGTAGAGTGTTGGAGGCTAGTTTGTAAATGACATCACCGAAATCAAGGATCGGTAGGATAGTCAGTTTTACAAGGGCATGTTTGGCAGCATGAGTGAAGGAGGCTTTGTTGCGAAATAGGAAGCCAATTCTGGATTTAATTTTGGATTGGAGATGGTTGATGTGAGTCTGGAAGTTGAGTTTATAGTCTAACCAGATGCCTAGGTATTTGTAGGTGTCCACGTATTCTAATTCGGATCCATCGAGAGTAGTGATGATAGTCCGGTGGGCGGGTGCTGGCAGCGTTCGATAGAAAAGCATGCACTTAGTTTTACTAGCGTTTAAGAGCAGTTGGAGGCCACGGAAGGAGTGTTGTATGGCATTGAAGCTTGATTGAAGGTTAGTAAACACAGTATCCAAAGAGGGGCCAGATGTATACAGAATGGTGTCGTCTGCGTAGAGATGGATCAGAGAGTCACCAGCAGCGAGAGCGACATCGTTGATGTATATAGAGAAAAGGGTTGGCCCAAGAATTGAACCCTGTGGCACCCCCATAGAGACTGCCAGAGGATCGGACAATAGGCCCTCCGATTTGACACACTGAACTCTGTCTGCAAAGTAGTTAGCGAACCAGGCAAGGCAGTCACTTGAGAAACCAAGGCTGTTGAGTCTGCCAATAAGAATGCAGTGATTGACAGAGTCGAAAGCCTTGGCCAGGTCGATGAAAACGGCTGCACAGTACTGTCTTTTATCGATGGCGGTAATGATATCGTTCAGTACCTTGAGCGTAGCTGAGGTGCACCCATGACCAGCTCGGAAACCAGATTGCATAGCAGAGAAGGTACGGTGGGATTCGAAGTGGTCAGTTATCTGTTTGTTAACTTGGCTTTCGAAAACTTTAGAAAGGCAGGGCAGGATGGATATAGGTCTATAACAGTTTGGGTCTAGAGTGTCTCCTCCTTTGAAGAGGGGGATGACCGCGGCAGCTTTCCAATCTCTAGGGATCTCAGACGGTACGAAAGAGAGGTTGAACAGGCTAGTGATAGGTGTTGCAACAATTTCGGCTGATAATTTCAGAAAGAGAGGGTCCAGATTATCTAGCCCAGCAGATTTGTAGGGGTCCAGACTTCGCAGCTCTTTCAGAACATCAGCCGTCTGGATTTGGGTGAAGGAGAAGCAGGGGGGGCTTGGGCAAGTAGCTGCCGGGGGTACAGAGCTGTTGGCCGGGGTAGGGGTAGCCAGGTGGAAAGCATGGCCAGCTGTAGCAAAATGCTTATTGAAATTTTCGATAATCGTGGATTTATCGGTAGTAACAGTGTCTCCGAGTCTCAATGCAGTGGGCAACTGGGAGGAGGTGCTCTTATTCTCCATGGACTTTACAGTGTCCCAGAACTTTTTGGAGTTAGTACTACAAACAACTACTATAAATATGTACTCTAGTAAATATGTACACTAGTAAATATGTACTCTAGTAAATATGTACTCTAGTAAATATGTACACTAGTAAATATGTACTCTAGTAAATATGTACTCTAGTAAATATGTACACTAGTAAATATGTACTCTAGTAAATATGTACACTAGTAAATATGTACACTAGTAAATATGTACTCTAGTAAATATGTACTCTCATAAACTTGAAATAAATCACGGCTGGTTCCTCCAAAGGGAGAGAAGTGATATCTATAGCTGTATTTGGAACAGCACTGCAGCCATGATGTCCCACCACACCCACGGGCTGACACAAACACACCCACGGATGTCCCACCACACCCACGGGCTGACACAAACACACGCACGGATGTCCCACCACACCCACGGGCTGACACAAACACACATGCATGCACACACGTACGCGTGGGCTCACACACACACACACCAAGATTTCCGTTGGCGCCAGACAATTGACCGGGAAGATTTTAATTTATCAGACATTTGAGAAATGTACCGCATCCATATGCATTGGGTGTTTTAACCAATTAGGTGCCAGCACCTTGAATAAACAAGGGATATAATGAGCCATATTTACATGTCCTTAAAAACAGCCTAGAACTAATGACAAAAACACATGTAGTTCTGATGTGTAGCATATGCACAACTTTATAGTCTATTGTTTTATTGGTTTTTACTTTCCTAAAACAATAATTGTCCACCTCACGCTTCAGCTGTCAGACTTTTTGATTTATTTACATTTATTTAACTAAGCTAAAACACTAAATTCATCAGAGTATTGCATGAGGCCTATAGGTGTCCACTGTATGATATTATATTAAATCAATAAGAAGGAAGAGAAGTTCAGTCCGGAGAGAGATAGAGATACGACACCTACATGCATTTATTTATCCCTGTCAGATAGGCTACTGAGTCTGCTATACAGATATACACAACCTGACCAAAGGTATGTGGACACCTGCTGGTTCAACATCTGATTCCGAAATCATGGGCATTAATATGGAGTGGGGGACCAACTCCATATTGGTTGGTCTATAACAGCCTCCACTCTTCTGGGAAGGGTTTCCACTAGATGTTGGAACATTGCTGCAGGGACTTACTTTCATTCAGCCACAAGAGCATTAGTGAGGTCGGCACTGATGTTGGGCGATTAAGCCTGGCTCACAGTTGGCGTTCCAATTCATCCCAAAGGTGTTTGATGGGGATGAGGTCAGGGATCTGTGCAGGCCAGTCAAGTTCTTCCACACCATTTTTGTATGGACCTCGCTTTGTGCATGGGGTCATTGTCATGCTGGAACTGGAAAGGGACTTCCCCAAACTGTTGCCACAAAGTTGGAAGCACAGAATCATCTAGAATGTCATTGTATGCTGTAGCATTAAGATTTCCCTTCACTGGAACTAAGGGGCCTGAACCATTAAAACAGCCCCAGACCATTATTCCTTCTCCATCAAACTTTACAGTTGGCACTATGCATTGGGGCAGGTAGCGTTCTAACGGGAATTCACTAAACCCAAATCTGCCCGTCAGACTGCCAGATGGTGAAGCGTGATTCATCATTCCAGAGAAGGCGTTTCCACTGCTCCAGAGTCCAATGTCGGCGAGCTTTACACCACTCCAGCCGACGCTTGGCATTGTGCATGGTGATCTTAGGCTTGTGTGCGGCTGCTCGGCCATGGAAACCCATTGCATGAAGCTCCCAACAAACAGTTCTTGTGCTGACGTTGCTTCCAGAGGCAGTTTGGAACTCGGTAGTGAGTGTTGCAAACGAGGACAGATGATTTTTACGCGCTTCAGCACTCAGCGGTCCCGTTCTGTGAGTTTGTCTGGCCTACCACTTCACGGCTGAGCCGTTGTTGCTCCTAGACGTTTCCATAATAACATCACTCACGGTTGACCAGGGCAGCTCTAGCAGGGCAGAAATTTGACGAACTGACTTGTTGGAAAGGTGGCATCCTATGACGGTGCCACGTTGAAAGTCACTGAGCTCTTCAGTAAAGCCGTTCTACTGCCATGTTTGTCTATGGAGATAATTTACAGCTTTATTAAAAAGTGTAATAGGACTACTGTATTGAATAAATAAATTGTTTCATCATCTTTTCATGTTGGGATTCAAAATATTTTAATGTGAAACCTAAACCAGTGATTGCCATGCATTGTGGGTAGACAGTTCTGCTTTTATTGTTAAATGTTACTGTTAAAATAGGGCTTCAGAATGTTCTGATTTGTTTTAGTTCAATAGAGATGAATTTGTTCTTAATGTGTTCTAATATAATATGCTAATTAGTTTTGGGGCTAATTCACCTCCCGAGGAAGTGGAAACTTACTAACTGCTAGTAGCCATGTATTAATCTAAGAGTACATTGTGTCTAACAGTGTGTGTCTGATGTCCCAGTTGTAGCCTACCGCCCAATGAGGCCTACACATTTTGCGCGCTCTGTAAATCAAAACCATATCCAATCTTGTTTTCAAAATAGTTACTATTGAGCTCAAACTGTAGAAATAAAAAGTACCGCTACAGAAAGCTGAGGACATCCTCTCTCCATCTGTAACAACAATTAAAATATGTACAATCAGAACTTTTTTTCCTCCCTGACACAGTAGCAGGCCCCGGCGAAACACAGCAGCAGGCCCCGGCGAAACACAGTAGCGGGCCCCGGCGAAACACAGCAGCAGGCCCCGGCGAAACACAGTAGCGGGCCCCGGCGAAACACAGTAGCAGGCCCCGGCGAAACACAGTAGCAGGCCCCGGCGAAACACAGTAGCAGGCCCCGGCGAAACACAGTAGCAGGCCCCGGCGAAACACAGTAGCAGGCCCCGGCGAAACAGGTTGAGTGGCAGGTAGGCAAACACTTTCATTACAGGAACCATGATTATAATGTACTTTGCTGTTTGACCAAATCATGGTTTTAGCCTCCTAAAAAATAGGACGTTTTGAGTGAGGTGAGTCAAATGGTGTCAGTCTGGAGCCTTGTAGGCTTTTGACTGTAGGCATAATCTCCAACTTTTGTTTTACTTAAATGAAAAAGGCCTCCATCTTTGCAATCAGCGGTAGTCTAGTCTAGGCCCAGGCTGCTCTCTCACTCTCTCTCCTCAGCAGGCGCACTGACCGGACAATTTACATTTCATTTATCGGCTTTTCAATTACTTTATTGGCCAAAAGCCAATAATTACCGGCTAACGGACACCCTGACACACACACACACACACACACACACACACACACACACACACACACACACACACACACACACACACACACACACACACACACACACACACACACACACACACACACACATCCAGCGTCTCAGAGCTAACATCTGGTTCGGCTCCCAAACAGTTTGTTTGTTTTAACAAATTCATCCCAGTGTTTCCCATTTCATCTGTTAATCTCCTGAAAGGCATTATCCAGTTTCAGGTCCTCCAAGGTTATGACATTATTGAAACTGAATACCAGCATCTGTTGAAAGTTGTTGTATACATGTCTTACAAGCTACATTTGACATGTGAAGGAGGAGGCTACGTACTGGAGAGAGCATCACTCCATCTACTGATGAGAAGTCCTCCTCTGCTAATGGTGAACAGGGCATTTTAACTATACTTTAACTACACTGAACAAAAATAGAAACACAACATGTAAGGTTTTGGTCCCATGATTCATGAGCTGAAAAAAAAGATCCCAGAAATGTTCCATACGCACAAAAAGCTTATTTCTCTTGAATGTTGTGAACAAATTTGTTTACATCCCTGTTAGTGAGCAGTTTGATGTATCAAGAAGCTGATTAAATAGCATGATCATTACACAGGTGCACCTTGTGCTGAGGACATTAAAGGCCTCTCTAAAATGTGCAGTTTTCTCACAACACAATGCCAAAGATGTCTCAAGTTTTGAGGGAGCATGCAATTGCCATAGTGATTACAGGGACGTCCACCAGAGCTGTTGCCAGATAATTGAATGTTAATTTCTCTACCATAAGCCGCCTCCAACATTGTTTTAGATAATTTGGCAGTACGCCCAACAGGCCTCACAACCGCACACCACGTGTAACCACGCCAGTCCAGGACCTCCACATCCGGCTTCTTCACCTGTGGAATCGTCTAAGACCAGCCACCCGGACAGCTGATGAAACTGTGGGTTTGCACAACCAAATCATTGTTTTGATGGCAACTTGAATGCACAGAGATACTGTGACGAGATCCTGAGGCCCATTGTCATGCCATTCATCTGCCGCCATCACCTCATGTTTCAGCATGATAATGCACAGCCCCATGTTGCAACGATCTGTACACAATTCCTGGAAGCTGAAAATGTCCCAGTTCCTCCATACTCCCCAGACATGTCACCCATAGAGCATGTTTGGGATGCTCTGGAGCAAACAGGAGATGTGTCACACTGCATGAGGCAAATGGTGGTCACACCAGATACTGACTGGTTTTCTGATCCAACTTTATTTTTTATGTGTTTAATCTGTGACCAACAGATTTGACTGTGACCATAAATCTGTGACCAACAGATGCATATCTTTATTCTCAGTCATCTGAAATCCATAGATTAGGGCCTAATGAATTTATTTCAATTGACTGATTTCCTGTAACTCAGTAAAATCTTTGAAATTGTTGCACGTTGTATTTACACTTGGGCATAAAAGTTTGAAATATTACTCATTCAAGGGTTTTTCTTTATTTGCACAATTTTTTACATTGTAGAATAAAAGTGAAGACATCAAAACTATGACGTAACACATATGGAATCATGTAGTAACCAAAAAAGTGTTAAACAAATCAAAATATATTTTATATTTGAGATTCTTCAAAGTAGCCACCTTTCCCTTGATGACAGCTTTGCACACTCTTGGCATTCTCTCAACCAGCTTCACCTGGAATGCTTTTCCATCAGTCTTGAAGGAGTTCCCACATGCTGAGCACTTGTTGGCTGCTTTTCCTTCACTGCAGTCCGAATCATCCCAAACCATCTAAATTTGGTTGAGGTTGGAACCAAAAATCTCAAATTTGGACTCCAGACCAAAGGACAGATTTCCACCGTTTCTTTGCAGCAATTCAACCATGAAGGCCTGATTCACACAGTCTCCTCTGAACAGTTGATGTTGAGATGTGTCTGTTACTTGAACTCTGTGAAGCATTTATTTGGGCTGCAATCTGAGGCTGGTAACTCTAATGAACTTATCCTCTGCAGCAGAGGTATTTCTGGGTCTTCCATTCCTGTGGCGGTCGGCTCCTTAACAGCTTCTACCCCCAAGCCATAAGACTCCTTAACAGTCACTTTACCACTACCTACATGTACATATTACCTGCTGCTACTCTGTGTTTATTATCTATGTATAGTCACTTTACCCCTACCTGTACAAATGACCTCGACTAACCTGAACCCCTGCACATTGACTCGGTACCGGTACCCCCTGTATATAGCCTCGTTACTAACCTGAACCCCCACACATTGACTCGGTACCGGTACCCCCTGTATATAGCCTCATTACTAACCTGAACCCCCACACATTGACTCGGTACCGGTACCCCCTGTATAAAGTCTCTGTATTGTTATTTTATTGTGTAATCCATATTTTTTACTATTGTTTTTAAATTTTTACTTTAGTTTATTTAGTAAATGTCACAAATAAAATGTGATTTGATAAAGTCCCAAAATGTTTTGCATATCAGCAGTCAAGTTTTCAAGATATTGGACTTTCAAGAAGCAATGTGTCACCGGCCACATCATCATGCAACATGGTGGCTGTTTGGCTGCCTGCCCAAAACACTCCTCTCCTCCTCTCTCCTATCCACAGTACTATCATGGTACAGAACTATCATGGTACAGTACTATCATGGTACAGTACTATCATGGTACAGTGCAGTACTATCATGGTACAGTACAGTACTATCATGGTACAGTACTATCATGGTACAATACAGTACTATCATGGTACAGTACAGTACTATCATGGTACAGAACTATCATGGTACAGTACAGTACTATCATGGTACAGTGCAGTACAGTACTATCATGGTACAGTACAGTACTATCATGGTACAGTGCAGTACTATCATGATACAGTACAGTACTATCATGATACAGTACAGTACTATCATGGTACAATGCAGTACAGTACTATCATGGTACAGTACAGTACTATCATGGTACAGTGCAGTACAGTACTATCATGGTACAGTACTATCATGGTACAGTACAGTACTATCATGGTACAGTACTATCATGGTACAGTACAGTACTATCATGGTACAGTACAGTACTATCATGGTACAGTACTATCATGGTACAGTACAGTACTATCATGGTACAGTGCAGTACTATCATGGTACAGTACAGTACTATCATGGTACAGTACTATCATGGTACAGTGCAGTACTATCATGGTACAGTACAGTACTATCATGGTACAGTGCAGTACAGTACTATCATGGTACAGTACTATCATGGTACAGTACAGTACTATCATGGTACAGTACTATCATGGTACAGTGCAGTACTATCATGGTACAGTACAGTACTATCATGGTACAGTACTATCATGGTACAATACAGTACTATCATGGTACAGTACAGTAATATCATGGTACAGTACTATCATGGTACAATACAGTACTATCATGGTACAGTACTGTCATGGTACAGTACAGTACTGTCATGGTACAGTACAGTACTATCATGGTACAGTACAGTACTATCATGGTACAGTCATAGAGCAGTGATAAAGACACAACAGTAAAGAACATGAGAGTGAAGTATGTGAGATGTTGTATGGATGCTAATCCAGTAAGTAAATAACAGTATGTGAGATGTTGTATGGATGCTAATCCAGTAAGTAAATAACAGTATGTGCGATGTTGTATGGATGCTAATCCAGTAAGTAAATAACAGTATGTGAGATGTTGTATGGATGCTAATCCAGTCAGTAAATAACAGTATGTGAGATGTTGTATGGATGCTAATCCAGTCAGTAAATAACAGTATGTGAGATGTTGTATGGATGCTAATCCAGTCAGTAAATAACAGTATGTGAGATGTTGTATGGATGCTAATCCAGTAAGTAAATAACAGTATGTGAGATGTTTTATGGATGCTAATCCAGTCAGTAAATAACAGTATGTGAGATGTTGTATGGATGCTAATCCAGTCAGTAAATAACAGTATGTGAGATGTTGTATGGATGCTAATCCAGTCAGTAAATAACAGTATGTGAGATGTTGTATGGATGCTAATCCAGTCAGTAAATAACAGTATGTGAGATGTTGTATGGATGCTAATCCAGTCAGTAAATAACAGTATGTGAGATGTTGTATGGATGCTAATCCAGTCAGTAAATAACAGCTATTGTCTTGTTTAGGTTCAGAGAGTAAAGAGTCAACTAACACTCCTTTTCACTCCAGGAAGAGGCATCAATCTGAAGCCAATCACAATGTTACAATACTCCTATACCCCCATAACATCTGAATGGGTGATGCATATTCAACATTCAGGAAGTTATTATCCTCTTGGAGAGAGTCTGCCTGGTCCAACAGCTGATCTGTTACTGCACCAATACTGAAGGCCAGAGCAGAACCCAAATAAACAACCACAGAGCTATTTAACCACAGAGCTATCTAACCACAGAGCTATCTAACCACAGAGCTATTTAACCACAGAGCTATTTAACCACAGAGCTATCTAACCACAGAGCTATTTAACCACAGAGCTATTTAACCACAGAGCTATTTAACCACAGAGCTATCTAACCACAGAGCTATCTAACCACAGAGCTATTTAACCACAGAGCTATCTAACCACAGAGCTATCTAACCACATGGGGTTCCCGAGTGGCACAGCGGTCTAAGGCACAGCATCTTAGTGCTAGAGGAGTCACTAAAGACCCTGATTCGAATCCGGGCTGTATCACAATCCGGCCGTTATTGGGAGTCCCAGAATTTGCTCTTAACTGACTTGCCTAGCTAAATAAATGTTAAATAATAATACAAAAATAAACACAGAGCTATTTAACCCTTGAAACACTACTTTCATCCACTCCAACAGGGCTAGGCCAGAGACACTACTTTCATCCACTCCAACAGGGCTAGGCCAGAGACACTACTTTCATCCACTCCAACAGGGCTAGGCCAGAGACACTACTTTCATCCACTCCAACAGGGCTAGGCCAGAGACACTACTTTCATCCACTCCAACAGGGCTAGGCCAGAGACACTACTTTCATCCACTCCAACAGGGCTAGGCCAGAGACACTACTTTCATCCACTCCAACAGGGCTAGGCCAGAGACACTACTTTCATCCACTCCAACAGGGCTAGGCCAGAGACACTACTTTCATCCACTCCAACAGGGCTAGGCCAGAGACACTACTTTCATCCACTCCAACAGGGCTAGGCCAGAGACACTACTTTCATCCACTCCAACAGGGCTAGGCCAGAGACACTACTTTCATCCACTCCAACAGGGCTAGGCCAGAGACACTACTTTCATCCACTCCAACAGGGCTAGGCCAGAGACACTACTTTCATCCACTCCAACAGGGCTAGGCCAGAGACACTACTTTCATCCACTCCAACAGGGCTAGGCCAGAGACACTACTTTCATCCACTCCAACAGGGCTAGGCCAGAGACACTACTTTCATCCACTCCAACAGGGCTAGGCCAGAGACACTACTTTCATCCACTCCAACAGGGCTAGGCCAGAGACACTACTTTCATCCACTCCAACAGGGCTAGGCCAGAGACACTACTTTCATCCACTCCAACAGGGCTAGGCCAGAGACACTACTTTCATCCACTCCAACAGGGCTAGGCCAGAGACACTACTTTCATCCACTCCAACAGGGCTAGGCCAGAGACACTACTTTCATCCACTCCAACAGGGCTAGGCCAGAGACACTACTTTCATCCACTCCAACAGGGCTAGGCCAGAGACACTACTTTCATCCACTCCAACAGGGCTAGGCCAGAGACACTACTTTCATCCACTCCAACAGGGCTAGGCCAGAGACACTACTTTCATCCACTCCAACAGGGCTAGGCCAGAGACACTACTTTCATCCACTCCAACAGGGCTAGGCCAGAGACACTACTTTCATCCACTCCAACAGGGCTAGGCCAGAGACACTACTTTCATCCACTCCAACAGGGCTAGGCCAGAGACACTACTTTCATCCACTCCAACAGGGCTAGGCCAGAGACACTACTTTCATCCACTCCAACAGGGCTAGGCCAGAGACACTACTTTCATCCACTCCAACAGGGCTAGGCCAGAGACACTACTTTCATCCACTCCAACAGGGCTAGGCCAGAGACACTACTTTCATCCACTCCAACAGGGCTAGGCCAGAGACACTACTTTCATCCACTCCAACAGGGCTAGGCCAGAGACACTACTTTCATCCACTCCAACAGGGCTAGGCCAGAGACACTACTTTCATCCACTCCAACAGGGCTAGGCCAGAGACCAGCGAGGTTAGCCAGCTACCTCTGACTAACTGTCGCTGACTTTGCCTTGGTTGGCTGGCTAACATCTGGGCTGCAGGCAGAGAGAGAGGAACCCCAGAAACCAGAGCTGGCTGAGAGATGGGGAACCAAAATAACAGAACCCACTTCCCCTCTTCCCCTCTTCCTCTCTCTCTCTCACCCTCCCCACCAGAACACTCTCTCTCTCTCTCTCCCTCTCTCTCTCTCTCTCTCTCTCTCTCTCTCACCCTCCACACCAGAACACACCCTCTCTCTCTCTCTCTCTCTCTCTCTCTCTCTCACCCTCCACACCAGAACACATCCCCTCTCTCTCCCTCTCACCCTCCCCACCAGAACACATCCCCTCTCTCTCTCTCTCTCTCTCTCCCTCTCACCCTCCCCACCAGAACACATCCTCTCTCTAACTCTCAATGTCAATTCAAGGTGCTTTATTGTCATGGGAAACATATGTTAACATTACCAAAGCAAGTGAAGTAGATAATAAACAAAAGTGAAGTTCCAAAACAATAGTTAATATCTGCACTTCATTAGGGAGAGACTCCATTACATAAAAACTAAAGGTCAGATAGACTCTTCTCTTTTTCCCCATTTACCACACGATTCATCCAACGTGCTTCAATCACTCCAGGAATATTTTTCATCTCTTCTCACGAAACGCCAGATATAACCCCCTTGAGGGGAGCCCTGTTTCGAAGTGACACTTCAAACATTTCAAATCATTTAAGACTCAACACACGTTATTTCTGTTCCCCTGAATCACAAAAAAACAAATGTCATATTATGTCTCTCTTGTTCTCAAAACACACTCACATATATGTAATGATTCAACCTCTGTTCTTTTCTGGCTTGATCTGAACTCAACCAAACCCTCCTACCCCTGATCCAAACCCTCCTACCCCTGATCCAAACCCTGGGAGCCATCCATCCACTACATCTCATGCTTTAATCATCAGAGTGAATCATCATAACCTCCGTCATTATGCATCAACCTCACTTATTAACAGTAATCAATCAGATAATTCATCCATAGTCCAGACTTCCACCAGTGATCCAATCAGTTCAGGTTACTGTGTGTGATTGTGATTAGAATAGTGCGTCAGAATGACCAAGAGAGCCATTAGAAGAGAGAGGTCTTGTATCATTATACATGCTGCTTACATTCAAATAGACCACTTAACATACCTCTCCAACAGTCCCATGTGTTGGTCATTATCCCCAGCCATAATGGGCCAAATATTATTCTAGCACACTATAATGACATGGCTGTGTTTACCTCTGTCTGTATGGTAAGTACTGCACCACTAATCATGTATTCACTGTTCTACTGATCACTGAACAGAAAAACACGCCTTCAGAAATAACACAATGGTTTCTGAGGAAACATAGTCTGATCATATAAATCCCTATATTACACTCAGATACATACAGGAAGGTGGTCAAATATAAGGAAATACCCAAATACCCTGTGCATCCATAACCTACATGAGTAAAAGTTATCTGGCTAGCGTAGCAGCAGGCAGGGAGGGTCTGGGTCGGTAACAACACAAAGCTTCAGTCTCTGATCCAGTCAAGAGGTATTCTAATAACGCAGAGCAGAGAGAAAGGGTTTGGAAGTCATCGGAAGTGTCTTCTTGTCCCCTATAGAGGAAACAATGGTGGAGCGACTGTTTGAACTTGAAAGAGTTTTATTTGGGAGCGTTCATGTGTGACCTCACTGGCTCCGTGTCGCCTTCTGAGACACAGCCCTTTGTACTCCCTCACTAAGAAGTGTTCCTGGTTGTAAGTGCTGTAGCTCCTATGTAATGTTAGGAGCTGTGAAACGACTTATTAACCAACTTTAGTTTGTGTTAGGGTTATATTATAGAACATGACATAATAACATTGGATTAAATGTAATATGATTAGTGTACACTGTATTTGAGACAGAAAGATAAAATATAATGTGTACAACTCACTATTTTCTAGAGCATGAACGGTTATATTGAGGATGTAGAAAACAACGTGATAGGCTGACAGGGAAACCCCACAGTAACAGACGTTTCACACCAAACAAAAAACACTGATTTCAAAGTTTAACAAACAACTCTATGCATTTTACAGAAACACATTTACTGGAAGAACTGTGCAGATGCTACATTTGGTAACAGTATATTAGTATAATGTGTTTGCTCCAAATTATAAAAATTATTAATGTTGAATGAACATCTGCTCAAATTAAGATTCAACGATGTCTGCAGAAATAATGGGGTGTCAGCGGTGACATGACACCTTGACTTTGAGAAAATATATTTTGGTTATTGAACTACAGCAAGGGAAGTGGATTTCATCATGGCTCCCTGATCTGTACGACACACAGCAGTGTTCACTTTGGCACATTGTATTAGATTGAGTCTAGTCTTAGTCATGTTGACTATAATCACATTTTTGTCATTTGAATAATGATTTAGTCCAGTTATTGTTAAAATGATGAAAACAGTCGGCCATTTTAGTCACATCATACGTGTTTTGCCTCATTAACCTACAGTAAACATACATAGCCTTGTCTTCCAACATATATAATATATAACAATTATGTGGACATGTAAATTCCTAATTCAGCCTACATAGATATCAAATCAAACTTGATTTATATATATTACACATTACATACAAAACAAACTGACACACACAAGCGCAGAGAGAGAGAGAGAGAGAGACAGAGAAAGAGAGAGAGAGACAGACAGTCAGAGAGAGAGAGAGAGAGAGAGAGAGAGAGAGAGAGAGAGAGAGAGAGAGAGAGAGAGAGAGAGAGAGAGAGAGAGACAATCACCAGATGATGCAGTAAAGTATTGGTAAAGTAGTATGTGTTGCACCTCCGTCACTCGGTCGCGTCATCGCCATTGGTATCAACGTTCCACAGACGCCTCAGCCACATTAATGTCAAAAAGGAGAATGGAGGATAATGACTGTTTCGCTCTGTGATGTAGTTGAGTGAGTTATTTACCAGTCAGATATAGTGTAGTGAAGAGGAGTTATTTACCAGTCAGATATAGTGTGGTGGTAAGAGGAGTTATTTACCAGTCAGATATAGTGTAGTGAAGAGGAGTTATTTACCAGTCAGATATAGTGTAGTGAAGAGGAGTTATTTACCAGTCAGATATAGTGTGGTGGTAAGAGGAGTTATTTACCAGTCAGATATAGTGTAGTGGTAAGAGGAGTTATTTACCAGTCAGATATAGTGTGGTGGTAAGAGGAGTTATTTACCAGTCAGATATAGTGTGGTGGTAAGAGGAGTTATTTACCAGTCAGATATAGTGTAGTGGTAAGAGGAGTTATTTACCAGTCAGATATAGTGTGGTGGTAAGAGGAGTTATTTACCAGTCAGATATAGTGTAGTGGTAAGAGGAGTTATTTACCAGTCAGATATAGTGTGGTGGTAAGAGGAGTTATTTACCAGTCAGATATAGTGTAGTGAAGAGGAGTTATTTACCAGTCAGATATAGTGTGGTGGTAAGAGGAGTTATTTACCAGTCAGATATAGTGTAGTGAAGAGGAGTTATTTACCAGTCAGATATAGTGTAGTGAAGAGGAGTTATTTACCAGTCAGATATAGTGTGGTGGTAAGAGGAGTTATTTACCAGTCAGATATAGTGTAGTGAAGAGGAGTTATTTACCAGTCAGATATAGTGTAGTGGTAAGAGGAGTTATTTACCAGTCAGATATAGTGTAGTGAAGAGGAGTTATTTACCAGTCAGATATAGTGTAGTGAAGAGGAGTTATTTACCAGTCAGATATAGTGTAGTGATGAGGAGTTATTTACCAGTCAGATATAGTGTAGTGGTAAGAGGAGTTATTTACCAGTCAGATATAGTGTGGTGGTAAGAGGAGTTATTTACCAGTCAGATATAGTGTAGTGGTAAGAGGAGTTATTTACCAGTCAGATATAGTGTGGTGGTAAGAGGAGTTATTTACCAGTCAGATATAGTGTAGTGAAGAGGAGTTATTTACCAGTCAGATATAGTGTGGTGGTAAGAGGAGTTATTTACCAGTCAGATATAGTGTAGTGAAGAGGAGTTATTTACCAGTCAGATATAGTGTAGTGAAGAGGAGTTATTTACCAGTCAGATATAGTGTAGTGAAGAGGAGTTATTTACCAGTCAGATATAGTGTAGTGATGAGGAGTTATTTACCAGTCAGATATAGTGTAGTGGTAAGAGGAGTTATTTACCAGTCAGATATAGTGTGGTGGTAAGAGGAGTTATTTACCAGTCAGATATAGTGTAGTGGTAAGAGGAGTTATTTACCAGTCAGATATAGTGTGGTGGTAAGAGGAGTTATTTACCAGTCAGATATAGTGTAGTGAAGAGGAGTTATTTACCAGACAGATATAGTGTGGTGGTAAGAGGAGTTATTTACCAGTCAGATATAGTGTAGTGAAGAGGAGTTATTTACCAGTCAGATATAGTGTAGTGAAGAGGAGTTATTTACCAGTCAGATATAGTGTAGTGAAGAGGAGTTATTTACCAGTCAGATATAGTGTAGTGGTAAGAGGAGTTATTTACCAGTCAGATATAGTGTGGTGGTAAGAGGAGTTATTTACCAGTCAGATATAGTGTAGTGAAGAGGAGTTATTTACCAGTCAGATATAGTGTGGTGGTAAGAGGAGTTATTTACCAGTCAGATATAGTGTAGTGAAGAGGAGTTATTTACCAGTCAGATATAGTGTAGTGGTAAGAGGAGTTATTTACCAGTCAGATATAGTGTAGTGAAGAGGAGTTATTTACCAGTCAGATATAGTGTGGTGGTAAGAGGAGTTATTTACCAGTCAGATATAGTGTAGTGAAGAGGAGTTATTTACCAGTCAGATATAGTGTGGTGGTAAGAGGAGTTATTTACCAGTCAGATATAGTGTAGTGAAGAGGAGTTATTTACCAGTCAGATATAGTGTAGTGGTAAGAGGAGTTATTTACCAGTCAGATATAGTGTAGTGAAGAGGAGTTATTTACCAGTCAGATATAGTGTAGTGAAGAGGAGTTATTTACCAGTCAGATATAGTGTAGTGAAGAGGAGTTATTTACCAGTCAGATATAGTGTGGTGGTAAGAGGAGTTATTTACCAGTCAGATATAGTGTAGTGAAGAGGAGTTATTTACCAGTCAGATATAGTGTAGTGGTAAGAGGAGTTATTTACCAGTCAGATATAGTGTAGTGAAGAGGAGTTATTTACCAGTCAGATATAGTGTAGTGAAGAGGAGTTATTTACCAGTCAGATATAGTGTAGTGATGAGGAGTTATTTACCAGTCAGATATAGTGTAGTGGTAAGAGGAGTTATTTACCAGTCAGATATAGTGTGGTGGTAAGAGGAGTTATTTACCAGTCAGATATAGTGTGGTGGTAAGAGGAGTTATTTACCAGTCAGATATAGTGTAGTGACGAGGAGTTATTTACCAGTCAGATATAGTGTGGTGGTAAGAGGAGTTATTTACCAGTCAGATATAGTGTAGTGGTAAGAGGAGTTATTTACCAGTCAGATATAGTGTAGTGGTAAGAGGAGTTATTTACCAGTCAGATATAGTGTGGTGGTAAGAGGAGTTATTTACCAGTCAGATATAGTGTAGTGAAGAGGAGTTATTTACCAGTCAGATATAGTGTGGTGGTAAGAGGAGTTATTTACCAGTCATATATAGTGTAGTGGTAAGAGGAGTTATTTACCAGTCAGATATAGTGTGGTGGTAAGAGGAGTTATTTACCAGTCAGATATAGTGTAGTGACGAGGAGTTATTTACCAGTCAGATATAGTGTGGTGGTAAGAGGAGTTATTTACCAGTCAGATATAGTGTAGTGGTAAGAGGAGTTATTTACCAGTCAGATATAGTGTGGTGGTAAGAGGAGTTATTTACCAGTCAGATATAGTGTAGTGACGAGGAGTTATTTACCAGTCAGATATAGTGTAGTGAAGAGGAGTTATTTACCAGTCAGATATAGTGTAGTGGTAAGAGGAGTTATTTACCAGTCAGATATAGTGTGGTGGTAAGAGGAGTTATTTACCAGTCAGATATAGTGTAGTGAAGAGGAGTTATTTACCAGTCAGATATAGTGTGGTGGTAAGAGGAGTTATTTACCAGTCAGATATAGTGTAGTGGTAAGAGGAGTTATTTACCAGTCAGATATAGTGTGGTGGTAAGAGGAGTTATTTACCAGTCAGATATAGTGTAGTGACGAGGAGTTATTTACCAGTCAGATATAGTGTGGTGGTAAGAGGAGTTATTTACCAGTCAGATATAGTGTAGTGAAGAGGAGTTATTTACCAGTCAGATATAGTGTGGTGGTAAGAGGAGTTATTTACCAGTCAGATATAGTGTAGTGACGAGGAGTTATTTACCAGTCAGATATAGTGTAGTGGTAAGAGGAGTTATTTACCAGTCAGATATAGTGTAGTGAAGAGGAGTTATTTACCAGTCAGATATAGTGTGGTGGTAAGAGGAGTTATTTACCAGTCAGATATAGTGTAGTGAAGAGGAGTTATTTACCAGTCAGATATAGTGTAGTGAAGAGGAGTTATTTACCAGTCAGATATAGTGTGGTGGTAAGAGGAGTTATTTACCAGTCAGATATAGTGTAGTGGTAAGAGGAGTTATTTACCAGTCAGATATAGTGTGGTGGTAAGAGGAGTTATTTACCAGTCAGATATAGTGTAGTGAAGAGGAGTTATTTACCAGTCAGATATAGTGTGGTGGTAAGAGGAGTTATTTACCAGTCAGATATAGTGTAGTGGTAAGAGGAGTTATTTACCAGTCAGATATAGTGTGGTGGTAAGAGGAGTTATTTACCAGTCAGATATAGTGTAGTGGTAAGAGGAGTTATTTACCAGTCAGATATAGTGTAGTGAAGATGAGTTATTTACCAGTCAGATATAGTGTAGTGGTAAGAGGAGTTATTTACCAGTCAGATATAGTGTAGTGAAGAGGAGTTATTTACCAGTCAGATATAGTGTAGTGAAGAGGAGTTATTTACCAGTCAGATATAGTGTAGTGAAGAGGAGTTATTTACCAGTCAGATATAGTGTGGTGGTAAGAGGAGTTATTTACCAGTCAGATATAGTGTAGTGAAGAGGAGTTATTTACCAGTCAGATATAGTGTAGTGGTAAGAGGAGTTATTTACCAGTCAGATATAGTGTAGTGAAGAGGAGTTATTTACCAGTCAGATATAGTGTAGTGAAGAGGAGTTATTTACCAGTCAGATATAGTGTAGTGAAGAGGAGTTATTTACCAGTCAGATATAGTGTGGTGGTAAGAGGAGTTATTTACCAGTCAGATATAGTGTAGTGAAGAGGAGTTATTTACCAGTCAGATATAGTGTAGTGGTAAGAGGAGTTATTTACCAGTCAGATATAGTGTAGTGAAGAGGAGTTATTTACCAGTCAGATATAGTGTAGTGAAGAGGAGTTATTTACCAGTCAGATATAGTGTAGTGATGAGGAGTTATTTACCAGTCAGATATAGTGTAGTGGTAAGAGGAGTTATTTACCAGTCAGATATAGTGTGGTGGTAAGAGGAGTTATTTACCAGTCAGATATAGTGTGGTGGTAAGAGGAGTTATTTACCAGTCAGATATAGTGTAGTGACGAGGAGTTATTTACCAGTCAGATATAGTGTGGTGGTAAGAGGAGTTATTTACCAGTCAGATATAGTGTAGTGGTAAGAGGAGTTATTTACCAGTCAGATATAGTGTGGTGGTAAGAGGAGTTATTTACCAGTCAGATATAGTGTAGTGGTAAGAGGAGTTATTTACCAGTCAGATATAGTGTGGTGGTAAGAGGAGTTATTTACCAGTCAGATATAGTGTAGTGAAGAGGAGTTATTTACCAGTCAGATATAGTGTGGTGGTAAGAGGAGTTATTTACCAGTCAGATATAGTGTAGTGAAGAGGAGTTATTTACCAGTCAGATATAGTGTAGTGGTAAGAGGAGTTATTTACCAGTCAGATATAGTGTAGTGAAGAGGAGTTATTTACCAGTCAGATATAGTGTAGTGAAGAGGAGTTATTTACCAGTCAGATATAGTGTAGTGAAGTGGAGTTATTTACCAGTCAGATATAGTGTGGTGGTAAGAGGAGTTATTTACCAGTCAGATATAGTGTAGTGAAGAGGAGTTATTTACCAGTCAGATATAGTGTAGTGGTAAGAGGAGTTATTTACCAGTCAGATATAGTGTAGTGAAGAGGAGTTATTTACCAGTCAGATATAGTGTAGTGAAGAGGAGTTATTTACCAGTCAGATATAGTGTAGTGATGAGGAGTTATTTACCAGTCAGATATAGTGTAGTGGTAAGAGGAGTTATTTACCAGTCAGATATAGTGTGGTGGTAAGAGGAGTTATTTACCAGTCAGATATAGTGTGGTGGTAAGAGGAGTTATTTACCAGTCAGATATAGTGTAGTGACGAGGAGTTATTTACCAGTCAGATATAGTGTGGTGGTAAGAGGAGTTATTTACCAGTCAGATATAGTGTAGTGGTAAGAGGAGTTATTTACCAGTCAGATATAGTGTGGTGGTAAGAGGAGTTATTTACCAGTCAGATATAGTGTAGTGAAGAGGAGTTATTTACCAGTCAGATATAGTGTGGTGGTAAGAGGAGTTATTTACCAGTCAGATATAGTGTAGTGGTAAGAGGAGTTATTTACCAGTCAGATATAGTGTAGTGGTAAGAGGAGTTATTTACCAGTCAGATATAGTGTGGTGGTAAGAGGAGTTATTTACCAGTCAGATATAGTGTGGTGGTAAGAGGAGTTATTTACCAGTCAGATATAGTGTGGTGGTAAGAGGAGTTATTTACCAGTCAGATATAGTGTAGTGACGAGGAGTTATTTACCAGTCAGATATAGTGTGGTGGTAAGAGGAGTTATTTACCAGTCAGATATAGTGTAGTGGTAAGAGGAGTTATTTACCAGTCAGATATAGTGTGGTGGTAAGAGGAGTTATTTACCAGTCAGATATAGTGTAGTGGTAAGAGGAGTTATTTACCAGTCAGATATAGTGTGGTGGTAAGAGGAGTTATTTACCAGTCAGATATAGTGTAGTGAAGAGGAGTTATTTACCAGTCAGATATAGTGTGGTGGTAAGAGGAGTTATTTACCAGTCAGATATAGTGTAGTGGTAAGAGGAGTTATTTACCAGTCAGATATAGTGTGGTGGTAAGAGGAGTTATTTACCAGTCAGATATAGTGTAGTGACGAGGAGTTATTTACCAGTCAGATATAGTGTGGTGGTAAGAGGAGTTATTTACCAGTCAGATATAGTGTAGTGAAGAGGAGTTATTTACCAGTCAGATATAGTGTGGTGGTAAGAGGAGTTATTTACCAGTCAGATATAGTGTAGTGACGAGGAGTTATTTACCAGTCAGATATAGTGTAGTGGTAAGAGGAGTTATTTACCAGTCAGATATAGTGTAGTGAAGAGGAGTTATTTACCAGTCAGATATAGTGTGGTGGTAAGAGGAGTTATTTACCAGTCAGATATAGTGTAGTGAAGAGGAGTTATTTACCAGTCAGATATAGTGTAGTGGTAAGAGGAGTTATTTACCAGTCAGATATAGTGTGGTGGTAAGAGGAGTTATTTACCAGTCAGATATAGTGTAGTGAAGAGGAGTTATTTACCAGTCAGATATAGTGTGGTGGTAAGAGGAGTTATTTACCAGTCAGATATAGTGTGGTGGTAAGAGGAGTTATTTACCAGTCAGATATAGTGTGGTGGTAAGAGGAGTTATTTACCAGTCAGATATAGTGTAGTGGTAAGAGGAGTTATTTACCAGTCAGATATAGTGTAGTGAAGAGGAGTTATTTACCAGTCAGATATAGTGTGGTGGTAAGAGGAGTTATTTACCAGTCAGATATAGTGTAGTGAAGAGGAGTTATTTACCAGTCAGATATAGTGTAGTGGTAAGAGGAGTTATTTACCAGTCAGATATAGTGTGGTGGTAAGAGGAGTTATTTACCAGTCAGATATAGTGTGGTGGTAAGAGGAGTTATTTACCAGTCAGATATAGTGTAGTGGTAAGAGGAGTTATTTACCAGTCAGATATAGTGTAGTGAAGAGGAGTTATTTACCAGTCAGATATAGTGTAGTGGTAAGAGGAGTTATTTACCAGTCAGATATAGTGTAGTGGTAAGAGGAGTTATTTACCAGTCAGATATAGTGTGGTGGTAAGAGGAGTTATTTACCAGTCAGATATAGTGTAGTGACGAGGAGTTATTTACCAGTCAGATATAGTGTGGTGGTAAGAGGAGTTATTTACCAGTCAGATATAATGTGGTGGTAAGAGGAGTTATTTACCAGTCAGATATATATATTTATTTATTTATTTTTTATTGAGTATATATATATATATATATATATTCAACCATGTACACTACACAGACTATGTTGCTATAATCCTGTAGAAGTATTTATTTTGTTACTAACAGGTATTAATACTATTATTCGTAACTATGACGACCACAAAGTCTACTTACTTCTTCTACTATTTTTAATATTAATATAAATAATTTAAATGTGCTTTGCTTGCATTATTAAGAATATATAACAACCTTTTATCAAATTTGTATTCAAAAGTTTAAGCAGTATTAACATAAATCTGCCATAAAACTATTAATTTATCTAAACATAAAAGCCCTCTATGACGTAGGGAACAGTGCTGCCCATACTGCTCACTATTTACTGTGACTAGGCCTACAATACTACCAGTTGTATTAA
>CM042379.1:33473594-33483594 GCA_023634145.1 Thymallus thymallus | reverse complement strand
TCTCTCTCTCTCTGTTTCTCTCTCTGTTTCTCTCTCTGTTTCTCTCTCTCTCTCTCTCTCTCTCTCTCTCTCTCTCTTGCTCTCTCTCTCTCTCTCTCTCTCTCTCTGTTTCTCTCTCTCTCTGTTTCTCTCTCTGTTTCTCTCTCTGTTTCTCTCTCTGTTTCTCTCTCTCTCTCTCTCTCTCTCTCTCTCTCTCTCTCTCTCTCTCTCTGTTTCTCTCTCTGTTTCTCTCTCTCTCTCTCTCTCTCTCTCTCTCTCTCTCTCTCTCTGTTTCTCTCTCTGTTTCTCTCTCTCTGTTTCTCTCTCTCTGTTTCTCTCTGTTTCTCTCTGTTTCTCTCTCTCTGTTTCTCTCTCTCTCTGTTTCTCTCTCTCTGTTTCTCTCTCTGATTATCTATCTTTTTTCTCTCTCTGTTTCTCTCTCTGTTTCTCTCTCTCTCTGTTTCTCTCTGTTTCTCTCTGTCTCTCTCTCTCTCTTTTTCTCTCTCTCTCTGTTTCTCTCTCTCTCTGTTTCTCTCTCTGTTTCTCTGTCAAATTCAAATTCAAGATGCTTTACTGGCATGAAAAACATTACGTCAATATTGCCAAAGCAACAATGTATACAATATACATTGTAATAAAATAACAAATAATAATATATCAATTCAATTCAATTCACTTTATTGGCATGACGCAACAATGTACATATTGCCAAAGTATCATACATCAATATATTTTTTTTTCTTCTATATATTTATATATATTTTTTTTTTCTATTTTATATATATATATATATATATATATATACATACATATACACACGCACATACATATATATACACATATATACATACATACATACACACATATATATATATATTTTTTAAAAATATAATTACATCAAAGAACAAATAACAACAGGAAAAAATAAAATAAATGCATTAAATATGTCAGGCACTGTCCCTCAACTTGTGGCAGGCAGCAACATAGCATGCTGCCAGCGCACAGCTGGTCATGTCTTCCCCCAAAAGGATCGGCAGCCTTTCTATGTCAGAGAGGTCCTCAAAGCCCCGGACTACTTGTTCAAATTTGGGGAAGTGACTCTCTCTGATAGTTTTATATTTTTGACATTTGGTCAGGAAATGCAGCTCTGTCTCTGGTTCTGCTGTGGTGCAGTGGTTGCACAGCCTTTCCTCTACAGGGAGCCAGGTTTTCCTGTGTCTACCCTTCTCAATAGCAAGGCTGTGCTCGCTGAGCCTGTACTTTGTCAAGGTTTTCCTGAGGTTTTGATCAGTCACCATGGTCAGATAGTTTGCCATGGTGTACTGTCGATTTAGGGCCAAATAGCACTGCATTTTGCTTTGTGCTTGTGTTTGTGTTTTCCAATAGGTAATGTAGTTTTGTTTTAGATGTTTTGTAATTTGGTTAATTCTTATTGATTGGATGTTCTGGTCCTGAGGCTTCCGTGTGTTAGTGGAACAAGTTTGTGAACTCAGCCCCTGGACCAGTTGGATGAAGGGACTCTTATCTTTGCTCAACTCTTGGTATTGCAGGGCTTGGTAATGATATGAGAGGGGGTCACTGTGTTTTAGGTGTTTCCAAAACTTAATTGCTCTTTTTTGAGTTTTTAATATTAGTGGATATCGGCCTAATTCTGCCCTGCATGCATTGTTTGTAGTTTTCCTCTGGACATGTAGGAGAATCTTACAAAGTTCCGCGTGCAAGGTCTCAATGGGATGTTTGTCCCAGTGGGTAAAATCTTGTTTTGTAAGTGGACCCCACACCTCGCTGCCATAGAGTGCGATTGGTTCAATCACACATTTAATTAGTTTTTGCCAAATTGTAATAGGTATTTCAATTTGGATTTGTTTTTTAATGGCGTAGAATGCCCTGCGTGCTTTGTCTCTCAGTTCATTCACTGCATTATTTAGGTGTCCAGTCGAACTTATTTTTAAACCTAAATAGTTGTATTGTGTGCAATACTCTATATGTTTTGCACCAATTGAGAACTTTGGTTTTATTCCCTGGGATCTGGAATTTGTCTGGAAAATCATTATTTTGGTCTTTTTGGGGTTTACTGTCAGGGCCCAGGTCTGACAGTACTGCTCTAGCAGGTCCAAGCTCTGCTGTAGACCATGTGCTGTGGGTGAAAGCAGGCACAGGTCATCTGCAAAGAGCAGGCATCTAACTTCCGAATTGTGGAGACTAACACCAGGGGCTGAGGACTTTTCTAGAATATTGGCCAATTCATTGATGTAAATGTTAAATAGCACAGGGCTGAGATTGCAACCCTGGCGGAGGCCCCGCCCCTGGTTAAATGATTCAGTTTGTTTCTTGCCAATTTTTATGCTACACATGTTGCCTGTATACATTGATTTTATAATGTCATATGTTTTACCCCCTACACCACTTTCAATGACTTTGTAGAACAGTCCTGTATGCCAGATAGAATCAAATGCTTTTTGGAAGTCAATAAAGCAAGTATAGAGTTTTGTCTTATTTTTGTGGACGTGTTTATCTATTAGGGTGTGTAGGGTGTAAATATGATCTGTTGTTCTATGTTTTGGTATAAATCCAATTTGGCTTTTACTCAGGATGTTGTGCTTATTAAGGAAGTTTAGGACTCTTACATTTATAATACTACAGAAAACCTTCCCCAGGTTACTGTTCACACAAATCCCTCTGTAATTGTTAGGGTCAGATTTGTCTCCGTTTTTAAAGATTGGTGTTATGAGTCCTTGGTTCCAGTAACCTACACTCAGGATCAAGTTAATAATAAATGGTAGTTTATATTAATAATAATATAAATGGTAGTAAATAGTAATAATAAAAATAACAACAATAAAATGGTATCAGTAAATAGTAGAAATATAATCAATATAAAAGGCTAAACATGGAAAATGTTGAATAAATGTTGTATTTTGTGTGAATAATGAATCTGTTGGTGAGGAATATTTCTCCCAGTAAAGGAGAAAGTGCATCTCTGTTTCTACTTGGTAAGGATCTGTCTCTGCTTCGTATCTCTGACAGAGTAGAGATAATCAGACAATTCATATTCTCTGTTCAGAGACACATAGCAATTTAGTCGGCTTTGGGATTTTGATTAGTTTTTCCAATGTTGTAAATATGAGTCCTTTGATTGGTTCATGATTTTGTTTATTTGAATGATTTATTTTGAAGCAGTGCTGGTGTCATCTTGGTTGGTTCGGTCCAACACCAGCTGACTGAGAGGCTCGTTTCTTTACATGTTAATTATATTCTTTGTTCTTTCATTACCACTGGAAAGCGGCCTAATTCTGCCCTACATGCATTAGTTGGTGTATTTCTTTGGACTTGTAGAATTTCCAGACATAATTCTGCATCTAGGGCTTCAATTGGATGTTTGTCCCACATTTTAAAGTCCAGTTTATTGAGTGGCCCCCAAACCTCACTTCCATAAAGAGCTATTGGTAGGATTACGCTGTCAAATATTTTGTTCCAAATTCTAATTGGGATGTTGATTTTGAATAATGTCATTTATATTGCGTACAATGCTCTGCAGGCTTTTCCTTTGAGCGCATTCCAACAACTCTGTACCCCCCCGCAGCAACCTGCCCAAACCCCCCCCCCGCTTCTCCTTCACCCAAATCCAGACAGCCGATGTTCTGAAAGAGCTGCTAAATCTGGACCCCTACAAATGATCAGCCAAAATTGTTGCAACCCCTATTACCAGCCTGTTCAACCTCTCTTTCGTATCGTCTGAGATCCCTAGAGATTGGAAAGCTGCCGTGGTCATCCCCCTCTTCAAAGGGGGAGACACTCTAGACCCAAACTGTTATAGACCCATATCCATCCTGCCCTGCCTTTCTAAAGTCTTCGAAAGCCAAGTTAATAAACAGATCACTGACTTCTTCGAATCCCACCGGACCTTCTCTACTATACAATCTGGTTTCCGAGCTGGTCATGGGTGCACCTCAGCTACGCTCAAGGTACTTAACGATATCATAACCGCCATCGATAGAAGACAGTACTGTGCAGCCGTCTTCATCGACTTGGCCAAGGCTTTCGATTCTGTCAATCACCGCATTCTTATTGGCAGACTCAACAGCCTTGGTTTCTCAAGTGACTGCCTCGCCCGGTTCTGCCTCGCCTGGTTCTCCAACTACTTCTCGAGTTCAGTGTGTAAAATCGGAGGGCCTGCTGTCCGGTCCCCTGGCAGTCTCTATGGGGGTGCCACAGGGTTCAATTCTTGGGCCAACCCTATTCTCTATATACATCAACGATGTCGCTCTCGCTGCTGGTGACTCTCTGATCCATCTCTACGCAGACGACACCATTCTGTATACCATTAGGCTGTAAACTCAACTTCCAGACTCATATTAACCATCTCCAATCCAAAATTAAATCTAGAATCGGCTTCCTATTTCGCAACAAAGCCTCCTTCACTCATGCTGCCAAACATGCCCTTGTAAAACTTACCATCCTACCGATCCTTGACTTCGGCGATGTCATTTACAAAATAGCCTCCAACACTCTACTCAGCAAATTGGATGTAGTCTATCACAGTGCCATCCATTTTGTTACCAAAGCCCCATACACTACCCACCACTGCGACCTGTATTCTCTCGTTGGCTGACCTTCATTATATATTCGTTGCCTAACCCACTGGCTCCAGGTCATCTGTAAGTCTTTATTAGGTAAATCCCCACCTTACCACATCATAATTTGCACATCCTTCATTCCTGTGTTGATAATCTGTAATTTATTTCACCACTATGGTCTATTTATTGTCCTACCTCCTAACCTTACTGCATTTTGCACTACATTTTGCACTCTGTATATAGATTTTCTATTGTGTTTTTGACTATGTTTGTTTACTGTGTAACTCTGTGTTGTTTTTGTCGCACTGCTTTGCTTTGTCTTGGCCAGGTCGCAGTTGCAAATGAGAACTTGTTCTCAACTGACCTACCTGGTTAAATAAAGGTGAAATAAAACCTACCTGGTTAAATAAAGGTGAAATAAAAAAATTAGATAAAAAATCTCAGCTCGCTGGTCACCATAGCAACACCCACCCGTAGCATGCGCTCCAGCAGGTATATCTCACTGGTCACCCCCAAAGCCAACACCTCCTTTGGCCGCCATTCCTTCCAGTTCTCTGCTGCCAATGACTGGAACGAATTGCAAAAATCATTGAAGCTAGAGGTTCCTATCTCCCTCACTAACTTTAAGCATCAGCTGTCAAAGCTGTTTATCGATCACTGCACCTCTATATAGCCCTTCTGTAAATAGCCCATCCTACTACCTCATACCCATATATATATTTTTTAAACTTCCGCTCAATTTTGCACTCCAGTATCACTATTTGCACATCATCATTTGCTATGATGATCACTCCAGTGATTATGCTAATCTGTAATTTATTCCGCCACTTTTAAAATAAAATGTTAAAATAAATTCACTGCCATATTAATGTTCTCCGATGCAGATCTGATCAGACCAAGGTATGAGTCATTTTTAGTGTTCAATTATGGTGTTGTTCAGGGTGAATTATGGTGTTGTTCAGGGTGAATTATGGTGTTGTTCAGGGTGAATTATGGTGTTGTTCAGGGTGAATTATGGTGTTGTTGAGGGTGAATTTATATTTGTGTTTCTGACATCTGGGTTTTTTCTGGAGAATCGTGATTTTCTTATTTATTTATTTTTACGGCCCAATTGGGGCAAAAATTCTCTAGAATGTTAAGGTTCTGTTGAAGACCTTCTTTGGTTGTTGATAGAATAACTAAATCATCAGCATATAGCAGATATTTTATACCTGTGTCAAATAGTGTGAGTCCTGGGGCTGCAGAACGGTCCAACATGTCTGCTAATTCATTTATATAAATGTTATTTGGTTTTAGATTTTTATTGCACACTTATTTTCTGTGTACATACATTTTATGAAGTCTATACACCTTGCCACCAAGCCCACTCTGGAGAATTTTGAAGAATAGCCCTTCGTGCCAAATATAATCAAATGCTTTTTTAAAGTCAATAAAGCAAGCAAAGATTTTTCCCTTTTTTTTTGGTGGACGTGTTTATTAATTAGTGTGTGTCAGTAGTGTAAGGTGTATATATGGTCAGTAGTGTGTGTAAGGTGTATATATGGTCAGTAGTGTGTGTTAGGTGTATATATGGTCAGTAGTGTGTGTTAGGTGTATATATGGTCAGTAGTGTTAGGTGTATATATGGTCAGTAGTGTGTGTAAGGTGTATATATGGTCAGTAGTGTTAGGTGTATATATGGTCAGTAGTGTGTGTAAGGTGTATATATGGTCAGTAGTGTTAGGTGTATATATGGTCAGTAGTGTTAGGTGTATATATGGTCAGTAGTGTGTGTAAGGTGTATATATGGTCAGAGGTGTTAGGTGTATATATGGTCAGTAGTGTGTGTAAGGTGTATATATGGTCAGTAGTGTTAGGTGTATATATGGTCAGTAGTGTGTGTTAGGTGTATATATGGTCAGTAGTGTTAGGTGTATATATGGTCAGTAGTTTGTGTAAGGTGTATATATGGTCAGTAGTGTGTGTAAGGTGTATATATGGTCAGTAGTGTTAGGTGTATATATGGTCAGTAGTGTTAGGTGTATATATGGTCAGTAGTGTGTGTAAGGTGTATATATGGTCAGTAGTGTTAGGTGTATATATGGTCAGTAGTGTTAGGTGTATATATGGTCAGTAGTGTGTGTAAGGTGTATATATGGTCAGTAGTGTTAGGTGTATATATGGTCAGTAGTGTTAGGTGTATATATGGTCAGTAGTGTTAGGTGTATATATGGTCAGTAGTGTGTGTAAGGTGTATATATGGTCAGTAGTGTGTGTAAGGTGTATATATGGTCAGTAGTGTTAGGTGTATATATGGGCAGTAGTGTGTGTAAGGTGTATATATGGTCAGTAGTGTGTGTAAGGTGTATATATGGTCAGTAGTGTTAGGTGTATATATGGTCAGTAGTGTGTGTAAGGTGTATATATGGTCAGTAGTGTTAGGTGTATATATGGTCAGTAGTGTGTGTAAGGTGTATATATGGTCAGTAGTGTTAGGTGTATATATGGTCAGTAGTGTGTGTAAGGTGTATATATGGTCAGTAGTGTTAGGTGTATATATGGTCAGTAGTGTTAGGTGTATATATGGTCAGTAGTGTGTGTAAGGTGTATATATGGTCAGAGGTGTTAGGTGTATATATGGTCAGTAGTGTTAGGTGTATATATGGTCAGAGGTGTTAGGTGTATATATGGTCAGTAGTGTGTGTTAGGTGTATATATGGTCAGAGGTGTTAGGTGTATATATGGTCAGTAGTGTTAGGTGTATATATGGTCAGTAGTGTGTGTTAGGTGTATATATGGTCAGTAGTGTTAGGTGTATATATGGTCAGTAGTGTGTGTTAGGTGTATATATGGTCAGTAGTGTTAGGTGTATATATGGTCAGTAGTGTTAGGTGTATATATGGTCAGTAGTGTTAGGTGTATATATGGTCAGAGGTGTTAGGTGTATATATGGTCAGTAGTGTTAGGTGTATATATGGTCAGAGGTGTTAGGTGTATATATGGTCAGTAGTGTGTGTTAGGTGTATATATGGTCAGTAGTGTTAGGTGTA
Organism: Thymallus thymallus; assembly: GCA_023634145.1. NCBI lineage: Eukaryota > Metazoa > Chordata > Actinopteri > Salmoniformes > Salmonidae > Thymallus > Thymallus thymallus. The sequence goes on along the minus strand of CM042379.1, from coordinate 33,476,009 downwards.
TATATGGTCAGTAGTGTGTGTTAGGTGTATATATGGTCAGTAGTGTTAGGTGTATATATGGTCAGTAGTGTGTGTTAGGTGTATATATGGTCAGTAGTGTTAGGTGTATATATGGTCAGTAGTGTGTGTTAGGTGTATATATGGTCTGTAGTGTTAGGTGTATATATGGTCAGTAGTGTGATGGTTGGAGAGGAAGACAATTTGACATTTACTTATTACATTTTTTTCTTGAAGAAAGGTTTTAATTCTTGAATTCAAAATGCTACAGAAAGCCTTTCCCAAGTTGCTGTTTATGCATATTCCCCTGTCATTATTGGGGTTGGATTTGTCTCTTTTGTGTATTGGGGAGATGAACCCCTGGTTCCAGACATCAGGAAAGCAGACAGAAGTTAGTACCATGTTGAACAATCTAAGCATAGCATTTTGTAACTGTGCTGTTTTTCAGCATTTCATTTCTGATGTTATCTAGACCACAAGCCTTCTTTGGTTTTATAGATTTGAGCTTTTCATTGAGTTATTGTTGGGTTGTTGGGGAATCTAATGGATTTTGGTTGTTTTTAATGAGTGATTCAAAGATGTTACATTTTTCTTGAATTTCTAATTGGGTATGTTGTCTTGTTGTCTTGTTGTCTTGTTCAGGGATGTTTTTGTATAGATTATCAAAGTACGTTTTATGGATAATTCTTGTATCTTTATCTTCGGTGTTTTCTAATTGTTTTACATTCGTTATCAAACCATTTTTCAGAAACATTTAGTTTTTTGTTTCTGATGTTGCATTTCTTTGGTTTTCTCACGTGCTTTTGATGCTGATTGGATGCAGTTGATGTTTTGAGGAGCAGAACTGACACCTTCTTTAGTGTCTTGGTATTGTCAGTTATTGAACACCTGTATAGAGTTCATCATCTCATTAGAGTTCCATGTTTCAATGAGTTTCTCTGCACTGTTTGGATCCCATCTGTACGACTGGTTCATGTTGTAGAGATTGCTGGTTAATTTCTTCAGAAACACGTTGGTCTGACTGTGATCTGACAGTGGTGTCTGTGGTCTGACAGTGAATGCTCTAATGGAGGAGGGGTCGATGTCAGTGATGTCATAATGGACTACACTTGTCCCAACAGCTGAGCAGGAAGTAAACTGATCTAAAGACTCCCCTCTGATTCTACCATTAAGCATCTACAGGCCTAAGGCTTGACAAAGATGCACTAGCTCCTTCCCGTTTTTGTTCAGTACTTGGTCAGGACTGTTTCTATTATTTATAATAGGGCTACTGTACAAGGAGGGGTGTCCCAATATGTGGTGGTTCCCTCCCGTATCAGTGTAGTCAGGCTCCGAACCTGTTCTCGCATTGAAATCTCCACAAAGAAGCACTTTACCCTCTGCCTGAAAATGAAGGATTTCTGTATGGAGAAAAAAACTGATCATAATATGATGAATCTGAAGGAGGAGCATAAGCTGCACATATGTATCCATCACTGTCACAATAGATTGTACCCTGGTTAAGTTTTAGCCAAATGTGGTTAATACCTTTTATCATTCTGCTTCTGCCAAATGATGATTCCACCGGAGTCCCGGCCCCGTTTAACATGTTTATGTTTGATTGATGGTAGTAAACTTTCTCTATAGCCTGAGGGACACTGAGTATCAATGTCTCCACAATGTGTCCCTTGATGTCTTTTAAGAAATTCTGGATTTGTTGTTTTATAACCAAAATATGAAGAGTATAAGCCCTAGATATTCTAAGAGCTGATAGTTAATGATCTCATTTATAATAAGTGATATTCACTGGTTTGAGTAAAGTACATTGAGAAAAAACAAACAAACAAAAACTGTATATATATATACAGTTGAAATCAGAAGTTTACATACACTTAGGTTGAAGTCATTAAAACTCATTGTTCAACCACTCCACAGATTTCATGTTAACAAACTATAGTTTTTGGCAAGTCTGTTAGGACATCTACTTTGTGCATGACACAACTAATTCTTCCAACAATTTGTTTACAGACAGATTATTTCACTTATAATTCACTATATCACAATTCCAGTGGGTCAGAAGTTTACATACACTAAGTTGACTGTGCCTTTAAACAGCTTGGAAAATGCCAGAAAATGATGTCATGACTTTAGAAGCTTCTCATAGGCTAATTTATATAGTTTTTAGTCAATTGGAGGTGTACCTGTGGATGTATTTCAAGGCCTACCTTCAAACTCAGTGCCTCTTTGCTCGACACCATGGAAAAATAAAAAATATCAGCCAAGACCTCAGAAAAAAAAATTGTAGACCTCCACAAGTCTGGTTCATCCTTGGGAGCAATTTCCAAACGCCTGAAGGTACCACGTTCATCTGCACAAACAATAGTATGCAAGTATAAACACCATGGGACCAGGCATCCGTCATACCGCTCAGGAAGGAGA
>CM042379.1:33413496-33470894 GCA_023634145.1 Thymallus thymallus | reverse complement strand
GACATAGTGGCATTCATAACATGTTGACATAGTGGCATTCATAGCATTTTGACATAGTGGCATTCATAGCATGTTGACATAGTGGCATTCATAACATGTTGACATAGTGGCATTCGTAACATGTTGACATAGTGGCATTCATAGCATGTTGACATAGTGGCATTCATAACATGTTGACATAGTGGCATTCATAGCATGTTGACATAGTGGCATTCATAACATGTTGACATAGTGGCATTCATAGCATGTTGACATAGTGGCATTCATAACATGTTGACATAGTGGCATTCATAGCATATTGACATAGTGGCATTCATAGCATGTTGACATAGTGGCATTCATAGCATGTTGACATAGTGGCATTCATAGCCTGTTGACATAGTGGCATTCATAACATGTTGACATTGTCATAGAGGCTTTCCATTGTCTTAAAGGGGCAGGTACACAACCGAGCTGTTCAGAGGAGAGCTGTGTACAGGAGAGCTGTGTACAGGAGAGCTTCTCAGGTCTCTCCTCCACCCGTTACGGGGTCTGAGCCACCGAAGACTCCCACCATTAGCTCTGACAAATTGAAAACCCTAGTCATTGGCGACTCCATTACCAACAATATTAGACTTAATAAGAATCATCCAGGATCATCCAGTGTTTACCAGGGGGCAGGGTACCGACGTAAAGGCTCATCTGAAGAGCTAAGGCTAAATCTGGTGAGTGTAGAGAGTATAGAGATATTGTTATCCACGTCGGCACCAATGATGTTAGTATGAAACAGTCAGAGGTCACCAAGCACAACATAGCTTCAGTGTGTAAATTAGCTAGAAAGATGTGTCGGCATGGAGTAACTGTCTCTGGCCCCTCCCAGTTAGGGGGAGTGATGAGCTCTACAGCAGAGTCTCACAACTCAATCGCTGGTTGAAAACTGTTTTCTGCCCCTCCCCAAAGGATAGAATTTGTAGACAATTGTCCCTCTTTCTGGGACTCACCCACAAACAGGACCAAGCCTGGCCTGCTGAGGAGTGACGGACTCCATCCTAGCTGGAGGGGTGATCTCATTTTATCTATGAACATAGACGAGGCTCTAACTCCTCTAGCTCCACTATGAGATAGGGTGCAGGCCAGGGAGCAGGCTGTTAGCCAGCCTGCCAGTTTAGTGGAGTCTGCCACTAGCATAGTCAGTGTAGTCAGCTCAGTTACCCCCATTGAGACCGTGTCTGTGCCTCGATCTAGGTTGGGCAAACCTAAACATGGAGGTGTTCGCCTTAGTAATCTCACTGGAATAAAGACCTCCTCAATTCCTGTCATTATTGAAAGAGGTTGTGATATCTCACTTCTTAAAATAGGGTTACTTAATGTTAGATCCCTCACTTCCAAGGCAGTTATAGTCTTATCCGGTGTCTTGTGTGAATTTAAGAATGCTCCCTCTAATTCTCTCTCTCTCCCACTCTACCTCCTCTCCCGGAGGACCTGAGCCTACCCGGAGGACCATGCTTCAGGACCACCTGCCCTGATGACTCCTAGCTGTCCCCAGTCCACCTGGTCGTGTTGCTGCACCAGTTTCAACTCTTCTGCCTGCGGTTATGGAACCCTGACCTGTTCATCGGACGTACCACCTTGTCCCAGACCTGCTGTTTTCATCTCTCTCTCTACTGCACCTGCTAATTCAACATCTAAATGCTCGGCTATGAAAAGCCAAGTGACATTCACTCCTGATGTATTTACCTGTTGCAACCTCTAAAACTACTGTGATTATTATTAGACCCAGCCGGTCATCTTTGAACGTTTGAACATCTTGGAGAAAGAACTGGCCTTAATGGCCATGAATTGTTATAATCTCCACCCAGCACAGCCAGAAGAGGACTGGCCACCCCTCAGAGCCTGGTTCCTCTCTAGGTTTCTTCCTATGTTCCTGTCTTTCTAGGGAGTTGTTCCTAGCCACCGTGCTTCTACATCGGCATTGCTTGCTGTTTGGGGTTTTAGGCTGGATTTCTGTATAGCACTTTGTGACACTTTGTGACATGTAAAAAGTGATTGACTAGAGGAGAGCTGTGTAGATGAGAGCTGTGTAGAGGAGAGCTGTGTAGACTAGAGGAGAGCTGTGTAGACTAGAGGAGAGCTGTGTAGACTAGAGGAGAGCTGTGTAGACTAGAGGAGAGCTGTGTACACTAGAGGAGAGCTGTGTAGAGGAAAGTAGAGCTGTGTATTTTACCTAGTTATTTTCAGATTATCTAATTTTGCTCATTTGTAACTTTGGCAGCAATATGTTTGTTTTCTATCCCAGTTTGCTCCTCTCCCTGTAGGCTTTACAGATGCTCCCCACCCCTTGGCTGCAACACTTCTAATTTAGTGTACCCTGCACGCACAATGTGGAATTCCTGGTCTCTGGCAACGTTTGGAACTGCTGATCTGCGGTCAAGAATGCTGAGTTCATCTCGCCTTATGCTGCCCTTCAGTTCCTTGACTTTTTGGCCCTGATGAAGACGTTGATCACTCCAGAGAACACTGCTACTCCAGCTGCTCTCTCTTCATCTGAATACGTGTTCTCTTAAAGTCCAAGAGCATCTGGTCGTTGCGGTGGTGGCACAGGGCTACTCATTACTTCTAAGTGGAGAGTTTCTCTTTTCTCCCTCACTCACCTGTCCATCTCCTCATTTGAATTCCATGCTGCCACTGTCACTTGTCCACTCAAGCTTATCATTATTGTAATCTATCGCCCACCAGGTGCACTTGGAGAGTTCCTCAATGAGCTGGATGCCTTGATAAGCTTATTTCCTGACAATGGCTCACCGCTCTTCATATGTGGTGACTTCAACCTCCCGACGTCTGCCTTCGATTAATTTCCTTTCAACTTTTTCTTTCCCCTCCTTGTCTGTTTTGATCTCACCCTTTCACAGCCCTCTCCCATGCACAAGACTGGCAATACGCTTGACCTCATCTTTACTAGAGGCTGTTCGCCTACTAATCTCACTGCAACCCCCCTCCAGGTCTCTATCAACCCTCCTCTCCTCCCTTCAACCATCCTCCCTCCCTACTCTCCTCCCTCCTCCCCTCCATCCTCCCTCCCTCCTCTCCTCCCTCCTCTCCTCCCTCCTCTCCTCCCTCCTCCCTTCAACCATCCTCCCTCCCTCCTCTCCTCCCTCCTCTCCTCCCTCCTCCCTTCAACCATCCTCCCCTCCCTCCTCTCCTCCCTTCAACCATCCTCTCCTCCCTTCAACCATCCTCCCCTCCCTCCTCTCCTCCCTTCAACCATCCTCTCCTCCCTCCTCTCCTCCCTCCTCTCCTCCCTCCTCTCCTCCCTCCTCCCCTCCCTCCTCCCCTCCCTCCTCCCCTCCCTCCTCTCCTCCCTCCTCCCCTCCCTACTCTCCTCCCTCCTCTCCTCCCTCCTCCCCTCCCTACTCTCCTCCCTCCTCCCCTCCCTCCTCCCCTCCCTACTCTCCTCCCTCCTCCCCTCCCTCCTCTCCTCCCTCCTCTCCTCCCTCCTCCCCTCCCTACTCTCCTCCCTCCTCCCCTCCCTCCTCCCCTCCCTACTCTCCTCCCTCCTCCCCTCCCTCCTCTCCTCCCTCCTCTCCTCCCTCCTCCCCTCCCTACTCTCCTCCCTCCTCTCCTCCCTCCTCTCCTCCCTCCTTTCCTCCCTCCTCCCCTCCCTCCTCTCCTCCCTCCTCTCCTCCCTCCTCTCCTCCCCACTCTCCTCCCCACTCTCCTCCCTACTCCCCTCCCTTTCCACATCCAATGACTGGCGCTGTCTCCTTTCCTCCTGGCCGGCTCGGCCCTCCCCTCCTGCTCCATGGCTAGGTGACTCATTGCGAGCTTACTGAACAGGGTTGCGGGCAGCTGAGGAAAACTAAACTTTCAGTCGGAGCTATCATCCTCCCACCCTCTCCTCTCTACCTTCTCCTCCCTCCTTAATCCTCCAACCCCCCCTCCCTCTCTGAGGATGACTTTGTCAACCACTTTGAAAAGATGTTTGACGACATCCGCTCCTCATTCACTCAGCCTATTGAGTCCACTGGTCCCACTCAACCAGAACAACCCTATGCCTTGACCTCTTTCTACCATCTCTCTCCAGATTAAATCCTGTGACTAGTGAGGTCTGGCAGCCCGACAACCTGCCGCATCGACCACATCCCCTCCTCCCTTCTCCAGACCATCTCTGGAGACTTTCTCCCATTCCTCACTTCCCTCATCAACTCATCCCTGACCACTGGCTAGGTCCCCTCTGACTTCAAAATGGCCCGAGATGCTCTCCTCCTCAAGAAACCAAGACTTGACTCTGACGTCAAAAACTACAGACCGTTATCTCTTCTTTCTTTTCTTTCCAAAACACTTGAACATGCTGTCTCTGATCAACTCTCTCTCTATCTGTGGAAAGGTTAGTCCTCGCTCACCTCAGACCCCTGGTGTGTTCATCAATGGACCCCCTGCAGTTTGCATACCAGCGCAACATCGGGGTGGATGATGCAATCATCTACCTTCTGCAGAGGGCCTACTCTCACCTGGACATTGCAGGTTGCACTGTGAGGGTCATGTTTTTTTACTTCTCCAGTGCCTTCAATACCATTCAGCCCCTGCTACTGGGTGAGAAGATGAGGAGGATGAAAGTGGAAGCACCCTTAGTCTCCTGGGTCACGGACTACCTGACCGGTAGGCCACAATTTGTGCGACTACAGAGCTGTGTGTCAGAACGGGCAGTTAGCAACACAGGGGCCCCCCAGGGTACGGTCCTGTCCCCCTTCCTGTTCACCCTCTACACCTCAGACTTCAGATATAACTCTGAAACATGCCACCTACAGAAGTTCTCGGATGACTCTGCTATTGTAGGGTGCATCAGGGGTGGGCAGGAGGAGGAGTACAGGAGCACAATCAGTGACTTTGTGTTGTGGTGTGAGCAGAACCACCTTCAGCTCAACATCAGAAAAACTAAGGAGATGGTGGTGGACTTCAGGAGAACCAAGGCACAACTGACTGCAGTCCCTATAAAGGGGATGGATGTGGAAATGGTTGAGTCATACAAGTTCCTGGGTGTCCATATGGACAACAGGCTGGAATGGGCTGGTAACACCGGGGCCCTGTACAAAAAGGGCCAGAGCCGACTCTACTTTCTGAGGAGGCTCAGGTCCTTCAACGTGTGCAGTAAACTACTGCATACCTTCTACCAGTCTGTGGTGGCCAGTGCCATCTTTTTTGCAGTGGTGTGCTGGGGAGCAAACATCAAAGCCGGTGATGCTTCTCGGGTAAATAAGCTGATCAGGAAGGCTAGCTCTGTCCTGGGGATGAGCCTTGACACTCTAGAGGAGGTGGCGGAGAGACGGATCCTGGCCAAACTGCTGGCCATCATGGACAACGTCACCCACCCTCTGTACGCTATGGTTATGACGCAGAGGAGCACTTTCAGTCACAGACTGATCCCACCACGGGGTGCCAGAGAGCGCTACAGGAGGTCCTTCCTGCCGGCGGCTATGAGACTATATAATGCCTCACCGGGGTGCCGTGCCGTCGGCAACATAGATCTGGAACTGTTGGGGTGCTAGGACCTAGTTTAACAATTATGCATCCATCCGTGAGTAACTCTGGTCCGTCAGCACTCATCCACTCAGGACCTATTTATTCATACAGGTCTGTATATACATACTCATGTACAGTTGTTATATTATATCACATGCAATATTGTAAGTAATTATTGGACGTAGGCATTCACTCAGGAATGCATATTAGTATCCTGCCAGTTGCACCTTTTCTCATTGCTTTTAGTATATCGAATGTGCAATAAGTGCAGTTGTCTGTAATTAAACCCTGCGCACTAAGGACTGTATTTTAAGGGAATTACTATTATTACCCCAAATGATATCATACACACATTTAGCTATTAAAGTATCTCTTCCTGTCATTTACCTGTACAGTTTGTGTAAACATGCAAGTATTCACTTATCTGTAAATATAACTGTATACCTAACTGTACAGCTAATTTAACCATGCAAAATATTCACTTACCTGTTCATTTACCCAGTCTGTCTATTAAGTAAACTATTATTACCCTCACTCATATCATACGCAGTTTTAGCTACTGAAGTATTTCTCTGCCATCGACCTGTATAGTATAGTTAACCATCCAACATCCACCAATGTATAGTGTACATATTCAGCCAACCACTCATACTATGCAATGTCCTTCTATAGCTTTTTTTTGCACTCCAGATATCTTGTATTTCTATACTTTTTCATACTGCCGCTCTATGTATCATGTACCGTGTATCTGTCTTTTGTGTACTTTCGTTGTGGCATTTTGCACCTGCCCTGTGTTTTGTTGTAGCTGCTTGACAATGAAAGTTCCCCCCCGGGGGATCAATAAAGTATCTATCTATCTATCTATCTATCTATCTATCTATCTATCTATCTATCTATCTATCTATCTATCTATCTATCTATCTATCTATCTATCTATCTATCTATCTATCTATCTATCTATCTATCTATCTAAAGCACTTGAACATGCTGTCTCTGATCAACTCTCTCTACCACCCCCCTTCCCTCTCTACCCCCCTCCCCTCTCTACCCCCCCTCCCCTCTCTACCCCCCTCCCCTCTCCACCCCCCTCCCCTCTCTACCCCCCTCCCCTCTCCACCCCCCTCCCATCTCTACCCCCCCTCCCATCTCTACCCCCCCTCCCATCTCTACCCCCCCTCCCCTCTCAACCCCCCACCCCTCTCACCCCCCTCCCCTCTACAACCCCCCTCCCCTCTCTACCCCCCCTCCCATCACTACCCCCCTCCCCTCTCTACCCCCCTCCCACTCTACCCCCCACCCACACTACCCCCCCTCCCCACACCCCCCCCCCACTCAACCCCCCACCCCACACACCACCCCCCCTCCCATCTCTACCACCCCTCCCCTCTCTACCACCCCCCCTCCCATCTCTACCCCCCCTCCCCTCTCTACCACCCCCCCTCCCATCTCTACCACCCCTCCCATCTCTACCCCCCTCCCCTCTCTACCCCCCTCCCCTCTCTACCACCCCCCCTCCCCTCTCTACCCCCCCTCCCATCTCTACCCCCCCTCCCATCTCTACCCCCCCTCCCATCTCTACCACCCCTCCCATCTCTACCCCCCTTCCCTCTCTACCCCCCTCCCCTCTCTACCACCCCCCCTCCCCTCCCTCCCATCTCTACCCCCCTCCCCTCTCTACCCCCCTCCCCTCTCTACCCCCCCTCCCCTCCCCTCTCTACCCCCCCTCCCCTCCCATCTCTACCCCCCCTCCCCTCTCTACCCCCCCTCTCTCTCTCTACCCCCCTCCCATCTCTACCCCCCCTCCCCTCTCTACCCCCCTCCCCTCTCTACCCCCCTCCCCTCTCTACCCCCCCTCCCCTCTCTACCCCCCCTCTCTCTCTCTACCCCCCTCCCATCTCTACCCCCCCTCCCCTCTCTACCCCCCTCCCCTCTCTACCCCCCTCCCCTCTCTACCCCCCCTCCCCTCTCTACCCCCCTCCCCTCTCTACCCCCCTCCCCTCTCTACCCCCCCTCTCTCTCTCTACCCCCCCTCCCCTCCCATCTCTACCCCCCTCCCCTCCCCTCTCTACCCCCCTCCCATCTCTACCCCCCTCCCCTCTCTACCCCCCTCCCCTCTCTACCCCCCCTCTCTCTCTCTACCCCCCTCCCATCTCTACCCCCCCTCCCCTCTCTACCCCCCTCCCCTCTCTACCCCCCCTCCCCTCCCATCTCTACCCCCCTCCCCTCTCTACCCCCCTCCCCTCCCCTCTCTACCCCCCTCCCCTCCCCTCTCTACCCCCCTCCCCTCTCTACCCCCCCTCCCCTCTCTACCCCCCTCCCCTCTCTACCCCCCCTCCCCTCTCTACCCCCCTCCCCTCCCCTCTCTACCCCCCCCCCTCTCTACCCCCCTCCCCTCCCCTCTCTACCCCCTCTCTACCCCCCCTCCCCTCTCTACCCCCCCCCTCTCTACCCCCCTCCCCTCCCCTCTCTACCCCTCCCCTCTCTACCCCCCTCCCCTCCCATCTCTACCCCCCTCCCCTCTCTACCCCCCTCCCCTCTCTACCCCCCTCCCCTCCCATCTCTACCCCCCTCCCATCTCTACCCCCCTCCCCTCTCTACCCCCCTCCCCTCCCATCTCTACCCCCCTCCCCTCTCTACCCCCCTCCCATCTCTACCACCCCCCCTCCCCTCCCCTCTCTACCCCCCTCCCCTCTCTACCCCCCTCCCCTCTCTACCACCCCTCCCCTCTCTACCCCCCTCCCCTCTCTACCACCCCCCTCCCCTCTCTACCCCCCTCCCCTCTCTACCACCCCCCTCCCCTCTCTACCCCCCTCCCATCTCTACCCCCCTCCCCTGTCTACCCCCCTCCCCTCTCTACCCCCCTCCCCTCTCTACCCCCCTCCCATCTCTACCCCCCTCCCCTCCCCTCTCTACCCCCCTCCCATCTCTACCCCCCTCCCCTCTCTACCCCCCTCCCATCTCTACCCCCCTCCCATCTCTACCCCCCTCCCCTCTCTACCCCCCCTCCCCTCCCCTCAGACCACATGACCTTCTCCCATTCCTCCTCTTCCAGATGGTCATTGGCAAACTTCAGACGGGCCTGGACATGCGCTGGCTTGAGCAGGGGGACCTTGCGTGCGCTGCAGGATTTTAATCCATGACGGCGTAGTGTGTTACTAATGGTTTTCTTTGAGACTGTGGTCCCAGCTCTCTTCAGGTCATTGACCAGGTCCTGCCGTGTAGTTCTGGGCTGATCCGTCACCTTCCTCATGATCATTGATGCCCCACGAGGTGAGATCTTGCATGGTGCCCCAGACCGAGGGAGATTGACCGTCATCTTGAACTTCTTCCATTTTCTAATAATTGCGAGAACAGTTGTTGCCTTCTCACCAAGCTGCTTGCCTATTGTCCTGTAGCCCATCCCAGCCTTGTGCAGGTCTACAATTTTATCCCTGATGTCCTTACAAAGCTCTCTGGTCTTGGCCATTGTGGAGAGGTTGGAGTCTGTTTGATTGAGTGTGTGGACAGGTGTCTTTTATACAGGTAACAAGTTCAAACAGGTGCAGTTAATACAGGTAATGAGTGGAGAACAGGAGGGCTTCTTAAAGAAAAACTGACAGGTCTGTGAGAGCTGGAATTCTTACTGGTTGGTAGGTGATCAAATACTTATGTCATGCAATAAAATGCAAATTAATTATTTAAAAATCATACAATGTGATTTTCTGGATTTTTGTTTTAGATTCCAGTTTGAGTGTTTGTTGCAACTCGTTCCAGTCGCTAGCTGCAGAGAACTGAATGAAAGTGAAAGTAAAACTATATATATAACTATATATATATATACACACTGTATATATATATATATACTGTATATAAATTAATTTGTTCAAAACTGTTCAACTATTGTCAGCTACTCACCACAGTTTATGCACTGTATGCTTTCAGTACTATAATCATTGTCTGATCGTTTGATTGGGTGGACAACATGTCAGTTCATTCTGTAAGAGCTCTGATAGGTTGGAGGACGTCCTCCGGAAGTTGTCATAATTACTGTGTAAGTCTATGGAAGGGGGTGAGAACCATTAGCCTCCTAGGTTTTGTTTTGACGTCAATGTACCCAGAGGAGGACGGAAGCTAGATGTCCTCCGGCTACACCATGGTGCTACCTTACAGAGTGCTGAGAGGCTACTGTAGACACTCATTTCAAAACAGTGTGTTTTAATCAAATATTTGGTGAGGTGAATATATTAAGTATAGTTTCATCTAAAAATAATATATATATTATTCTTAAATTGTTCTTAAATTCACTGAGGAAGATGGTTCTACATATCGTATTATACACAGGTCAGAATTCAATCTAAGGCGCGTTATAAAGCAACGCGAAGGACAGCCGACAAAGCACATTTAATATGGATGTGATCATTGTGAATGTTGGGGGAACTCCCATTGTCACTTTCTATTGAATCCCGGCCAATCCAGTGGCTGGTATGTTAAGTCTACTCTGTTTATTTGCTTGCCTACAACCTGTGAATTTAAATGTCCTAGAAACTGTCACATTGACATTTTCGTTAACATTTACAGAGGTAGCCTACAACTAAGTCCCTCCCTCCGCTTCTGATGAAGTAGAGCCAATCAGAGCACGACAAATCCTTTCACTAGTACTTCAGTCTCACGATTTAGCATTCCTTAATGTTGCCCTATGAATCTAAAGCATGTTAAAAAGTCATGGCGTTTTGGTTAACTGGCTTTGCCTGGCCGCAGTGAATAGATATGAAGTGATGTGAGAGAGAACGAGAGAGAAGAGAAGAAAACAGGATTACAGCCCTTCAGAAGCTCTCAGAGTGCTGATCATCCCTCCTCCGTCTCTCAGCGTCTCCATGGAAGCAGGAAGTGAGAGGCAAGCGTTCCAAGATGGCCGCCAGCTTTGTGAATGACAGACATTCCTCAGCGGCAGGGTGTCGTTGGGGGGAGGAGGGTGTTGTTGGGGGGAGGAGGGGGTCACAGGGGGTCGGGCTAGTAGTAGTGTTTACTCCCAATGGGGACTATATAAATAGTAACTGCTGCTGTTTAAGGACTTCCTGTCACTAGATATTCCATAAAACACTAGTTAAACAAACAATCAGTTTCCCATTGGGCCTGCAGGAGGCTGGAGGCTGGAGGCTGAAGCTGGGCTAAACTGACTGACTGACTGACTGACTGACTGAGTGAGTGAGTACGTGTGGAGTTTGGAGAGGGTTGTGTTATTACAGGTCACCACACACTTTCCCTCTTTTCTTAACCCTCTCTGTCTCTGCTTTTAACCTACACCATAAAACATTCTTGTTGTTTTAACAGTATTATACAATAAAACTAACTGTAAAGTACCATATACATTTTTTCAGTAAATTGCCGTAAATGGCAATGCACCCTGGGTTATTTTAGGTGTAAACAGTCAATTATACTGTAAATTCCAAATAAACTTTGGTTTAACAATACATTACTGTAACCGCACAGCATTTGGCATGAGGGTCTGCTATACAAATTGATGGAAAGTGGTGTTGGGGGAAAAACATACAACATTATAGAATCCATGTACACAAACAACAAGTGTGCTGTTAAAATTGACAAAAAACACACACATTTCTTTCCACAGGGCCGTGGGGTGAGACAGGGATGCAGTTTAAGCCCTACCCTCTTCAACATTTATATCAACGAATTGGCGAGGGCACTAGAACAGTCTGCAGGACCCGGCCTCACCCTACTAGAATCTGTATTCAAATGTCTACTGTTTGCTGATGATCTGGTGCTTCTGTCACCAACCAAGGAGGGCCTATAGCAGCACCTAGATCTTCTGCACAGGTTCTGCCAGATCTGGGCCCTGACAGTAAATATCAGTAAGACAGAAATAATGGTGTTCCAAAAAAAGGTCCAGTTGCCAGGACCATAAATACAAATTCATCTAGACACCGTTGCTCTAGAGAACACAAAAAAACTACACATACCTCGGCCTAAACATCAGCGCCACAGGTAACTTCCACAAAGCTGTGAATGATCTGAGAGACAAGGCAAGAAGGGTCTTCTATGCCATCAAAAGGAACATCAAATTCGACATACCAATTAGGATCTGGCTAAAAATACTTGAATCAGTTAAAGAACACATCGCCCTTTATGGTTGTGAGGTCTGGGGTCCGCTCACCAACCAAGACAAACACAGATTGATGCAGAATTCTGTAAAAATATCCTCTGTGTACAACGAAAAACACCAAATAATGCATGCAGAGCAGAATTAGGCAGATACCCGCTAATTATCAAAATCCAGAAAGAGCCGTTAAATTCTACAACCAACTAAAAGGAAGCGATTCCCAAACCTTCCATAACAAAGCCATCACCTACAGAGAGATGAACCTGGAGAAGAGTCCCCTAAGCAAGCTGGTCCTGGGGCTTTGTTCACAAACACAACCAGACCCCACAGAGCCCCAGGACAGCAACACAATTAGACCCAACCATATCATGAGAAAACAAAAAGAGAATTACTTGACAGATTAACAACCTCTTTCTCTTCCACCCTAATCAGGCACTCCAAGGATGTTATCACTCCTACCATATCCAATAGGGTATTATCACTCCTACCATATCCAATCGGGTATTATCACTCCTACAATATCCAATAGGGTATTATCACTCCTACCATATTCAATAGGGTATTATCACTCCTACCATATCCAATAGGGTATTATCACTCCTACCATATCCAATAGGGTATTATCACTCCTACCATATCCAATCGGGTATTATCACTCCTACCATATCCAATAGGGTATTATCACTCCTACCATATCCAATCGGGTATTATCACTCCTACCATATCCAATTGGGTATTATCACTCCTACAATATCCAATCGGGTATTATCACTCCTACCATTGTCAGGCTCTGGCCATAGAGAAGCTTTGCTTCTCTATATTTCTATGGTCAGAGTCTGGCAGATCTATCATTTCTATTTCTGTCTGGTGTGTGTGTGTGGGATCCCTAATTAGAGGCAGCTGCTATGCATTACCTCTAATTAGGGATCTTACTTATATGTCTGTGTTCCACTCCGTTGGCGTGGTTCATTGTTATGTTGTATATTGTCTCGTGTCGTGCTACGTGTGTTCCTTTCAATATATATCATTTGTTATTTTGTATAGTTCGCCAGTTCAGTTAAATAAATCATGTCGAACTATCGATACGCTGCGCCTTGGTCTCTCTACACACCCGAACGTGACAGAATGAACCACCAACCGACCAAGCAGTGTAAAACTGGAGCAACGGAGAGGAAGAAAGGAAGACAGCGGAGAAAAGGAGGAAACGGAGCCCGTAGTCAACCCCAGGAAAATTTCGGGGGGGGGGCTATGGGGGGTGGTCTGGTAAGGAAGAGGACGCACCAGTACCACTATCCATTTGGGATTCGCTGATGCCGAAATACAAGTGGGGGGCGCAAAGCAAGATGGAAGAGAAGGAGTTAGAGGCATATTATGGAGGCATATTAGAGGAGATGAGGCAAAAGGAGGAATATTTGGAGAAACATTTTGGAGAAGTTCTGGAGGAAATGTGGGAGATAGCAGAGGAGGTTGAAGAGGAAATGTCGGAGTGGAATAATCCGTGCCCAGTCGCCTACTCCACTCCCGTGAAAGAGCAGTCCGCTTTACCGGTACCCAGTCGGGGTCCGGCCGTCTGCTCTACTCCAGTGAGCCTCTCCAGTCCGGTACGTCATGTGCCTGCTCCTCGCACTCGCCCTGAGGTGCGTGTCACCAGTCCGGCACCATCAGTGCCGACTCCACGCACCAGGCCTCCAGTGCGCCTCTCCAGTCCGGTACGTCATGTGCCTGCTCCTCGCACTCGCCCTGAGGTGCGTGTCACCAGTCCGGCGCCATCAGTGCCGACTCCACGCACCAGGCCTCCAGTGCGCCTCTCCAGTTCGGTACGTCATGTGCCTGCTCCCCGCACTAGCCCTGAGGTGCGTGTTATTAGTCCTGTGCCACATGTGCCGACTTCACGCACCAGGCTTCCAGTGCGCCTCCCCAGTCCGGTACGTCCCGTGCCGACTCCCCGCACTCGACCTCCAGTGCGTGTGCCCAGCCAGGTTCCTCCAGTGCCAGCTCCACGCACCAGGCCTCCAGTGCGCCTCCCCAGTCCGGTACGTCCCGTGCCGACTCCCCGCACTCGACCTCCAGTGCGTGTGCCCAGCCAGGTTCCTCCAGTGCCAGCTCCACGCACCAGGCCTCCAGTGCGCCTCCCCAGTCCGGTACGTCCCGTGCCGACTCCCCGCACTCGACTTCCAGTGCGTGAGCCCAGCCAGGTGCCTCCAGTGCCGACTCCACGCACCAGGCCTCCAGTGCGCCTCCCCAGTCCGGTGCGTCCCGTGCCGACTCCCCGCACTCTACCTCCAGTGCGTGTGCAAAGTCCGGTACGTCCCGTGCCGACTCCCCGCACTCGACCTCCAGTGCGTGTGCCCAGCCAGGTTCCTCCAGTGCCAGCTCCACGCACCAGGCCTCCAGTGCGCCTCCCCAGTCCGGTACGTCCCGTGCCGACTCCCCGCACTCGACTTCCAGTGCGTGAGCCCAGCCAGGTGCCTCCAGTGCCGACTCCACGCACCAGGCCTCCAGTGCGCCTCCCCAGTCCGGTGCGTCCCGTGCCGACTCCCCGCACTCTACCTCCAGTGCGTGTGCAAAGTCCGGTACGTCCCGTGCCGACTCCCCGCACTCGACCTCCAGTGCGTGTGCCCAGCCAGGTTCCTCCAGTACCAGCTCCACGCACCAGGCCTCCAGTGCGCCTCTACAGTCCGGTACGTCCCGTGCCGACTCCCCGCACTCGACTTCCAGTGCGTGAGCCCAGCCAGGTGCCTCCAGTGCCAGCTCTACGCATCAGACCGTCGGTGCGCCTCGACATCCCGGAGCCTCTCGTGATGATCGACAGCCCAGAGCCTCTCGTGATGGTCGACAGCCCGGAGCCTCCCGTGATGGTCGACAGCCCGGAGCCTTCCGTGACGATCGACAGCCCGGAGCCTCCCGTGACGGTCGACAGCCCGGAGCCTCCCGTGACGCTCGACAGCCCGGAGCCTCCCGTGACGCTCGACAGCCCGGAGCCTCCCGTGACGCTCGACAGCCCGGAGCCTCCCGTGACGCTCGACAGCCCGGAGCCTCCCGTGACGCTCGACAGCCCGGAGCCTCCCGTGACGCTCGACAGCCCGGAGCCTCCCGTGAAGCTCGACAGCCCGGAGCCTCCCGTGAAGCTCGACAGCCCGGAGCCTCCCGTGAAAATCGACAGCCCGGAACCTTCCGTGACGATTATATGGCCGGAGTCGCCTGCCACACCGGTGCTCAGTCCTGGCCCGGTTATTTGCCCCGCTCCATGGCCTGAACTTATTTCCCCACCATTGTTGTATCCAGGACCGGTGGGTTGCCCCTTTATATGGCCGGAGTCGCCTGCCACACCGGTGCCCAGTCCTGGCCCGGTTATTTGCCCCGCTCCATGGCCTGAGCCTTTTTCCCCACCATGGTCATTTCTAGGACTGGTGGGTTGCCCCTTTATATGGCCGGAGTCGCCTGTTACACCGATGCCCAGTCCTGGCCCGGTTATTTGCCCCGCTCCTTGGCCTGAGCCTTTTGCCCCACCATGGTCATTTCCAGGACCAGTGGGTTGCCCCTTTAAATGGCCTGAGTCGCCAGCCACACCGGGCCCAGTAGAAATGGGGAGGAAGCTAGCCACTTCGCCGGGGCCGGAACCGCCACCTGCGATCGTGTGATGTTTTTTCCTCCCTTACCCTTCCCTCATGTTTGTGTTTATTTTTCTTGCGGCCGGGAGTCCGCGCCTTTGGGGGGGGGTACTGTCAGGCTCTGGCCATAGAGAAGCTTTGCTTCTCTATATTTCTATGGTCAGAGTCTGGCAGATCTATCATTTCTATTTCTGTCTGGTGTGTGTGTGTGGGATCCCTAATTAGAGGCAGCTGCTATGCATTACCTCTAATTAGGGATCTTACTTATATGTCTGTGTTCCACTCCGTTGGCGTGGTTCATTGTTATGTTGTATATTGTCTCGTGTCGTGCTACGTGTGTTCCTTTCAATATATATCATTTGTTATTTTGTATAGTTCGCCAGTTCAGTTAAATAAATCATGTCGAACTATCGATACGCTGCGCCTTGGTCTCTCTACACACCCGAACGTGACAACCATATCCAATAGGGTATTATCACTCCTATCATATCCAATCGGGTATTATCACTCCTACCATATCCAATAGGGTATTATCAGAACCTTTTTTTCCCACAACAATGTTGCTTGTATTTCCATTCTTCAGGACCAAAGTCCATTCATCCTTTTTCCATGAGGTTCAAACTCCATATACGCCCTCGGAAACCAGATAACAAAATATGCCACAGCCCATTCCTCAAGTGCACTACTGCTAAGCTGCACTACATACCTACATTACCCTGGGAGCGTCAACAAGCCATGGACTTAACCTACATTACCCTGGGAGCGTCAACAAGCCATGGACTTAACCTACATTACCCTGGGAGCGTCAACAAGCCATGGACTTAACCTACATTACCCTGGGAGCGTCAACATGCCATAGACTTAACCTACATTACCCTGGGGGAGTCAACAAGCCATAGACTTAACCTACATTACCCTGGGAGCGTCAACAAGCCATGGACTTAACCTACATTACCGTGGGAGCGTCAACAAGCCATAGACTTAACCTACATTACCGTGGGAGCGTCAACAAGCCATGGACTTAACCTACATTACCCTGGGAGCGTCAACAAGCCATGGACTTAACCTACATTACCCTGGGAGCGTCAACAAGCCATGGACTTAACTGTGTTGTCTATTGTATTTTCATTGTTTCATTGTTATTTTCATTTTCCAATCATTTTGAAAAAGAGACATTGTCCATAAAAAATATTCAGAACATGTTACAGTCTCAGCCTCTTCCCTGGATGAATCATTAAGAACCTCCCACTGGGCACACACTGGTTGAATCAACGTGGTTTCAATGTCATTTATCAACATATTGTGACGTGGAATCGATGTGGAAAATACATTGGATTTGAAATAAAGTCATCAACTACTACAGTTTTCATCTGTTCTCAACCAGGCTGTAAACATTGAAATTTGGGTAAAACTTCAACTTGAATACATTGACTTAACTTGACTAACAGGTGACTAACATCAATGTCATTTATCATCAGAACTATGCATACGCTGAAATTGCATTGAAAATTCCACATAGAAACGTAAAAAATATTGTTCATCCTATATTCAATTGGTGTCTGAAATTATGTTGAATTTGAGATTTTATTTGACATATTTTCATTAAGATTGTTTCAATGTTGATAATAAAATGGTACCTTTGAATCAACGTAATTGTTTCAGTGTAATGCTATCAACCTAAATAAAGAGGCATGTTGACATGTGAACCACAGTCCAACGATTAATGTCTGTATAGTGATTCCTACTCATGCTAACACACTTAGACATTGATCATCTTCCATACTCGTTTCCGTAAACTAACTAAATACAATTGAATAGTTGAAAGTAACTTATCTAACTTTTCATACACAAGCTGTATGTGAAAGTAGATTTGAGTGAGTTTATGTAGGCTACCTTGACATCTGACACCATCATTTCAACATGTAGCTAGGTATACTATCATTAATTAATGGCTGATTGGATCTTTGGAAGTTTAGAAGTAGTTACCATTAGTACAATAAGTACGATGCCAAATTCATGATATTAATAATATACTTGTACATGTGGGTATTGTATTGTATATGAAGGATGATTTGTTAATTTCACATTTAATCTACAAGTTATTAATATGTTGGATTCGCGTCTCCATCTCAACCAAACATCTAAGTTGACAAATAAGACTAGTTCAAATCAAACGTTATTTGAAGTGCATTTAAAGTTTGATTTGATTAGATGATCCTTTAGCTCAGCTGAATTGAACCAAGCTTGCTTCTAAAGCTGAGCAGGGTACAGAGAGGTAAGCATCTGGATGGTTGACTTGTTCTCGCTGAAGTGCATTACCACTCATATACCAGTAGGAGTCACTGTTTAGATAGGACTGTGGTTTCACATTTTATTTCAATATACCTCTTTATTTAGGTAGACAGCAAGACGTTAAAACTATGATGTTGATTCAAAGGTACCATTTTATTATTAACATTAAAACAAGGTCAGATAAAATATGTCTAATCAAATATGAAATTCTACATAATTTCAACGTGTACGTAGTTCTGATGATAAACTAGATTGACATGACAACCTGTTAGTCAGGTTAACTCACTATATTCAAGTTGAAGTTTTACCCCTCATCTCACAAGTCTGTCTGTCTGTCTGTCTGTCTGTCTGCCTGCCTGCCTGCCTGCCTGCCTGCCTGCCTGCCTGTCTGTCTGTCTGTCTGTCTGTCTGTCTGTCTGTCTGCCTGCCTGCCTGCCTGCCTGCCTGCCGGTCGGTCGGTCTGTCTGTCTGTCTGTCTGTCTGTCTGTCTGTCTGTCTGTCTGTCTGTCTGTCTGTCTGTCTGTCTGCCTGCCTGTCTGTCTGTCTGTCTGTCTGTCTGCCTGTCTGTCTGTCTGTCGATCTGGCCTTAATGGCCATGAATTGTTATAATCTCCACCCGGCACAGCCAGAAGGGGACTGGCCACCCCTCAGAGCCTGGTTCCTCTCTAGGTTTCTTCCTATGTTCCTGTCTTTCTAGGGAGTTGTTCCTAGCCACCGTGCTTCTACATCTGCATTGCTTGCTGTTTGGGGTTTTAGGCTGGATTTCTGTATAGCACTTTGTGACACTTCATAAATAAACTTGATTTGATTTGATTTGATTAAATCTCCTCACACTACAGAAACTACCCTCATCTAACGAGTATGTCTGTCTGTCTGTCTGTCTGTCTCTCTACCCTCATCTAACAAGTATCATTTCTGTTATGCTTCCTACTGCCCCTGGCCAAATACACCATCCTACAGATACCATCAATCTCTCTTCCGTTCCACAGACCCTACACACACAGTCAGAGCTTGGCTGCCAAAAGCCGACACACACGCTCTCTAAGGAGATATCACCAGATAATCGCAGTGGAGCCTCAGGAAAATCTACTTGAGGTAAACAGAAATACAGGTGTGTGTGTGTGTGTGTGTGTGTGTGTGTGTGTGTGTGTGTGTGTGTGTGTGTGTGTTACCTTTTGTTAGTCCCCACAAGGAAAAAGGCTCTTTCTAGGGGGTTTAGGATTGAGTTTAGAATTAGTTTTAGATTAGAATTAAGGTTAGAATTAAGGTTAGGGGTTAAAGGTCAGGGTTAGGGTTAGGGGTTAAAGGTTAGGGTTAGGGTAAGGGTAAGGGTTAGGGGTTAAAGAAAATAGGATTTTGAATACGAATCAATGGTGTGTCCCCACAAGGTTAGTTAAACACAACGGTGTGTGTGTGTGTGTGTGTGTGTGTGGACTCTGTGTCTGTGGAACAAAAGAGAGATTGATGGTATCTGTAGTGTGGTGAAACAGATAGACTGTTCACTCTGCTACCGCCCGGCAAACGGTACCAGAGCATCTGCTCTCGGACCAACCGACTCTGAGACAGCTTCTGCCAAAGCCATAAGACTGCTTAGTAGCAAGACTGCTAAATAGTTAATTCATGGTAAACTATATGCACTGACCCTATGTACACTCACTAGACTATACAGTACTGTATACTGAATATGTATACATAATGTATATATTTGTAAACTACCGTGGACTCCACTGCACACCAAACACGCAAAAGACACCAGACAGTAGTGTTTTAGATTTGTCTCATCCGTGTGTAGTTGGCGTGTGGAAGAGCTCATCATTTGATGGTTTGTGTGTAGAGTTTTGATACAAAAATACAGTTTTGAGAAGAGTTAAAATAGTGTTTGGTTTTGCAAGAGATGTGTGACATTTTGCATGTTTTGTGTGTGTTGGAGTTTTGTGTGTGTTTTGGGGTTTTGTGTGTGTGTTGGGGTTTTGTGTGTGTTTTGGGGTTTTGTGTGTGTGTTGGAGTTTTGTGTGTGTGTTGGAGTTTTGTGTGTGTTTTGGGGTTTTGTGTGTGTGTTGGGGTTTTGTGTGTGTGTTGGAGTTTTGTGTGTGTGTTGGGGTTTTGTGTGTGTTTTGGGGTTTTGTGTGTGTGTTGGAGTTTTGTGTGTGTGTTGGGGTTTTGTGTGTGTTTTGGGGTTTTGTGTGTGTGTTGGGGTTTTGTGTGTGTTTTGGGGTTTTGTGTGTGTTTTGGGGTTTTGTGTGTGTGTTGGGGTTTTGTGTGTGTTTTGGGGTTTTGTGTGTGTGTGTTGGAGTTTTGTGTGTGTTGGGGTTTTGTGTGTGTGTTGGAGTTTTGTGTGTGTTTTGGGGTTTTGTGTGTGTATTGGGGTTTTGTGTGTGTGTTGGAGGTTTGTGTGTGTGTTGGGGTTTTGTGTGTGTGTTGGAGTTTTGTGTGTGTTTTGGCGTTTCGTGTGTGTTTTGGGGTTTTGTGTGTGTGTGTGTTGGAGTTTTGTGTGTGTTTTGGGGTTTTGTGTGTGTGTTTTGGGGTTTTGTGTGTGTTTTGGGGATTTGTGTGTGTTTTGGGGTTGTGTGTGTGTGTTGGGGTTTTGTGTGTTTTGGGGTTTTGTGTGTGTTTTGGGGTTGTGTGTGTGTTTTGGGGTTTTGTGTGTGTTTTGGGGTTGTGTGTGTGTTTTGGGGTTTTGTGTATGTTTTGGGGTTTTGTGTGTGTTTTGGGGTTGTGTGTGTGTTTTGGGGTTGTGTGTGTGTGTTGGGGTTTTGTGTGTGTTTTGGGGTTGTGTGTGTGTTTTGGGGTTTTGTGTGTGTTTTGGGGTTTTGTGTGTGTTTTGGGGTTTTGTGTGTGTTTTGGGGTTGTGTGTGTGTTTTGGGGTTTTGTGTATGTTTTGGGGTTGTCTGTGTGTTTTGGGGTTTTGTGTGTGTTTTGGGGTTGTGTGTGTGTTGGAGTTTTGTGTGTGTGTTGGGGTTTTGTGTGTGTGTTGGGGTTCTGTGTTTGTTTTGGGGTTTTGTGTGTGTGTTGGGGTTCTGTGTTTGTTTTGGGGTTTTGTGTGTGTGTTGGGGTTTTGTGTGTGTGTTGGGGTTCTGTGTTTGTTTTGGGGTTGTGTGTGTGTGTGTTGGGGTTCTGTGTTTGTTTTGGGGTTTTGTGTGTAGAGTCTAGAGAAAAGGAGCCATAGTTTCAGAAATCATGTGTAAGCAATTGTCAAAAACTGTAAATACATGTAGCTCAAGTCACATGACCAGGCAATTAACCAATAGAAATGCTTGGCAAAGAAGTGAGGGAGTTCTATTAGCTGACATAAACTGTCGAGGAGGAGCGCCCTGCTGAAATAGAACAGTCATCTGCTCCTCTCGCCCTGCTGAAATAGAACAGTCATCTGCTCCTCTCGCCCTGCTGAAATAGAACAGTCATCTGCTCCTCTCGCCCTGCTGAAATAGAACAGTCATCTGCTCCTCTCGCCCTGCTGAAATAGAACAGTCATCTGCTCCTCTCGCCCTGCTGAAATAGAACAGTCATCTGCTCCTCTCGTCCTGCTGAAATAGAACAGTCATCTGCTCCTCTCGTCCTGCTGAAATAGAACAGTCATCTGCTCCTCTCGGTCATGTTGTCTGCTGAAATAGAACAGTCATCTGCTCCTCTCGTCCTGCTGAAATAGAACAGTCATCTGCTCCTCTCGTCCTGCTGAAATAGAACAGTCATCTGCTCCTCTCGCCCTGCTGAAATAGAACAGTCATCTGCTCCTCTCACCCTGCTGAAATAGAACAGTCATCTGCTCCTCTCGCCCTGCTGAAATAGAACAGTCATCTGCTCCTCTCGTCCTGCTGAAATAGAACAGTCATCTGCTCCTCTCGTCCTGCTGAAATAGAACAGTCATCTGCTCCTCTCGGTCATGTTGTCTGCTGAAATAGAACAGTCATCTGCTCCTCTCGGCCTGCTGAAATAGAACAGTCATCTGCTCCTCTCGTCCTGCTGAAATAGAACAGTCATCTGCTCCTCTCGCCCTGCTGAAATAGAACAGTCATCTGCTCCTCTCGCCCTGCTGAAATAGAACAGTCATCTGCTCCTCTCGCCCTGCTGAAATAGAACAGTCATCTGCTCCTCTCGTCCTGCTGAAATAGA
This sequence comes from Thymallus thymallus, assembly GCA_023634145.1. NCBI lineage: Eukaryota > Metazoa > Chordata > Actinopteri > Salmoniformes > Salmonidae > Thymallus > Thymallus thymallus. The sequence continues at coordinate 33,449,288 of CM042379.1, read as the reverse complement.
ATAGTCATCTGCTCCTCTCGTCCTGCTGAAATAGAACAGTCATCTGCTCCTCTCGCCCTGCTGAAATAGAACAGTCATCTGCTCCTCTCGCCCTGCTGAAATAGAACAGTCATCTGCTCCTCTCGTCCTGCTGAAATAGAACAGTCATCTGCTCCTCTCGGTCATGTTGTCTGCTGAAATAGAACAGTCATCTGCTCCTCTCGGTCATGTTGAAATAGAACAGTCATCTGCTCCTCTCGGTCATGTTGTCAGCAAGGCAGCCATGATGCATCGTTCACAAACATTCATCTCTTTACATAAAATATATGGTAGAAGTTTCTAACTATTATTATTATTATTGGGAAGGCTGATTTTTTAAGCAATCACTTTTCTGTGTGAAAACACAGAATCCTACTAATTAGGTTTGTATCCCTGTCTCTCAGCCTTACTTTCTGCCTGCCTGCCTGTCTCTCTCAGCCTTACTTTCTGCCTGCCTGTCTGTCTGTCTCTCCGCCTTACATTCTGCCTGCCTGTCTGTCTGTCTCTCCGCCTTACATTCTGCCTGCCTGCCTGCCTGTCTCTCAGCCTTACATTCTGCCTGCCTGCCTGTCTCTCAGCCTTACTTTCTGCCTGCCTGCCTGTCTGCCTTTCAGCCTTACTTTCTGCCTGCCTGTTTGTGGTCTCAGTGTGTTCTCCCGGTCAGGCCAGTCAGAGGATGTTTACAGGACTGTTAAAGAGGACTAAAGATCTTGCTCTGAGGAGCCTGGATTTCATGGTCCTGTGTCCTCACACTGGTACAACCTTCACCCAGCGTGAGATGGATACACTTCCTCTCTCCTATTTCTAGATAGATAGATAGATAGATAGATAGGTACTTTATTGATCCCCCGGGGGGGAAATTTCATTATCAAGCAGCTACAACAAAAACACAGGGCAGGTGCAAAATGCCACAACGAAAGTACACAAAAGACAGATACACGGTACATGATACATAGAGCGGCAGTATGAAAAAGTATAGAAATACAGGATATCTGGAGTGCAAAAAAAAGCTATAAAAGGACATTGCATAGTATGAGTGGTTGGCTGAATATGTACACTATACATTGGTGGATGTTGGATGGTTAACTATACTATACAGGTTGATGGCAGAGAAATACTTCAGTAGCTAATGCGTATGATATGAGCGAGGGTAATAATAGTTTACTTAATAGACAGACTGGGTAAATGAACAGGTAGGTGAAAATTTTGCATGGTTAAATTAGCTGTACAGTTAGGTATACAGTTATATTTACAGATAAGTGAATACTTGCATGTTTACACAAACTGTACAGGTAAATGACAGGAAGAGATACTTTAATAGCTAAATGTGTGTATGATATCATTGGGGTAATAATAGTAATTCCCTTAAAATACAGTCCTTAGTGCGCAGGGTTTAATTACAGACAACTGCACTTATTGCACATTTGATATACTAAAAGCAATGAGAAAAGGTGCAACTGGCAGGATACTAATATGCATTCCTGAGTGAATGCCTAGGTCCAATAATTACTTACAATATTGCATGTGATATAATATAACAACTGTACATGGGTATGTATATACAGACCTGTATGAATACGTATGGCCTGAGTGGATGAGTGCTGACGGAACAGAGTTACTCACGGATGGATGCATAATTATTAAACTAGGTCCTAGCACCCCAACAGTTCCAGATCTATGTTGCCGACGGCACGGCACCCCGGTGAGGCATTATATAGTCTCATAGCCGCCGGCAGGAAGGACCTCCTGTAGCGCTCTCTGGCACACCGTGGTGGGATCAGTCTGTGACTGAAAGAGCTCCTCTGCGTCATAACCATAGCGTGCAGAGGGTGGGTGACGTTGTCCATGATGGCCAGCAGTTTGGCCAGGATCCGTCTCTCCGCCACCTCCTCTAGAGTGTCAAGGCTCATCCCCAGGACAGAGCTAGCCTTCCTGATCAGCTTATTTACCCGAGTAGCATCACCGGCTTTGATGTTTGCTCCCCAGCACACCACTGCAAAAAAGATGGCACTGGCCACCACAGACTGGTAGAAGGTATGCAGTAGTTTACTGCACACGTTGAAGGACCTGAGCCTCCTCAGAAAGTAGAGTCGGCTCTGGCCCTTTTTGTACAGGGCCCCGGTGTTACCAGCCCATTCCAGTCTGTTGTCCATATGGACACCCAAGAGCTTGTATGACTCAACCATTTCCACATCCATCCCCTTTATAGGGACTGCAGTCAGTTGTGCCTTGGTTCTCCTGAAGTCCACCACCATCTCCTTAGTTTTGCTGATGTTGAGCTGAAGGTGGTTCTGCTCACACCACAACACAAAGTCACTGATTGTGCTCCTGTACTCCTCCTCCTGCCCACCCCTGATGCACCCTACAATAGCAGAGTCATCCGAGAACTTCTGTAGGTGGCATGTTTCAGAGTTATATCTGAAGTCTGAGGTGTAGAGGGTGAACAGGAAGGGGGACAGGACCGTACCCTGGGGGGCCCCTGTGTTGCTAACTGCCCGTTCTGACACACAGCTCTGTAGTCGCACAAATTGTGGCCTACCGGTCAGGTAGTCCGTGACCCAGGAGACTAAGGGTCCTTCCACTTTCATCCTCCTCATCTTCTCACCCAGTAGCAGGGGCTGAATGGTATTGAAGGCACTGGAGAAGTCAAAAAACATGACCCTCACAGTGCAACCTGCGTTGTCCAGGTGAGAGTAGGCCCTCTGCAGAAGGTAGATGATTGCATCATCATTCTCCCCCTCTCTCTCTACCTCTGCTCTGTGAACTGATGGGCAGGAGGTTTTCCTGACCATGTGACCTGACCGGGAAAAACTCTAGACCTGATGACCTGAAGAATTGTGTTAGCTCCCAGAGCTAATGTGTACGCATTAGTTCGGTGGGCTACTACATTCAGTCATCATTCAGATGGACAGAGACCTAAGATCAACAGAGAACAACCAGAGGAGCTATGTTGTCAGATGATATAGAATGTATAAACAGGAGAGAAAGCCTTAAAACCTGGGCTCATATCAATCTGTGTTTTGATTGTCAAGATGAGGAGGAAACTTAAGACCTGGGACAAATTGACGTGCAAGAGAGATGGAGCTCAGAGAGAAGGGCCTGGCAGGGCTGTCCTGTCATGGGGAGGTTGATGGTCCTACAGGGAACACTTAAACAGGCCAGGTTGGGCTGAATGACAGTAGGACCAGTAGGGGGTGAGAAGGGGTGAGAAGGGGTGAGGATGGGGGGGAGAGCATCTTTAGAGAAGTAAGTGAAGAAGCAGTTGCTCCTATCATGGCTGTTCCCCTTGCTCAACACCACCACAGTTTGATCCTATCATGGCTGTTCCCCTTGCTCAACACCACCACAGTTTTTCCTGCATGGTCAGGTCATTTGTATGATCAGGTAAGACTCTCGTCCCAGACAGTCATAGAATTAGAAGTACTTGAACGGACATGAGAGTACCAGTCACATCACTGTGGTCTGAGGTGCTTTGTGAACAATTCTCTTGCCACAGTACTTCAACTAACTCCCTGCAGGATCAGTCAGGGGAAAGGATAGGCGCACGGCTGACCCCACCCTGACCTCTGGGATTCCATTCCCTGAGCTCTCAGTCTGTTCCCAACACTGTGACTGTCAAAACATACATGCACTGTCCCATAAACTAACCCTTACCCTGTACACCATCCATCCATCCACTGTTGTGCATACATGAAGTCTTAACCGCTAGTGTGAAAACTACTGAATGCAGTCAGGACAGTTCTTAGATAGACCTCTTGGGAACAACCCTACCAACCACCATGACTCTTTAAGAGTGTTCTGTTTTCTCATGCCTAGTTCCTGGAGAGAGTGGAGGAGGGAGGAGAGGAGAGAGGAGAGAGGAGAGTGGAGGAGGGAGGAGAGGAGAGTGGAGGAGGGAGGAGAGGAGAGAGGAGAGAGGAAGAGAGAGGAGAGAGGAAGAGAGAGGAGAGAGGAAGAGAGAGGAGAGGAGAGAGGAGAGAGGAGAGAGGAGAGAGGAGAGAGGAGGAGAGAGGAAGAGGAGAGAGGAGAGAGGAGAGAGGAGAGGAGAGAGGAGAGAGGAGAGAGGAGGAGAGAGGAGAGGAGAGAGGAGAGAGGGGAGAGGAGAGAGGAGAGAGGAGAGAGGAGAGAGGAAGAGAGAGGAGAGGAGAGAGGAGAGAGGAGAGAGGAGAGTGGAGGAGAGAGGAGAGGAGAGGAGAGAGGAGAGAGGAGAGAGGAGAGTGGAGGAGAGAGGAGAGAGGAGAGGAGAGAGGAGAGTGGAGGAGGGAGGAGAGGAGAGAGGAGAGAGGAGAGAGGAGAGGAGAGAGGAGAGTGGAGGAGGGAGGAGAGGAGAGAGGAGAGTGGAGGAGGGAGGAGAGGAGAGAGGAGAGTGGAGGAGGGAGGAGAGGAGAGAGGAGAGTGGAGAGAGGAGAGAGGAGAGGAGAGAGGAGGAGGGAGGAGAGGAGAGAGGAGAGAGGAGGAGGGAGGAGAGGAGAGAGGAGAGTGGAGGAGAGAGGAGAGGAGAGAGGAGAGTGGAGGAGAGAGGAGAGGAGAGAGGAGAGTGGAGGAGAGAGGAGAGAGGAGAGTGGAGGAGGGAGGAGAGGAGAGAGGAGAGGAGAGAGGAGAGAAGAGAGGAGAGAGGAGGAGGGAGGAGAGGAGAGAGGAGAGAGGAGGAGGGAGGAGAGGAGAGAGGAGAGTGGAGGAGAGAGGAGAGAGGAGAGAGGAGAGTGGAGGAGAGAGGAGAGAGGAGAGTGGAGGAGGGAGGAGAGGAGAGAGGAGAGAGGAGAGAGGAGAGAGGAGAGGAGAGAGGAGAGAGGAGGAGAGAGGAGAGGAGAGAGGAGAGAGGAGAGAGGAGAGAGGAGAGAGGAGAGAGGAGAGAGGAGAGAGGAGAGTGGAGGAGAGATGAGAGAAGAGAGGAGAGTGGAGGAGGGAGGAGAGGAGAGAGGAGAGAGGAGAGAGGAGAGTGGAGGAGAGAGGAGAGGAGAGAGGAGAGAGGAGAGAGGAGAGTGGAGGAGAGAGGAGAGGAGAGAGGAGAGAGGAGAGAGGAGAGGAGAGAGGAGAGGAGAGAGGAGAGGAGAGAGGAGAGAGAAGAGTGGAGCTAAGGTTAGTGGAGCATTTTGCAGTTGTTTTGTTTCCATTCCGTGGCTACTTAGACAACACCACCTCCCCTCCACTGTTTCAAGACACAGATCAACCATGTACATCCCTAAAAACGATGGTCAGCTTTCCTATCCCTAACCTGAGGAAATTGTTGCATATCAACAGAGTAGCAGTTATCCTAACCCTAACATAGCATAATTTGAACATCTGTATAACATCTATACCCAGCTAGCACATTTGGTTCCTTAGAAGTTGTGGGAACAAAAGGTTTCCTGACCGGTAAAACGTATTTATTTTTACGTATTGAGAATGAAAGTTCATATTTTGCCTGTTCTAGGAACTTACATTTTTAGGTTGCAGGAAGGTTCCGAGAAGGTTTTACTATGATTCCATATGGTTCCATATGGCTATCATCAGAGTCAGAGCTAGTAGCTATCAACAGAGTCAGTAGTAGCTATCGGCAGAGTCAGAGCTAGTAGCTATCAGCAGAGTCAGAGCTAGTAGCTACCAGCAGAGTCAGAGATAGTAGCTATCAGCAGAGTCAGTAGTAGCTATCAGCAGTCAGTAGAAAATATCAGCAGTCAGAGCTAGTAGGTAGCAGCAGAGTCAGAGCTAGTAGCTATCAGCAGTCAGTAGTAGCTATCAGCAGAGTCAGAGCTAGTACCTATCATTAGTGTCAGAGCTAGTAGCTATTAGCAGAGTCAGTAGTAGATATCAGCAGAGTCAGAGCTATCAGCTATCAGCAGAGTCAGAGCTAATAGCTATTAGCAGAGTCAGAGCTAATAGCTATCAGCAGAGTCAGAACTAGTTGCTATCAGCAGAGTCAGAGCAAGTACTTATCAGCAGTCAGTAGAAAATATCAGCAGTCAGAGCTAGTAGGTAGCAGCAGAGTCAGAGCTAGTAGCTATCAGCAGTCAGTAGTAGCTATCAGCAGAGTCAGAGCTAGTAGCTATCAGCAGTCAGTAGTAGCTATCAGCAGTCAGTAGTAGCTATCAGCAGAGTCAGAGCTAGTAGCTATCAGCAGTCAGTAGTAGCTATCAGCAGTCAGTAGTAGCTATCAGCAGTCAGTAGTAGCTATCAGCAGAGTCAGAGCTAGTAGCTATCAGCAGTCAGTAGTAGCTATCAGCAGTCAGTAGTAGCTATCAGCAGTCAGAGCTTGTAGCTATCAGCAGAGTCAGTAGTAGCTATGCTACCTGAATTCAGAGCTTGTTGAAGTGGGGGTTTTTTTGCATTCTTTGCTAGCTAGCTGGTTAGTTTGCTCGCATTAAAAACATTGCTAATATAACTTGTTTTCTCCAAATGTATGTTAGCTAAGTTGGTTTTATTAGGGAATATAACTCATCCGCTGTCGACATCAGCAAACAATTTGAGAGCAATTAGCTCCAAAAGTGGTTAGTAGCTTTGACTGCATGCAGAGTGCCTTTAGAGCCATCCAGTGGCTAGCCACACTACAGATGTAATTTTACCAGGTTCCCTTGAAGCAATTGTAATGACAGTCCGTTCAGCAAAGGGTAGTCTGTGTTTATTTTAATTCTTCATAAAAAACTGGTTGAGATCATTGTCATTGTTTTCTCCAGTGGTTTGAAAGGGGAACATAGCTTCCTGGGTAAATGTTGACCGAAGTTGCAACAGCATCCAAGGGGGGCAAGGCTTAGAGAAGGGTAAATTGAACTCTTCTTCTCACGAAACAACTACAATTAAAGACATGCTTCAACCATCAAGATGTCATCAGACACTCAACAAACCCATTCCTTACCACCTACAACGTCCTGGAGTATGGGGTGAGAGGGTATGGGGCTAGGGCTGGGACTGGAGACTGGGGTATAGGGCTGGGGCTGGGGCTAGGACTGGGGTATAGGGCTGGGGTTGGGGCTGGAGACTGGGGCTGGGGCTGAGGGTTATTAACACCAGCTCTCTGGCCCCAGTCAGTCCCACCCCCTCTGACCTCCGACTCCCACCATAATCCTCCTCTTCCATCAGCTCGTTAGAACCGGGGAGTTCACACCTCACACCTCAACACATGTTGGGCCAAGCTGTGGGGGGACCCCGCCTCTTTATCCAGCCTAGCCAAAGTCCCCAGCCCCTTGACCCAGCCCCAGCCCTATACCACAGCCCAATCCCTATACCCCAGCCCTATACCCCATCACCAGCCCTATACCCCATCACCAGCCCTATACCCCAGCCCTTTACCCCATCACCAGACCCTATACCCATCACCAGCCCTATACCCCATCACCAGTCCTATACCCCAGCCCTATACCCCATCACCAGCCCTATACCCCATCACCAGCCCTATACCCCATCACCAGCCCTATACCCCATCACCAGCCCTATACCCCAGCCCTATACCCCATCACCAGTCCTATACCCCATCACCAGCCCTATACCCCATCACCAGCCCTATACCCCATCACCAGCCCTATACCCCAGCCCTATACCCCATCACCAGCCCTATACCCCAGCCCTATACCCCAGCCCTATACCCCATCACCAGCCTTATACCCCAGCCCTATACCCCATCACCAGCCCTATACCCCATCACCAGCCCTATACCCCATCACCAGCCCTATACCCCAGCCCCAGCCCTATACCCCATCACCAGCCCTATAACCCAGCCCCAGCCCTATACCCCATCACCAGCCCTATACCCCAGCCCCAGACCCTATACCCCATCACCAGCCCTATATCCCATCACCAGCCCTATACCCCAGCCCTATACCCCAGCCCCACACCCTATACCCCATCACCAGCCCTACACCCCATCACCAGCCCTATACCCCAGCCCCAGTCCCAGCCCTACTCCCAAGCCCCAGCCCTATAACCCAGCCCTATACCCCAGCCCCAGACCCTACACCCCATCACCAGCCCTACACCCCATCACCAGCCCTATACCCCAGCCCCAGTCCCAGCCCCACTCCCAAGCCCCAGCCCTATAACCCAGCCCTATAACCCAGCCCTATACCCGTGCCCCAGTCCCAGTCCCAGTCCCTACTCCCCATTCCCATCCCCAAGCCACAGTCCTAGCCTCAGTCCTAGCCCCAACCCTAGGAAGGATCCCACCAGGACCCTGGCCTCAGTCCTAGCCCCAACCCTAGGAAGGCTCCCACCAGGACCCTGGCCTCAGTCCTAGCCCCAACCCTAGGAAGGCTCCCACCAGGACCCTGGCCTCAGTCCTAGCCCCAACCCTAGGAAGGCTCCCACCAGGACCCTGGCCTCAGTCCTAGCCCCAACCCTAGGAAGGCTCCCACCAGGACCCTGGCCTCAGTCCTAGCCCCAACCCTAGGAAGGCTCCCACCAGGACCCTGGCCTCAGAGGCCTCTGATCTCAGCTAAACCAGCAGTAAATCACCAATCTGAGTGACCGACTAAAGTGCTCATTAAAAAGCATGCAGGCAATAATAAATGTGGAGAGAATTAAAGTTTTCTCCTCTTCTCCTCCACTTCGCTGGTTAATGAGGCCAGTCTGGCTGGTTGGTGCACCGGGCTGCAGTGAGTGTAACGGGGGTCAGGGTGCTGCTAACAGCTTAGCTTCCTCCACTGTCCAACTGCCCATACTGGGCTCCAACCAGTGATACTCTGCTTCACAACACACATGACCGCCCTCCTTGACAACTTTCCAACCGTTTGAGCTACCCAAAAGCTACCAATTGGAAAGCTCCATCGGCGACATTTCAAGCTAGCTGTGGAGTGAGCTGAGCTTACTGTACGTTCTTAACTCTGTTACATGAGGATCCATGACCTGGAAAGGACTGATGGAAAATGCTTAAATCACAACCTATTCCCTTTCCAGATAGTGCACAACGTTTAACCAGGGCCCATGTCTTAATAGATATTTATTTTGAATGACATTCCAGCTGTAGATATAGTTTCCTAATGTCTGACTCCTGTCTGACTCCTGTCTGACTCCTGTCTGACTCCTGTCTGACTCCTGTCTGACTCCTGTCTGACTCCTGTTTGACAACGTTCAGTTTCCTGACACAACCCCGAACAGATCTGAATGTCATGAATCATGGATCATCAGTATTGATATATAGGCCTCCTTTCTCTTCCTCTTCAATGGAGGCTAGACTGACAACTCAGACACATTCCTCCTGCACCCACTCCGTCTTACAGCTACCTGCAGCTCCACAATACACACAATCAAACAAATACACACACACACACACAATCAAACAGACACACACACAATCAAACAAACACGTTCATACTCACTAGCAGGGCAGCCAGCTGAGCTGCAGCAGAACAACTGATATTGGGCTTGGTGGTTAGGGTGGTTAGGGTGGTTAGGGTGGGAGCAGGACGGACATGAAAGAGTTCACCGAGCATTGACCCTGGGGAGCAGAGACACCAACCACATTCACCATACAGTACAGCAGGGCATCTACAGGCAACCACGGGTAGGCAGCTGGACAGAGGCAGACAGACAGATGGGCGGACAGGGTGGCAGGCAGGCGGTGAGGCAGACAGACACACCAGCCACCATGTAGGAAGCCCACCGCCTTAGGGTTCTCTTCATCTCTTCCCCTCCTCTTCATCTCTTCCCCTCCTTCTCTTAGATCATTTTACTATTCATAGATAGATAGATAGATAGATAGATAGATAGATAGATAGATAGATAGATAGATAGATAGATAGATAGATAGATAGATAGATAGATAGATAGATAGATAGATAGATAGATAGATAGATAGATAGATAGATAGATAGATAGATAGATAGATAGATAGATAGATAGATAGATAGATAGATAGATAGATAGATAGATAGATAGATAGATAGATAGATAGATAGATAGATAGATAGATAGATAGATAGGTACTTTATTTATCCCCGGGGGGAAATTTCATTGTCAAGCAGCTACAACAAAACACAGGGCAGGTGCAAAATGCCAGAACTAAGTACACAAAAGACAGATACACGGTACATGATACATAGAGCGGCAGTATGAAAAAGTATAGAAATACAAGATATCTGGAGTGCAAAAAAAGCTATAAAAAGACACTGCATAGTATGGGTGGTTGGCTGAATATGTACACTATACATTGGTGGATGTTGGATGGTTAACTATACTATACAGGTCGATGGCAGAGAAATACTTCAGTAGCTAACAATGTGTATGATATGAGCGAGGGTAATAATAGTTTACTTAATAGACAGACTGGCTAAATGAACAGGTAAGTGAATATTTGCATGGTTAAATTAGCTGTACAGTTAAGTATACAGTTATATTTACAGATAAGTGAATACTTGCATGTTTACATAAACTGTACAGGTAAATGACAGGAAGAGATACTTTAATAGCTAAATGTGTGTATGATATCATTTGGGGTAATAATAGTAATTCCCTTAAAATACAGTCCTTAGTGTGCAGGGTTTAATTACAGATAACTGCACGTATTGCACATTCAATATACTAAAAGCAATGAGAAAAGGTGCAATTGACAGGATACTAATATGCACTCCTGAGTGAATGCCTACGTAGGTTAAGTCCAATAATTACTTACAATATTGCACGTCCATTAAAATAACATCAAATTGATCAGAAATACAGTGTAGACATTGTTAATGTTGTAAATGACTATTATAGCTGGAAACGGCTGATTTTTAATGTAATATCTACATAAATGTACAGAGGCCCATTATCAGCAACCATCACTCCTGTGTTCCAATGGCACGTTGTGTTAGCTAATCCAAGTTTATCATTTTAAAATAACTTTCTTCTGAAACTCGTGAGTCTATTCTTGTTCTGAGAAATTAAGGCTATTTCATGCGAGAAATTGCCAAGAAACTGAAGATCTCATACAATGCTGTGTACTACTGCCTTCACAGAACAGAGCAAACTGTCTCTAACCATAATAGAAAGAGGAGTGGGAGGCCCTGGTGCACAACTGAGCAAGAGGACAAGTACATTAGAGTGTCTAGTTTGAGAAACAGACGCCTCACAAGTCCTCAACTGGCAGCTTCATCAAATAGTACCCACAAAACACCAGTATCAACATCAACAGTGAAGAGGCGACTCCGGGATGCTGGCTTTCTAGGCAGAGTTGGAAAGAAAAAGCCATATCTTCCTCTGTCCAGTGTCTGTGTTCTTTTGCTCATCTTAATCTTTTATTTTTATTGGCCAGTCAGAGGTATGGCTTTTTAGAAAAATTAGAGAAAACAGAAGAGGAGGGGAAGGAGGGGAGAGGAAGGAGGGGAGAGGAAGGAGGGAAGAACAGGAGAGGAGAGGAAGGAGGGTAGAACAGGAGAGGAGAGGAGAACAGGAGAGGAGACGAAGGAGGGAAGAACAGGAGAGGAGAGGAAGGAGGGGAGAACAGCAGAGAAGAGGAAGGAGGGAAGAACAGGAGAGGAGAGGAAGGAGGGGAGAACAGCAGAGGAGAAGAAGGAGGGGAGAACAGGAGAGGAGAGGAAGGAGGGGAGAACAGCAGAGAAGAGGAAGGAGGGAAGAACAGGAGAGGAGAGGAAGGAGGGGAGAACAGCAGAGGAGAACAGGAGAGGAGAACAGGAGAGGAGAACAGGAGAGGAGAACAGGAGAGGAGAGGAAGGAGGAGAGAGGAAGGAGGGAAGAACAGGAGAGGAGAGGAAGGAGGGGAGAACAGGAGAGGAGAGGAAGAAGGGGAGAGGAAGGAGGGGAGAACAGGAGAGGAGAGGAAGAAGGGGAGAACAGGAGAGGAGAGGAAGGAGGAGAGAGGAAGGAGGGGAGAGGAAGGAGGGGAGAACAGGAGAGGAGAGGAAGGAGGGAAGAACAGGAGAGGAGAGGAAGGAGGAGAGAGGAAGGAGGGGAGAGGAAGGAGGGGAGAACAGGAGAGGAGAGGAAGGAGGGGAGAACAGGAGAGGAGAGGAGAACAGGAGAGGATAGGATAGGAGAGGAGGGGAGAGGAAGGAGGGGGGAGGAAGGAGGGGGGAGAGGAAGGAGGGAAGAACAGCAGAGGAGAGGAGAACAGGAGAGGAGGGGAGAACAGGAGAGGAGAGGAAGGAGGGGAGAGGAAGGAGGGGAGAACAGGAGAGGAGAGGAAGGAGGGAAGAACAGCAGAGAAGAGGAATGAGGGAAGAACAGGAGAGGAGAGGAAGGAAGGGAGAACAGGAGAGGAGAGGAAGGAGGGGAGAACAGGAGAGGAGAGGAAGGAGGGAAGAACAGCAGAGAAGAGGAATGAGGGAAGAACAGGAGAGAAGAGGAATGAGGGAAGAACAGGAGAGGAGGGGAGAAGAGGAGAAGAGAACAAGAGAGGAGAGGAAGGAGGGAAGAACAGGAGAGGAGGGGAGAACAGGAGAGGAAGGAGGTGAGGGATGCAGCAGTGCTGGCTGGATCAGGATGGGGGCTGTTTTCCTCTCCTAGCCAGGATGGATAGTGACGGCCTGCCAGTTGGTTTTCATTAGGTGCTCTGCACTGCAGACCCACAATACTTCTCCCTCCCCCCTCTATCCCTCCCTCTATCCCTCCCTCCTTCCGTCCCTCCCTCCATCCGTCCCTCTACCTCCCTCTGTTTAGACTTATAGTAGACCCTGTCGTCTATAGACTTACAGTAGACCCTGTCGTCTATAGACTTATAGTAGACCCTGTCGTCTATAGACTTATAGTAGACCCTGTCGTCTATAGACTTACAGTAGACCCTGTCGTCTATAGACTTATAGTAGACCCTGTCGTCTATAGACTTATAGTAGACCCTGTCGTCTATAGACTTATAGTAGACCCTGTCGTCTATAGACTTACAGTAGACCCTGTCGTCTATAGACTTATAGTAGACCCTGTCGTCTATAGACTTATAGTAGACCCTGTCGTCTATAGACTTCAAGTCTTTTTTCTTTATCTACCCCGTGGGGGTGAAGCTGGAATTCTATTGCAACATAAGATCTGTACCTTTGCATTTTCTGTAATGCATGCCTTCTCTCTAGTGTGTTCAAATGGATCCCCTCATACCAGGGCAGGGAGGGGAGGAGGGAGAGGAGGAAGAGGAGGAAGAGGAGGGGAGGAGGAAGAGGAGGGAGAGGAGGGAGAGGAGGGGAGGAGGGGAGGAGGGGAGGAGGGAGAGGAGGGGAGGAGGGGAGGAGGGAGAGGAGGGGAGGAGGGGAGGAGGGGAGGAGGGGAGGAGGGGAGGAGGGGAGGAGGGGAGGAGGGAGAGGAGGGAGAGGAGGGGAGGAGGGGAGGAGGGAGAGGAGGGGAGGAGGGGAGGAGGGGAGGAGGGAGAGGAGGGGAGGAGGGGAGGAGGGAGAGGAGGGGAGGAGGGGAGGAGGGGAGGAGGGGAGGAGGGAGAGGAGGGGAGGAGGGAGAGGAGGGGAGGAGGGGAGGAGGGGAGGAGGGAGAGGAGGGAGAGGAGGGAGAGGAGGGAGAGGAGGGGAGGAGGGGAGGAGGGAGAGGAGGGAGAGGAGGGAGAGGAGGGGAGGAGGGGAGGAGGGAGAGGAGGGGAGGAGGGGAGGAGGGAGAGGAGGGGAGGAGGGGAGGAGGGAGAGGAGGGGAGGAGGGGAGGAGGGAGAGGAGGGAGTGGAGGAAGAGGAGGAAGAGGAGGGAAGGACGGAGAGGAGGGAGAGGAGGAAGAGGAGGAAGAGGAGGGGAGGAGGGAGAGGAGGGGAGGAGGGAGAGGAGGAAGAGGAGGGAGAGGAGGGGAGGAGGGAGAGGAGGGAGAGGAGGGGAGGAGGGAGACGAGGGAGAGAAGGGAGTGGAGGAAGAGGAGGAAGAGGAGGGAAGGACGGAGAGGAGGGAGAGGAGGAAGAGGAGGAAGAGGAGGAAGAGGAGGAAGAGGAGGAAAGGAGGGAAGGAGGGAGGGAAGGAGGGGAGGGAAGGAGGGAAGGAGTGAAGGGTGGGAGAGGAGGGAGAAGGGGGAGTTTAAGTCAAGGCTATGGGAACAGGATGGGACTGTTCTTGGTTTGTTGCCCTCTCCTCTCTGCAGTAAACTGAACACCAATAACATTAGGGCCAGATGTGTACTTCTGGTTGAAACTTCAGCTGTCCAGAACCTGGGTGGAACCATGTTAGAACCCTGATGAAACCCTGGGGTATAACCCTGATAGAACCATAACAGAATCTCTCTCTCTCTCTCTCTCTCTCTCTCTCCCTCTCTCTCTCTTTCTCTTTCTCTCTTTCTCTTTCTCTCTCTATCTCTCTCTCTCTCTCAGCACTTATTTGTTATCTCTAAAACATGCTGGACAGTGTGTGTGTGTGTGTGTGTGTGTGTGATTGCGTGTGCGTCTCTGTGCTATTCAATCTGTATTGCGTGGGTGTCAGCATAGCACACAGCGATAAACACTAGCAGAACATCTCTCCTGGTAGGAGCCCTTCCCTCTCTAGGCCGAGTCACGTAACGCCGCCATACCTAAGATCTTCAAAGAGACTGAACTACAGGCAGGAACCCTGGTCTGTTCTGATGCTGAGAGGATAAGATAACATCTGTCTGTCTGCCTGTCTGTCTGTTAACTCTGTTCGTATGAATCACTGACCTCTGACCTCTGGCTTTAGTGCTGACAAACTGACACTGTTAATTATTTTCAATCACAAAAACCTTAGTGAGAGTTAGACTTAGAGGGTCACTCTCTGCTTTGATTCATTTTGCTTTTAGGGCCTCTGCATATTTATGGAACTTGCAGGGGGAAAAAATCCTAAAATTCAAACCGTACTCCGTAGTCCAGAATGTACCAAAAACACATTTATGTACTTATGACCGAAAAGAGCTTAAAGAATATCAGAACAGTGATTACTGGACAAAGTCCAACACGAAGGATATACTGCTTCTCCGAGACCAGGCCGAAATCCCTGTCATTAACGTGAAGAAAAGAAGGAAATACAGAGTGGAGATCAGGGTGACCAGCCTCTACCATCCGTTCTATTGGCCAACGTGCAATCACTGGAGAATAAACTGGACGATCTCCGCTCGAGATTATCCTATCAACGGGACATTAAAAACTGTAATATCTTATGTTTCACAGACTGGTGGCTGAACGACGACACTGATAATATACAGTTGGCTGGGTTTTCCGTGCATCGGCAGGACAGAACAGCTACGTCTGGTAAGACAAGGGGTGGGGGGGTGTCTATTTGTCAATAACAGCTGGTGCGCAATGTCTAATATTGAGTACCTCATGATAAACTGTAGACCACTATCTGCCAAGAGGGTTTTCATCTATATTTTTCATAGCCGTCTATTTACCACCACAAACTTATGCTGGCACTAAGACCACACTCAACGAGCTGTATAAAGCCACAAGCAAACAAGAAAATGCTCATCAAGAAGTGACACTCCTAGTGGCCGGGGACTTTAATGCAGGCCAACTTAAATCCGTTTTACCTCATTTCTACCAGTATCATCAATAAGTGCATCGACGACGTCGTCCCGACAGTGACCGTACGTACATATCCCAACCAGAAGCCATGGATTACAGGCAACATCCGCACCGACCTAAAGGCTAGAGCTGCCGCTTTATAAGAAATCCAGGACTAAGACTGAATCCTTCTGACGCTCGTCGAATGTGGCAGGGCTTGCAAACTATTTCGGACTACAAAGGAAAACCCAGCCGTGAGCTGCCCAGTGATACAAGCCTACCAGACAAGCTAAATGCCTTTTATGATCGCTTCAAGGCAAGCAACACTGAAGCATGCATGAGAGCACCAGAAGTTCCGGATGCATGTGTGATCACGCTCTCCGTAGCCGATGTGAGCAGGACCCTTTAAACAGGTCAACATTCACAAGGCCGCGGGGCCAGACGGATTACCAGGACGTGTACTCTGAGCATGCGTGGACCAACTGGCAAGTGTCTTCATTGACATTTTTAACCTCTCCCTGACTGAGTCTGTAATAACTACATGTTTCAAGCAGACCACCATAGTCCCTGTGCCAAAGAAAGTTAAGGTAACCTTCTTGAATGACTACCGCCCCGTAGCACTCACGTCGCTACCTGCCGCCCCAAAATCACAGACAGTGTCACCAGCAAAGCACCATCACACCTCCTTCTCTTCACGGTGCTCAAATTTGGACTCATCAGACCAAAGGAACGTGTTTCTTGGCCCAAGCAAGTCTCTTCTTCTTATTGGTGTCCTTTAGTAGTGGTTTCTTTGCAGAAATTCGACCATGAAGGCCTGATTCCCGCAGTCTCCTCCGAACAGTTGATGTTGAGCTGTGTCTGTTACTTGAACTCTGTGAAGCATTTATTTGGGCTGCAATCTGAGGTGCAGTTAACTCTAATGAACTTATCCTCTGCAGCAGAGGTAACTCGGGGTCTTCCTTTCCTGTGTCGGTCCACATGAGAGCCAGTTTCATCATAGTGCTTGATGGTTTTTGCGACTGTACTTGTAGAAACTTTTCAAAGGTCTTGAAATGTTCCGGATTGACTGACCTTCATGTCTTAAAGCAATGATGGACTATCGTTCAACACCATAGAGCCCACAAAGCTCATCACTAAGCTAAGGATCCTGGGACTAAACACCTCCCTCTGCAACTGGATCCTGGACTTCCTGACGGGCCGCCCCCCAGGTGGTAAGGGTAGGTAACAACACATCTGCCACGCTGATCCTCAACTGGGCCCCCTCAGAGGTGCATGCTTGGTCCCCTCCTGTAGTCAGTCGGCTGAAAAGATTTGCCATGGTCAGATCCTCAATAAGTTCAACAGTTGCACCATTGAGAGCATCACCGCATCACTAGCTGCATCACCGCTTGGTATGGCAACTGCTTGGCAACCGACCGCAAGGCGATACAGAGTGTAGTGTTGATGGCCCAATACATCACTGAGGCCGAGTTTCCTGCCATCCAGGACCTCTATACAAGGCGGTGTCAGAGAAGGCCCTAAACATTGTCAAAGATTCTACCCACCCAAGTCATAAACTGTTATCTCTGATACCACACGGCAAGTGGTACCCTGAACAGCTTCTACCCCCAACCCATAAGTCTGCTAAATAAATTAGTTTACCAAATAGCTACCCAGACGAGTCTGCATTGACCCTTTTTCACAAATGTTTTGAGTTATCACATATGCTGCTACTGTTTACTATCTGTCACTTTATTACTACCTAAAGTATATGTTCAAATCTACCTCAACTACCTGCCAAGTTATTACTTATTGTGGATCTATTATTACTTGTATTATTTATCTATTTTCTATCTCTCTGTTGTGAAGTAAGCAATTCACTGTAAGTCCACACCGGTTGTTTACGAAGCATGTGGCAAATAACATTTTATTTTATTTGATAGCTGCCATCAACACCAGGGAGACACTATGGAGACACACACACATAGGTAGCCAGGCAACTTTGTTGAAGCACCTTTGGCTGCGATTACAGCCTTGAGTCTTCTTGGATATCACTCTACAAGCTTGGCACACCTGTATTTGGGGAGTTTCTCCCATTCTTCTCAAGCTCTGTCAGGTTGGATGGGGAGCGTCGCTGTACAGCTATTTTCAGGTCTCTCCAGAGATGTTCAATCAGGTTCAAGTACGGGCTCTGGCTGGGCCACTCAAGGACATTCAGAGACTTGTCCCGAAGCCACTCCTGCGTTGTCTTGGCTGTGTGCTTAGTGTCATTGTCCAGTTGGAAGGTGAACTTTCGCCCCAGTGTGAGGTCCTGAGTGCCCTGGAGCAGGTTATCATCAAGGATCTCTCTGTACTTTGCTCCATTCATCTTTCCCTCAATCCTGACTAGTTTACCAGTCCCTGCCGCTGAAAAACATCCCCACATGCCTTTTACTGAGGAGAGGCTTCTGTCTGGCCAGTCTACCATAAAGACCCGATGGAGTGCTGCAGAGAAGGTATTCCCATCTCCACAGAGGAACTCTAGAGCTCTGTCAGAGTGACCATCAGGTTCTTGGTCACCTCCCTAACCAAAGCCCTTCTCCCCCGATTGCTCAGCTTGGCCGGGCGGCTAGCTCTAGGAAGAGTCTTGGTGGTTCCAAACTTCTTCTATTTAGCAATGATGGAGGCCACTGTGTTCTTGGGGACCTTCAATGCTGCAGAAATTTTTTGGTACCCTTCCCCAGATCTGTGCCTCAACACAATCCTGTCTCTGAGCTCTACGGACAATTCCTTCAACCTCATGGCTTGGTTTTTGCTCTGACATGCACTGTCAACTGTGGGACCTTATATAGACAGGTGTGTGCCTTTCCAAATCATGTCCAATCAATTGAATTTACCACAGGTGGACTCCAATCAAGTTGTAGAAACATCTCAAGGATTATCAATGGAAACAGATTGCTGAGGAAAAACATTTATTTAATCAATTTTAGAATAAGGCTGTAACGTAACAAAATGTGGAAAAAGTCAAGAGGTCTGAATTCTTTCTGGAGGCAGTGTAAATAACAGAGAGACAGTATGGGAACTGTTTCATCCACTAGTCCAGTAGATTACCCCTGATAACCACTAGTCCAGTAGATTACCCCTGATAACCACTAGTCCAGTAGATTACCCCTGATAACCACTAGTCCATTAGATTACCCCTGATAACCACTAGTCCAGTAGATTACCCCTGATAACCACTAGTCCATTAGATTACCCCTGATAACCACTAGTCCAGTAGATTACCCCTGATAACCACTAGTCCAGTAGATTACCCCTGATAACCACTAGTCCAGTAGATTACCCCTGATAACCACTAGTCCAGTAGATTACCCCTGATAACCACTAGTCCAGTAGATTACCCCTGATAACCACTAGTCCAGTAGATTACCCCTGATAACCACTAGTCCAGTAGATTACCCCTGATAACCACTAGTCCATCTCTGGGACCCAGACCTCGAAAGAAGAACTGGTCTGCTGATGGAAAACAGAGCGATTACAATTCCTTTCCCTAATAGCACCAGTCCCTGCTCCTCTGGTAGTGAGCTAGATCTCTGACTAACCACAGTACAGTGCAGCAGACAACATACACTGCTTATACTGACAGTCCTTTAAACCAGGCCTATTTAAAATCATGTTTTGGGAGGTTAAAACAAGGTAAATCCATGAGTGACATTTCTGTGTAAACTTGTAAACGGAGTTCAAGTTACTAGCTCTTACGAAACATTGCAGTATTTTTTTTATGTATTCTTTTTTACATTATTAGCTGAGGAAATGTTTTATGTCATTACATACAGCCAGGAAGTACTATTGGATATTAGAGAGGTGGTAACTCACCAGAACTACCAGCATTACAACCAGGAATATGACTTCCCTGGAGCAGACCCTTTGTTCGCTGTCCCCAGAGGATTTGAACTGATTCCAGAGGCCGACCCAAAACATTGCTGGCTCGACTCGAGGCGGCCTACTGGTTCAACTTAGGAGGCGCGCACACTACCCACCGCTTCCGAGTATATTACTCGCCAATGTTCAGTCTTTGGAAAGTTGATGACCTCAGGGCAAGGATTAATTTCCAGAGAGACATCAGGGCCTGAAAAATACTTTGTTACACAGAAACATGGCTCTCTCGGGATACTCTGTCGAAGTCCGTGCAGCCAGTAGGATTCTCAGTCCATCGCACAGACTGGAATAAATATCTAGACCTCACAATCAAATGCCTATAATTTAAACAAAGCAAATTTGAGGACTAGGTTGCCGAAGTTCTATTAACATATCGACTGTAGTAGTCGCGCTGCTAAAACTCTCGACCATTGCTATTCAAACTACCGGAATGCTTATTTGGCCCTCCCCAGTCCTCCTTTCGGCAAATCTGACCACAACTCCAACTAGCGCCTCCCTTCCTATTGGCAGAAACTCAAAAAGGAAGTACACGTGCAAAGGATTATTCAATGCTGGTCTGACCAATCAGAATCCACGCTTCAGGATTGATTTGATCATGTGGGATATATTCCAGGTAGCTTGCGAAAATAATCTAGACGTATACACTGATACAGTTACTGAGTTTATCAGGAAGTGTATAGGAGATGTTGTACCACTGTGACTATTAAAACCTACATTAACCAGAAACCCTGGATAGATGGTAGAATTTGCGCAAAACTGAAAGCAGAATATGGCAGAATATAAACAGTGTAGTTATTCACTCCGCAAGGCAATCAAACAGGTAAAACGTCAGTATAAAGTGGAGTCACAGTTCAACGGCTCAGACACCAGACGTTGTGGCAGGGTCTACAGACACCAGACGTATGTGGCAGGGTCTACAGACACCAGACGTTGTGGCAGGGTCTACAGACACCAGACGTATGTGGCAGGGTCTACAGACACCAGACGTATGTGGCAGGGTCTACAGACACCAGACGTTGTGGCAGGGTCTAGAGACACCAGACGTACGTGGCAGGTCTACAGACACCAGACGTATGTGGCAGGGTCTACAGACACCAGACGTATGTGGCAGGGTCTACAGACACCAGACGTTGTGGCAGGGTCTACAGAAACCAGACGTATGTGGCAGGGTCTACAGACACCAGACGTATGTGGCAGGGTCTACAGACACCAGACGTATGTGGCAGGGTCTACAGACACCAGACGTTGTGGCAGGGTCTACAGACACCAGACGTATGTGGCAGGGTCTACAGACACCAGACGTATGTGGCAGGGTCTACAGACACCAGACGTATGTGGCAGGGTCTACAGACACCAGACGTTGTGGCAGGGTCTACAGACACCAGACGTACGTGGCAGGGTCTACAGACACCAGACGTATGTGGCAGGGTCTACAGACACCAGACGTATGTGGCAGGGTCTACAGACACCAGACGTATGTGGCAGGGTCTACAGACACCAGACGTATGTGGCAGGGTCTACAGACACCAGACGTATGTGGCAGGGTCTACAGACACCAGACGTATGTGGCAGGGTCTACAGACACCAGACGTATGTGGCAGGGTCTACAGACACCAGACGTTGTGGCAGGGTCTACAGACACCAGACGTATGTGGCAGGGTCTACAGACACCAGACGTATGTGGCAGGGTCTACAGACACCAGACGTATGTGGCAGGGTCTACAGACACCAGACGTTGTGGCAGGGTCTACAGACACCAGACGTACGTGGCAGGGTCTACAGACACCAGACGTATGTGGCAGGGTCTACAGACACCAGACGTATGTGGCAGGGTCTACAGACACCAGACGTTGTGGCAGGGTCTACAGACACCAGACGTTGTGGCAGGGTCTACAGACACCAGACGTACGTGGCAGGGTCTACAGACACCAGACGTTGTGGCAGGGTCTACAGACACCAGACGTACGTGGCAGGGTCTACAGACACCAGACGTATGTGGCAGGGTCTAGAGACACCAGACGTTGTGGCAGGGTCTACAGACACCAGACGTATGTGGCAGGGTCTACAGACACCAGACGTTGTGGCAGGGTCTACAGACACCAGACGTATGTGGCAGGGTCTACAGACACCAGACGTTGTGGCAGGGTCTACAGACACCAGACGTATGTGGCAGGGTCTACAGACACCAGACGTATGTGGCAGGGTCTACAGACACCAGACGTTGTGGCAGGGTCTACAGACACCAGACGTATGTGGCAGGGTCTACAGACACCAGACGTATGTGGCAGGGTCTACAGACACCAGACGTATGTGGCAGGGTCTACAGACACCAGACGTATGTGGCAGGGTCTACAGACACCAGACGTATGTGGCAGGGTCTAGAGACACCAGACGTATGTGGCAGGGTCTACAGACACCAGACGTACGTGGCAGGGTCTACAGACAATCATGGACTACAAAAGGAAAACCAAGACTGACGTCTTGCTTCCAGACAAAATAAACACCTTCTTCGCCCGCTTTGAGATGTTTTGCAACAATTAGGTTGCGAAGGTCTTGAGACAGCTCTTTGCTTTTACCCATCATGAGATGTGTCTTGTGTGACACCTTGGCAATGAGACCTTTTTGTAGGCCATCAGTTGTTACTGGACCAGCTGATATTAATTTGCACTGACAGGGGGCTGGATTGCTTTTTAATTACTTTTACTTTTTTGCACCTCCCTTTCTTCATGTGTTCAATACTTTTTCCCTGTGTCATTTCACATTATTACACATAACTTAATTTCTGAACTTATTTGTTTTGGTTTCTTTGTATGTATGGATTACTTGGGTTGTTACCAACATCTGGTGAAACTCTCATGTCAATAGCACCTTTGGAAATATATTTACTGAGAAAAATGGTGACGTGATCAATACTTCACCCGCTGTATATACTGTATTCTATACTATTCTACTGTATCTCAGTCCATGCCTCTCTGACATCGCTCGTCCATATATGTATATATTCTTAAGATTAGTGTGTATTGGTGTATGTTGTGTAATTGTTAGATATTCCTTGTTAGATATTACTGTACTCTCGAAGGTAGAAACACAAGCATTTCACTACACCCACAATAACAACTGCTAAACACGTGTATGTGACCTATAACATTTGATTTGTTTGATTTCGATTTGAGTTACTTTCAATCTCAGGGTAGAAAAAGTTTGTTTATATTATCACTGGTCAGCGTAACCAATCAGAACGGAGAGCTCAGAGCCGTGACAAATCAGCCTGCTTCGTGATCCTTTCTGGAATCCTGGGGAGGGGATGGAACAAAGGAATCCGCCCCCCTCTGTCCTCCCTCCTACATCCTCTCTCACCATCCTCTCTCACCATCCTCCCTCCCTCCCTCTCTCCCTCCTGCCCACACCCTTCTGGCTTTAATATGTTAGACCCACGCACAGAGGGATAGTCTCCCCTGTCTCTCTCCTCCCCCCTCCTCCTCCCTCCTCAACTCCAGATAAATAACCCCATGGATCATGATGATGGTCTTAGTACCTTAGTATCCAGACTAGATTGTTTCCTCCGTGGCTTCCTTCCTTCTTCCTAGACCTTCCACTGTAGAATCAGATGGAGACGGAAGACTTTCTGAAATGTTCAATCCACAACATCATTCCAGAAACTATGTTGGCTAACTTGCTAACAGATAGCCTACCTAACTCTAGCTAAACAAACCCTGCCTCACAAACCATGCAACAAATTAACTTTCACTTTCAAATGTAGTCTTTATTTGCAGGTATGGAACACAAGTGCAGAACCTTCAAGCAGAAGTTTGTGTTTCCACTGAGACAGACAGACAGTCACACCCCAGACATACATACAATTCTGGGCTCTGTCCGTCTCACTGAGCTAATGACATGCCTTCATCTGAGGAACTGGCAGCCAGGCAAAGGAGGGACTGGGTTCATGGAATGGAATCATTTAGAGAGAGAGAGGGAGGGGAGACAGACAGACAGACAGACAGACAGACAGACAGACAGACAGACAGACAGACAGACAGACAGACAGACAGACAGACAGACAGACAGAGCGAGAGAGCGAGAGAGAGACTGACATACAGACAGGTAGACAGACAGACAGGCAGACAATATACATACAGACAGACAAACAGAGAGACAGACAGACAGGCAGTTATACAGACAAGAGGCAGACAGACAGGCAGTTATACAGACAGGCCGTTATACAGACAGGCCGTTATACAGAGAGGCTGTCTGTCTGTCTGTATACACACAGTCATATATATATATATATATATATACAGACAGACAAACAGACAGGGGCTTGGCACAGTGACACAATGACTAGCAGCCCAGTGATGACAGTCAGGCCGTGACCACATAGAATTACACAGCACTGAAATATGCCAACATATTCTCTTTGTCTCTCTCTCTCCTTCCTGGCTTCAGAAGTTCCTTTCACAGGCAGAGGTTGGCACAAGAAAAATAAGCTGAATCAACCGTACCAGGTTACATCTATACCAGGTTACATCTATACCAGGTTACATCTATTCATCCATTATACTTCTCTTCTCTCCTCCGTTAAGTCACATTAGGTTACCAGGTGTAGAGGTGTTGTTTTTTTAATCTTATTTTTTTGTTATTTTTATTTAACCAGGCAAGTCAGTTAACAATAAATTGTAATTTATAATGACAGCCTATTCCGGCCAAACCCTCCCCCTTACTCGGACGACGCCACCCTATGGGACTCCCGATCGCAGCCGGTTGTGATTCTGTAGTGACGCCTTAGACCTCTGAGCCACTTGGTCATAAAACAAAGTACCCAGTCAGTACCAGGATGAGGTAATGCCTGCTGTACTGGGGCATGGAGCTGTTTTTGGAAGGAGGTTGATCTTCCTCATGGGGGGGTGAAGGGTGGAGGAGGGAGGGTGGAGGAGGGTGGAGGAGGGAGGAGGGTGGAGGAGGGAGGAGGGTGGAGGAGGGTAGTATGGGGGTAGAAAGAGGTTAAGAGGACTGGGCAGCTCTGGTTTCAGGCCAGATTCTGGCAGGTGTGGGGCATCACCCGGGGAGCCACTGGCCCTCCTGGCAGCCCTCCTGGCATTGGCAAGATGCCAGGAGGGCTGCCTGGCTAAACCTAACCCCACTAACAGGTCCCCCTAACCCCACTAACAGGTCCCCCTAACCCCACTAACAGGTCCCCCTAACCCCACTAACAGGTCCCCCTAACCCCACTAACAGGTCCCCCTAACCCCACTAACAGGTCCTCATAACCCCACTAACAGGTCCCCCTAACCCCACTAACAGGTCCCCCTAAACCCACTAACAGGTCCCCCTAACCCCACTAACAGGTCCCCCTAACCCCACTAACAGGTCCCCCTAACCCCACTAACAGGTCCCCCTAACCCCACTAACAGGTCCTCATAACCCCACTAACAGGTCCTCATAACCCCACTAACAGGTCCCCCTAACCCCACTAACAGGTCCCCCTAAACCCACTAACAGGTCCCCCTAACCCCACTAACAGGTCCCCCTAACCCCACTAACAGGTCCTCATAACCCCATTAACAGGTCCCCCTAACCCCACTAACAGGTCCCCCTAACCCCACTAACAGGTCCCCCTAACCCCACTAACAGGTCCCCATAATAATAATAATAATAATAGTAATAATAATAATATTTATAATTTATCTAATTGGTGTTAGCTGGTGGAGAGGCACTGACCCCCGTTCATAATAATAATAATAAATACCCCAACAATGGCCCCCTCATGCCGCCCTCAGACTGCTCGTCTCCAACTAAACCCTCTCACACACACACATTGCATGCACGCACCCACACAAATGCACATTCACAAGCACACTTGTGCATGGACACACATACACATGTATATGCACGCACACAAGCACACGGTCAGGAGGAATTTTGGACCATTCCTCTTTACAAAACTGTTTCAGATCAGCAATATTCTTGGGATGTCTGGTGTGAACCGCTCTCTTGAGGTCATGCCACAGCATCTCAATCAGGTTGAGGTCAGGACTCTGACTGGGCCGCTCCAGAAGGCGTATTTTCTTCTGTTGAAGCCATTCTGTTGTTGATTTACTTCTGAGTTTTGAGAAGTTGTCCTGTTGCATCACCCAACTTCTGTTGAGCTTCAATTGACGGACAGTTTGCCTTAAATTCTCCTACAAAATGTTTTGATAAACTTGAGAATACATTTTTTGGTCAATGATTGCAGCAAAACAGCCCCAAACCATGATGCTCCCTCCACCATACTTTACAGTTGGGATGAGGTTTTGATGTTGGTGTGCTGTGCCTTTTTTTCTCCACACAGTGTTGTGTGTTCCTTCCAAACAACTCAACTTTAGTTTCATCTGTCCACAGGATATTTAGCCAGTAGCGCTGTGGAACATCCAGGTGCTCTTTTGCGAACTTCAGACGTGCAGCAATGTTTTTTCTGGACAGCAGTGGTTTCTTCTGTGGTGTCCTCCCATGAACACTATTCTTGCTTAGTGTTTTACGTATCGAAGACTCGTCAACAAAGATATTTCTGTAAGTCTTTAGCTGACACTCTAGGGTTCTTCTTAACCTCATTGATCATTCTGAGCTGTCCTCTTACAGTCATCTTTGCAGGACGGCCACTCCTAGGGAGAGTAGCAACAGTACTGAACTTTCTCCATTTATAGACAATTTGTCTTACCGTGGACTCGGTAAGAGTTCAAGGCATGGTTCACATCAGGAAATGCTTCTTGTGAATAGCAAACTCAAATTTTGTGAGTGTTTTTTATAGGGCAGGGCAGCTCTAACCAACATCTCCAATCTCGTCTCATTGATTGGACTCCAGGTTAGCTGACTCCTGACTCCAGTAAGTCATTAGCCTAGGGGTTCACATACCTTTTCCAACTTACACTGTGAATGTTTGAATTATTTATTCAATATAGACAAGAAAAATACAATAATTTGTGTGTTATTACTTTAAACAGACTGTGTTTGTTTATTTTTGTGACTTACATGAAGATCAGACCAAATGTTATGCAGAAATCCAGGTCATTCCAAAGGGTTCACATACTTTTTCTTGCCACTGTATGTTTGATAATGATGGGGCCTGCTGTTCAGTCTGCTTTCTACCAGACACTGGGAGATGAATTCACCTTTCAGCAGGACAATAACCTACAACACAAGGCCAAATATACACTGGAGTATCATACCAAGAATACAGTGAATGTTCCTGAGTGGCCAAGTTACAGTTTTGACTTAAATCAGTTGGAAAATACAGTTGAAGTCGGAAGTTTACATACACCTTAGCCAAATACATTTAAACTCAGTTTTTCACAATTCCTGACATTTATTCCTAGTAAAAATGGTCAGTTAGGATCAACACTTTATCTTAAGAACGTGAAATGTCAGAATAATAGTAGAGAGAATGATTTATTTCAGCTTTTATTTCTTTCATCAAATTCCCAGTGGGTCAGAAGTTTACATACACTCAATTAGTATTTGGTAGCATTGCCTTTAAATTGTTTAACTTGGGTCAAACGTTTCGGGTAGCCTTCCACAAGCTTCCCACAATAAGTTGGGTGAATTTTGGCCCATTCCTCCTGACAGAACTGGTGAAACTGAGTCAGGTTTGTAGGCCTCCTTGCTCGCACACGCTTTTTCAGTTCTGGCCACATATTTTCTATAAGATTGAGGTCAGGGCTTTGTGATGGCCACTCCAATACCTTGACTTTGTTGTCCTTAAGCCATTTTGCCACAACTTTGGAAGTATGCTTGCTGTCATTGTCCGTTTGGAAGACCCATTTGCGACCAAGCTTTAACTTCCTGACTGATGCAGCAAAGCACCCCCACAACTTGATCCTGCCACCCCCGTGCTTCACGGTTGGGATGGTGTTCTTCGGCTTGCAAGCCTCCCCCTTTTTCCTCCAAACATAACAATGGTCATTATGGCCAAACAGTTCTATTTTTGTTTCATCAGACCATTTCACCAAAAAGTATGATCTTTGTCCCCATGTGCAGTTGCAAACCGTAGTCTGACTTTTTTATGGCGGTTTTGAAGCAGTGGCTTCTTCCTTGCTGAGCGGCCTTTCAGGTTATGTCGATATAGGACTCGTTTTACTGTGAATATAGATACTTTTGTACCCATTTTCTCAAGCATCTTCACGAGGTCCTTTGCTGTTGTTCTGGGATTGATTTGCACTTTTCGCACCAAAGTACGTTCATCTCTAGGAGACAGAATGCGTCTCCTTCCTGAGCGGTATGACGGCTGTGTGGTCCCATGGTGTTTATACTTGCGTACTATTGTTTGTACAGATGAACGTTGTACCTTCAGGCATTTGGAAATTGCTCCCAAGGATGAACCAGTCTTGTGGAGATCTAAAAAAAACTTGCTGAGCTCTTGGTTGATTTCTTTTGATTTTCCCATGATGTCGATCAAAGAGGCACTGAGTTTGAAGGTAGGCCTTGAAATACATCCACAGGTACACCTCCAATTGACTCAAATTATGTCAATTAGCCTATCAGAACTTTTAAAGCCATGACATCATTTTCTGGAATATTCCAAGCTGTTTAAAGACACAGTCAACTTAGTGTATGTAAACTTCTGACCCACTGGAATTGTGATATAGTGAATTATAAGTGAAATAATCTGTCTGTAAACAATTGTTGGAAGAATTACTTGTGTCATGCACAAAGTAGATGTCCTAACAGACTTGCCAAAACTATAGTTTGTTAACATGAAATCTGTGGAGTGGTTGAACAATGAGTTTTAATGACTTCAACCTAAGTGGATGTAAACCTCTGATTTCAACTGTATCTGTCACTCTCTCTCATGTCATGTCTGTTCTGTTTGCTTCTCCCACAAGTGACCTTTTAATGATACACACTTTACGTTTCAACCAACATCAGGTGACTTGACGTCTTTGGTCCCAAAGACTAGAGAGAGAGATTAACAGAAAGAGAGAGAGGAACAGAGAGAGAGGAACAGAAAGAGAGAGAGATTAAGAGAAAGATAGAGAGAGGAACAGAAAGATAGAGAGATTAACAGAAAGAGAGAGAGGAACAGAGAGAGATGAACAGAAAGAGAGAGAGATTAAGAGAAAGATAGAGAGAGGAACAGAAAGAGAGAGAGATTAAGAGAAAGATAGAGAGAGGAACAGAAAGAGAGAGAGAGGAACAGAAAGAGAGAGAGTGGAACAGAAAGAGAGAGAGAGGAACAGAAAGAGAGAGAGATTAACAGAAAGAGAGAGAGGAACAGAGAGAGATGAACAGAAAGAGAGAGAGATTAAGAGAAAGATAGAGAGAGGAACAGAAAGATAGAGAGATCAACAGAAAGAGAGAGAGGAACAGAGAGAGATGAACAGAAAGAGAGAGAGATTAAGAGAAAGAGATAGAGAGGAACAGAAAGAGAGAGATATTTTAGAAATGGAGAAAGCAGAGGGGGGGGTGAGGGGGAGGAGGGGGGAGAAGTGGAGCGTCTGAGAAACCAAAACTGGCTCAGTGAAAGCAGTTGAGTCAGGAAGGCACAGTGGCTGGTGGGTAATTTATAGCACAGAAAGGCTTGTAGGGTGAAAAACATTATTTTAGCGGCCCCCACTATCTAATAGAAACCAGATGTCCCTGTATTAACAAAGACCATCTCTCTCTCTCTCTCTCTCTCTCTCTCTCTCTCTCTCTCTCTCTCTCTCTCTCTCTCTCTCTCTCTCTCTCTCTCTCTCTCTCTCTCTCTCTCTATCGCTCTCTCTCTCTCTCTCTCTCTCTCTATCGCTCTCTCTATCGCTCTCTCTCTCTCTCTCTCTCTCTATCGCTCTCTCTCTCTCTCTCTTTCTCTCTCTCTCGCTCTCTCTCTCTCTCTCTCTCTCTCTCTCTCTCTCTCTCTCTCTCTCTCTCTCTCTCTCTTCTCTACTTTCACGTTGTATATTATTCCAGCAGAGTGTGATTTGCATGGGAACTAAGAGAGCAGTCAACACGTTGGTTTTGAGGTGAGATCAGGGGAAGGGTGTGTGTGTGTAGACCAGGGGAAAGGTGTGTGTGTGTAGACCAGGGGAAGGGTGTGTGTGTGTGTAGATCAGGGGAAGGGTGTGTGTGTGTAGATCAGGGGAAGGGTGTGTGTGTGTAGATCAGGGGAAGGGTGTGTGTGTGTAGATCAGGGGAAGGGTGTGTGTGTGTAGACCAGGGGAAGGGTGTGTGTGTGTAGATCAGGGGAAGGGTGTGTGTGTGTAGACCAGGGGAAGGGTGTGTGTGTGTAGACCAGGGGAAGGGTGTGTGTGTAGACCAGGGGAAGGGTGTGTGTGTGTAGACCAGGGGAAGGGTGTGTGTGTGTAGACCAGGGGAAGGGTGTGTGTGTAGACCAGGGGAAGGGTGTGTGTGTGTAGACCAGGGGAAGGGTGTGTGTGTAGACCAGGGGAAGGGTGTGTGTGTGTAGACCAGGGGAAGGGTGTGTGTGTAGACCAGGGGAAGGGTGTGTGTGTGTGTAGACCAGGGGAAGGGTGTGTGTGTGTAGACCAGGGGAAGGGTGTGTGTGTGTAGACCAGGGGAAGGGTGTGTGTGTAGACCAGGGGAAGGGTGTGTGTGTGTAGACCAGGGGAAGGGTGTGTGTGTGTAGACCAGGGGAAGGGTGTGTGTGTAGACCAGGGGAAGGGTGTGTGTGTGTAGACCAGGGGAAGGGTGTGTTAGAAGGAGAGCGTTGGTTCCTAAATAGATCCTCTGTTCCCCCACCGGGCCGGCTCGGATTCAGACTCACTATGTGCTTGTTGATGATGATGTATCCAAACCAATTAAATGTTGTAAAAAAAAAACAGTATAATTAATTAGGAGAAGAGAGGAGAGGAGAATTCTGGTTAGGTTTGGTTTGCATTAAAAGTTACTCTAGATAAAGTAACTGCAGTTAACTATGTTTTGATATTTGCCTGGGGGGCAGCTAGGTAGGACAGCTAGGTAGGACAGCTAGGTAGGACAGCTAGGTAGGGCAGCTAGGTAGGGCAGCTAGGTAGGGCAGCTAGGTAGGACAGCTAGGTAGGGCAGCTAGGTAGGGCAGCTAGGTAGGGCAGCTAGGTAGGGCAGCTAGGTGCAAGGAGTGACTGTGTCTGTGTCCAGCCAGATCACTCGTGATACAAGTCAGTATTTGACGTCCATCCATGTCTGAGTATGTCGGAAGATGACATAGAAACCGGGCAATAGTGAACACTGTTACCTTCAAGAAGGGCGGGGATGGCAGATGAATGTAAGCATCTGCCTCGGATTCGAGAGGTTGCAAGTTCAAATCCAGTGATAGAAAGTTATTTGAGATGTTAGTTTTAAGCCTATCCTTAACCCTTTCCTTAACCATTCAGAGTTAATATCTCACCTTAAGATTTCGGAGCTAATGCCTAAACTTAACCTTAAACAAATTTGACGTTTGCAACAACTTCGAAATTTGACTTTCGAGAAACATGGTTGAACATCTAATTCTGACATGAGACTGTGAGAGCTAGTTACTGTGTCGGATGAACCCTCTGATCTCCAGTCAGTCTCCTGCCTCACAGATGTCACTGTAGCCGCTGGCACCCTACTGGACCTCTCAACCCCTTGCCTCCCTCTCCTTACCCCCCCCTGAAAGCTGCCTTTGAAGACTGCTACCCAGGAAATTGAAGACTGTCTTCAAACACAAGACGGAGAGCGAGAGGAGAGTAAAGGTTTGGTTTGCTCCTAGCAGAATGAGTGATCACATACTCCCCAAAGACCTTTGCTGTTTGTCCCTCTTGAGCCACTGTAGCAACAACATAGCCTGAAAAACTTCCACAACATAGTCTGAATTAATCTTAGATCAATTAAGAAATCTGTCATTAATTTTGATGTTTTTGACTAAGAGCTCTTAGTTTCGCTAACTAAGATGTTTAGTGCAGAATTTCTCAAGTGAAACAATGTACATGGAAACTACTCGTCTCTCATTGAAGAATCCCATCCATAGTTCCCACCAGTGGAGGCTCCTCAGAGGAGGAATGGGAGGACCATCCTCCTCAGTGATTTTAATAAAAATTCAAATGTTTAAACATTTACAAAGTTATCCTTTTCAGATAAAACTATACTAAATATAATCACGTCAACAAATAATTGATTAAAACATACTATTTTTTAGGTCTACAATAGCCTCACTCTGTAGGGTAGCACTATGGTGTAGCCGAGGACAGCTAGCTCCCATCCTCAGCAGCACTCTGTAGGGTAGCACTATGGTGTAGCCGAGGACAGCTAGCTTCCATCCTCCTCTGAGTTCAGTGACTTCAATTAAATGTCAATTAAATGTTGTCCACCCAATCAAAGGATCAGAGAATAAATCTAATACTGAAAGCATCAAATACAGCTAGCACTGCAGCGCATAACATGTGGTGAGTAGTTGGTTCAAAGAGAGAGAGAAAAAAATGGAATAGTTTTGAACAAATTAATTTCCTTCCTAAATGAAGGAGAAGCAAGAGAGAAAGAGAGAGAGAGTGAGATTGTCATTTTTTTTCACTTTCAGTTTCACTTACTTAGCTAACAAATGCAGCTAGCTAGTTTAGCCTATTGAAACACCCGGCTCAAACAGAGGGTTGCTATGTTAGCTAGCTGGTTATGACTCTCCAACACAACACGGGAACTCTTCCAAGTCAAGTTAAGATTTTGGTTTGACTCATTTTACTAACTGCATGATACTGCTTGATTGTAGCGTGTTTACTAACACGTTAGTTCTATTAGCTATAATGAAGTTATTTTAGGCTTGGAAAGGTTTTTTCACCTGGTGTTGGCGGTATGTGTCACTGTCTGTCACTGTCTCGACCTGTGTGTACAATCGTTGTAAACTTTCATTCATAGGCTAGTTTGTAACAACCTCATGATGGGTATATGGAACATTTGAGTATCATGTAGTAGCCTAAACCTATAGGTGTTACATTGAGCTGGGTGAATGGAACATGAATGACAGTCTATAGATGTTACATTGAGCTGGGTGAATGGAACATGAATGACAGTCTATAGATGTTACATTGAGCTGGGTGAATGGAACATGAATGACAGTCCATAGATGTTACATTGAGCTGGGTGAATGGAACATGAATGACAGTCATCTATTATGCTGTAATAGAAAAAAAAGACATGCTCATAAAACTTGTGCTCCCTCATCTGAAAGGCACGGCCGCCACTGGTTCCCACTCCTACTAGGAGTGGTACTGTTGACCATTCACAGACGAAGGGGCGGAGACTTCGGATAAAGAACTTAGACCTGCCTCAAGAAAAAATGTTGCGTGCAAAAACAGCCGAAAAAATCCCTGCTGAACACCAATCTGTTTGTTGTCATGTTGTCATAATATATGGGCAAACTGTTTGACTGGGAAGCATATGGAGAGATAGATGAACCAAGAGAGAAAGAGAGAGTAAGAGATAGAATAGTATTGGAGAAGGTGACTCCATCTCCTCTCCTCCTCTCCTCTCCTTTCTCCTCTCTCTGCTCTTCAGTGACCTAGCAGCCCATTCCAGTCTACACTGTTCTGTTGTGTTGCTGACATCATGGTGTGTTTTGGCAAACGGAGTCACATCAAAGTCATGCATATTGAGCTCACGTTCAATGTTCCACACCACATTACAACCTGACCATGACATACACAGCCTGGCCAAGGAAAGGAAAGAGAGAGGGGAGAAAGAGACAGCGAGAGAAAGACGAGAGAGAGAGAGAGAGAGAGAGAAAGAGGAGAGAGAGGGGGGAGAGAGAGGGGAGAGAGAGAAAGAGGAGAGAGAGGGGGGAGAGAGAGGGGAGAGAGAGGGAGAGAGAGAGAGAGAGAGAGAGAGAGAGAGAGAGAAGAGAGAGGGGAGAGAGAGGGGGGAGAGAGAGGGGAGAGAGAGACAGCAAGAGAAAGACGAGAGAGAGAGAGAGAGAGAAAGAGGAGAGAGAGGGGGGAGAGAGAGGGGAGAGAGAGAAAGAGGAGAGAGAGGGGGGAGAGAGAGGGGAGAGAGAGAGAGAGAGAGAGAGAGAGAGAGAGAGAGAGAGAAGAGAGAGGGGAGAGAGAGGGGAGAGAGAGGGGTAGGGAGGGGTAGGGAGGGGAGAGAGAGGGGAGAGAGAGTGGAGAGAGAGGGGTAGGGAGGGGAGAGAGAGGGGAGAGAGAGGGGAGAGGAGAGAGAGGGGAGAGAGAGGGGAGAGGAGAGAGAGAGGGGAGAGAGAGAGAGAGGAGAGAGAGGGGAGAGAGAGGAGAGAGAGGGGAGAGAGAGAGAGGGGAGAGAGAGGGGAGAGAGAGAGAGAGAGAGAGAGAGAGAGGGGAGAGAGAGGGGAGAGAGAGAGAGAGGAGAGAGAGGGGAGAGAGAGAGGGGAGAGAGAGGGGAGAGAGAGAGGGGAGAGAGGGGAGAGAGAGAGAGGGTAGAGAGAGAGGGGGAGAGAGAGGAGAGAGGGGAGAGAGAGGGGAGAGAGGGGAGAGAGAGGGGAGAGAGAGAGAGGGGAGAGAGAGGGGAGAGAGGGGAGAGAGAGGGGAGAGAGAGAGAGGGGAGAGAGAGGGGAGAGAGGGGAGAGAGAGGGGAGAGAGGGGAGAGAGAGGGGAGAGAGAGAGAGGGGAGAGAGAGGGGAGAGAGGGGAGAGAGGGGGGAGAGAGGGGAGAGAGAGAGTGGTAGGGAGAGCGACAGATAGGCTAATGCATACCGTAGAGAGGGTGAGGAAAGGTTTTAGGACCCGACAAGAACCTGATCCCCACAAAACTAAAAAATGTATGTCTCTGTCTGGAGATCTGCAGGCCACTGAACAAGTGAGAGAGAGAGAAGGAAGGGCAGATGCACGTTGTACCAAATAACAGCACAGCTTCATGGCACAGCTTGTCATCCTGCAGGTCCATGGCAATCAGCAACAAGATCTCACATTTTACCAATTTTACTTCAGATTCTGACGTTTTTCCAAATTTCGAAGTTGCTCCAAACGTCAAATGTCAAGCTGTTTTTGACGCCCTGGGTTGAATCCTGCTCAGCATTGTTCAATTTCTCTAAACGTAACATTTTCAAGTTAAGGTAAAAAATAATAATAAATAAACTAATGTCCACCTCTGGAACAAGCGACCTTCTGATCCAAAGTCCTGGGATCACAATGCCTTAGCAAAACCCAGACCTACTTGA
This sequence comes from Thymallus thymallus, assembly GCA_023634145.1. NCBI lineage: Eukaryota > Metazoa > Chordata > Actinopteri > Salmoniformes > Salmonidae > Thymallus > Thymallus thymallus. The sequence goes on along the minus strand of CM042379.1, from coordinate 33,414,963 downwards.
TGGTAATAGTGCCCACTGTTGCCCCGAGTGGTTGGTTTTGAAGGCATATTCCGACGTCCTCAGGATAGACGTCCAAAAAAAAGCTATAAAAAGACATAGCATAGTATGGGTGGTTGGCTGAATATGTACACTATACATTGGTGGATGTTGGATGGTTAACTATACTATACAGGTCGATGGCAGAGAAATACTTCAGTAGCTAAAAATGCGTATGATATGAGCGAGGGTAATAATAGTTTACTTAATAGACAGTCTGGTTAAATGAACAGGTAAGTGAATATTTTGCATGGTTAAATTAGCTGTACAGTTAGGTATACAGTTATATTTACAGATAAGTGAATACTTGCATGTTTACACAAACTGTACAGGTAAATGACAGGAAGAGATACTTTAATAGCTAAATGTGTGTATGATATCATTTGGGGTAATAATAGTAATTCCCTTAAAATACAGTCCTTAGTGCGCAGGGTTTAATTACAGATAAACACACGTATTAAACATTCGATAAAACTGCAAACATTTCTTGAAATCCCGTAAAACAGCACATGTTCCTTTCCGCCTCATGGCAATATTAATAGAGTTGCAGCAAACTTGCTTTAAAACTGCTACAGTTTCTCTACTGCCCCATGAATGTAGAATTGCACGAAATTAACATAAAACGTTTCTCTCCGCTGTCAAGATGGGAGCTGCTAAAATATTTGTATTTTACGGTAAAGTGGTGGGGGTGGGAGTTGGGGGGATATGCACATGTGAGTATGCAGACCCGCGAGCAACTGCGGCCCCTCGTGATGAGTTCAGATTTTTTTGTGTCCCCCACCCCCATCAAAGTGTCCCATCCATACACAAAGCACCTTTACACCCACACAGCACACTACTTCTACAATTTAGAGCCTGCTTGCAAATTATACTTGCAGAAGTAAACCTGGGCAGATATGCATCAGGAAAATGTAAAACCATGAAATTATGAGGCAAAATTCCAGCCTGTGGAGGTTAAATCACCAAACAATGCAACACATGAACACCACCACAGGCCTCTACAGCTTCCACACAGCAGAGATAGATGTTGTCTCTGGGTTACTTTGTCTTCACCTTCCTCCTCCTCTTACCTTCCTCCTCCTCTTACCTTCCTCCCTCCTCTTACCTTCCTCCTCCTCTTACCTTCCTCCTCCTCTTACCTTCCTCCTCCTCTTACCTTCCTTCCTCCTCTTACCTTCCTCCCTCCTCTTACCTTCCTCCCTCCTCTTACCTTCCTTCCTCCTCTTACCTTCCTCCTCCTCTTACCTTCCTCCTCCTCTTACCTTCCTCCCTCCTCTTACCTTCCTCCTCCTCTTACCTTCCTCCTCCTCTTACCTTCCTCCTCCTCTTACTTTCCTCCTCAGTGAAAAAATGTAGACCCTCAAATGTCACCGTATAATTCTCTATATGCGCACACAACACACAGCTGAATTAGACCTTTGGAATGCCTTG
>CM042379.1:33378496-33410996 GCA_023634145.1 Thymallus thymallus | reverse complement strand
TAGATAGATAGATAGATAGATAGATAGATAGATAGATAGATAGATAGATAGATAGATAGATAGATAGATAGATAGATAGATAGATAGATAGATAGATAGATAGATAGATAGATAGATAGATAGATAGATAGATAGATAGATAGATAGATAGATAGATAGATAGATAGGTACTTTATTGATCCCAGAGGGGACATTTCTTTGTCAAGCAGCTACAAAAAAAAACACAGGGCAGGTGCAAAATGCCAGAACAAAAATACACAAAAGACAGATACACAATATATGATACATAGAGCGGCAGTAGGGTAACAATAGTAATTCCCTTAAAATACAGTCCTTAGTGCAGGGTTTAATTACAGATGAATGCACGTATTGCACATTCAATATACTAAAAGCAATGAAAAAAGATACAACTGACAGGATACTAATATGCATTCCTGAGTGAATGACTACGTAAGTTCAGTCCAAGAAAAAGCAATATTGCACGTGATATGATATAACAACTGTACATGAATATGCATATACAGTCCTGAGTGAATGAGTGATTGCAGACCAGAGTTACTCACGGATGGATGCATAATTTTTAAACTAGGTCCTAATACCCCAACAGTTCCAGGTCTATGTTGCCGACGGCACGGAACCCCTGTGAGGCATTAAATAGTCTAATAGCCGCCGGCAGGAAGGACCTCCTGTAGCGCTCTCTGGCACACCGTGGTGGGATCAGTCTGAGAGAGAGAGAGAGAGAGAGAGAGAGAGAGTGTTAGAGAGAGAGTGTTAGAGAGAGAGAGAGAGAGAGAGAGAGAGAGTTAAGTATGCCATAACAAATACAAATAATTATTTTAAATTACGAGCATAGTTGGTCTAGCCTCAGAAAAAGACAGGAACCTTCCCCGCTAGCCATGATGGGGTGAGATAATGGATGGACATGCTGAGAGATGAGTTTGGATTGGTCTGCCATGTAGCTGTCTAAGACGTAAAAGGGAAAGGGTTATACTAGACAGTTGTACATCTGAAATGTGTCTTCCGCATTTAACCGCTCTGAACCAGAGATGTGCAGGGGGCCTTAATCAACATCCACAGCACACAACAACCCGCCAGGCCACCTGCTGCTGCTCAGTACGTGTAGGGAATCCTTTTTAAGTCTGCTTTTTTGAAAGATATCACAAAGAACTGCAAAAGTGTTGCTCTTCACTTTCTGGAGGACCGAGTTTTGAAATTAGTGGAATGCCCGGTGGAGGAAGAGTATGATAGCTAAAGAGATGGAGAAACATTCCGGCTTTTGATTGCGGATTACATCTTCAAACTAAGGACTAACATGGCATCCTGGACAGAGTGGGAGAAGCTTTCCTCCATGTATACGTGTAAGAGAGTCTAGATAGCTACATTTTCAGATATTATACGTTTCAAATTTTGTCAGAAAGTCGTTTTCATTGCAAGTTAAAGCGTACTGTTAGCTACCTAGGTAACGTTAGCTGGCTAGCTCGCTAGCTAACGTTAAGTGTATGATCTGTGTAGTAATATTATTAATATCTCAGAGCCATTTACATTGCTAGTTATAGCCTAATGTTAGCTAGCTAGCTAACATTGAACCTAGTTGGTTATCTACCTGAAGATTCATGCACGGTAGAAACCTTATGAGTTGGGATTGTGGTTCATTGTTTAGCTAGCTAGCTAGCTACATGTCTGAAAGTAACCATTTTACTGTATCATTTACACCTTCTGTATCCTGTGCATGTGACAAATAAACGTTGATTTTTAATTGATATAAAGTGTGTTTACCAGACACGGTAATGTGAAGAACGACATGACCTTCACCAAAGTTTTAAAAAATAGTTTTAGAATTCTCTGATAGAATGCCCTGCTTTTATTTAATCATTCACAATTGTAAGCTATTTTCTGTAATTATCTTGCCATTAACTTGTAAATAATGATCTTGCTGTGAGTTTATTTTCCTGTAATAATATATAAAAATGAGCTAAAGTTAAGCTACAAGATATTGTATGGCCATTATTTGAACTGGCTAGCTAGCTAACAAGCTAGAAAACAAACCATCCCACATTTATGTTGATTTATTTTCCCTTTTGTAACTATTTGCACATTGTTATAACACTGTATATATAAATAATATGACATTTGAAATGTCTCTATTCCTATGAAATATGTAATGCTTACCGTTCATTTTTGTTTATTATCTACTTCACTTGCTTTGGCAACGTAAAATATGTTACTCATGCCAATAAAGTAATTTGAATTGAGAGAGAGTGTTAGAGAGAGCGAGAGAGAGCGAGAGACAGAGAGCGTTAGGGAGAAAGAAGCAGTAGTACTGTAGACTACTTTATCACTGACCTCAACCCAGAGTCTCTCAGAGCGTTCACAGTCAGTGAAACTAAGAAAGAAACCTATCCAACCAAAAACATAGAGACCCTGAAAACCTGAGTCTACACCTTCACTATGGTGAATCACTAAAACAATACAGAAATACACCTTAACTATGGAGAATCAATAAAACAATACAGAAATACACCTTCACTATGGTGAATCACTAAAACAATACAGAAATACACCTTCACTATGGTGAATCACTAAAACAATACAGAAATACACCTTCACTATGGTGAATCACTAAAACAATACAGAAATACACCTTCACTATGAGGAATCACTAAAACAATACAGAAATACACCTTCACTATGGAGAATCACTAAAACAATACAGAAATACACCTTCACTATGCTGAATCACTAAAACAATACAGAAATACACCTTCACTATGGTGAATCACTAAAACAATACAGAAATACACTACAGAACAAGAAGGGACAGCACGTCAGAAACCAGATCAATGTAACTGAAGAATCCATAGACTCTAACCACTTCTGGGAAAACTGGAAAACACTAAACTAACAACAACATGAAGAGTTATCTATCCTAAACAGAGATGTCTGGATAAACCACTTCTCCAATCTGTTTGGTTCTATAACAAAGAACAAAGAGCAAATAAATATACATGATCAAATACAAATCCTAGAATCAACTATTAACCAGAACCCACTGGATTCTATAATTACATTGAATGAACTACAGGACAAAATACAAAACCTCCAACCCAAAAAGGCCTGTGTTGTTGATGGTATCCTCAATGAAATGATAAAATATACAGACAACAAATTCCAATTGGCTATACTTAAACTCTTTAACATCATCCTTAGTTCTGGCATCTTCCCCAATATTTGGAACCAAGGACTGATCACCCCAATCCACAAAAGTGGAGACAAATTTGACCCCAATAACTACCGTGGGATATGAGTCAACAGCAATCTTGGGAAAATCCTCTGCATTATAATTAACAGCAGACTAGTTCATTTCCTCACTGAAAACAATGTACTGAGCAAATGTCAAATTGTCTTTTTACCAAATTACCGTACGACAGACCACGTATTCACCCTGCGCACCCTGATGGACAAACAAACAAACCAAAACAAAGGCAAAGTCTTGATTTCAAAAAAGCCTTTTACTCAATTTGGCATGAGGGTCTGTTATACAAATTGATGGAAAGTGGTGTTGGGGGAAAAACATACGACATTATATGTACACAAACAACAAGTGTGTGGTTAAAATTGGCAAACAAAACACACATTTCTTTCCACAGGGCCGTGGGGTGAGACAGGGATGCAGCTTAAGCCCCACCCTCTTCATCATATATATCAACGAATTGGCGAGGGCACTAGAACAGTCTTTATCATCCTGCCTCACCCTACTAGAATCTGTAGTCAAATGTCTACTGTTTGCTGATGATCTGGTGCTTCTGTCACCAACCAAGGAGGGCCTACAGCAGCACCTAGATCTTCTGAACAGATTCTGTCAGACCTGGGCCCTGACAGTAAATATCAGTCTAAGATAATGCTGTTCCAAAAAAGATCCAGTTGCCAGGACCACAAATACAAATTCCATCTGGATACCGTTGCTCTAGAGCCACAAACAACTATACATACCTCGGCCTAAACATCAGCGCCACAGGTAACTTCCACAAAGCTGTGAACGATCTGAGAGACAAGGCAAGAAGGGCCTTCTATGCCATCAAAAGGAACATAAAATTCAACATACCAATTAGGATCTGGCTAAAAATACTTGAATCAGTTATAGAACCCATTGCCCTTTATGGTTGTGAGGTCTGGGGTCCGCTCACCAACCAAGAATTCACAAAATGGGACAAACATCAAATTGAGACTCTGCATGCAGAATTCTGCAAAAATATCCTCTGTGTAAAACGAAAAACACAAAATAATGCATGCAGAGCAGAATTAGGCCGATACCTTCTAATTATCAAAATTCAGAAAAGAGCCGTTAAATTCTACAACCACCTAAAAGGAATCGATTCCCAAACCTTCCATAACAAAGCCATCACTTACAGAGAGATGAACCTGGAGAAGAGTCCCCTAAGCAAGCTGGTCCTGGGGCTTTGTTCACAAACACAACCAGACCCCATAGAGCCAACCCAACACAATTAGACCCAACCAAATCATGAGAAAATAAAAAGAGAATTACTTGACACATTGGAAAGAATTTACAAAAAAACAGAGAAAACTAGAATGCTATTTGGCCCTAAACAGAGAGTACACCGTGGCAGAATACCTGACCACTGTGACTGACCCAAACATAAGGAAAACTTTGACTATGTACAGACTCAGTGAGCATAGCCTTGCTATTGAGAAAGGCCACCGTAGGCAGACCTGGCTCTCAAGAGAAGACAGGCTATGTGCACACTGCCTACAAAATGAGGTGGAAACTGAGCTGCACTTCCTAACCTCCTGCCAAATGTATGACCATATTAGAGACACATATTTCCCTCAGATTACACAGATCCACAAAGAATTCGAAAACAAATCCAATGTTGATGAACTCCCATATCTACTGGGTGAAATACGACAGTGTTCCTTCACAGCAGCAAAATGTGTGACCTGTTGTCACAAGAAAAGGACAACCAGTGAAGAACAAACACCATGTAAATACAACCCATATTTATGTTGATTTATTTTCCCTTTCATACTTTAACTATTTGCACATCATTACAACACTGTATATATAAATAATATGACACTTGAAATGTCTTTATTCTTTTGGAACGTTTACTGTTAATTTTTACTGTTTATTTCAATTTTGTTTATTATCTACTTCACTTGCTTTGGTAATGTTGACATATGTTTTTCCCATGCCAATAAATTGAATTGAAATTGAATTGAAAGAGAGAGAGAGACAGAGAAAGAGAGAGGGGGGGGGGGGGGAGAGCGTTAGAGAGACCGGGAGAGAGTTTTGAATTGATTTGGTGTTAGCAGTGGTGAACCGTGACTATTGGAGCTCGGCCCTCAGTTGTGGAAAAAGATCTGACATCATACATCTAGATAGAGAACTGGGATGCCTGTGTTTACAGAGCATGACTTGGACCTTTCTTTTGCAGACCTGTGAAGGAGAAGCAATTATTTGATGACAGAGTCAAACGGTCCTAAGCCACTCCTCGGCTGTGGCTCACAGGAGCAGCACACGTTCACAGCGGTTGCAAATATCGATAGCAGGAAACACGTTAGAAGAAAATACGGTTGTTTCGTTTCAAAGAAACATTTGCCAAAACAAACAGTCACTCAGATAGTGGTGGAATAAATTCAACCACACAACTACTGACATTGTTTCAAGACCACGGACAGTAATATACGCTGTCAGAGAGAAACAAGTTGTTCTATCTCCAGCATGCAACAATAAAAACATGCACCACAACACGAAATGTCATGTAGCCAGTACTTCCAATTGCAACCTTTGTTTTTACCAGACAACCAGTGATCTAAAGTGTAGATAATATTTTACACATTGTATTCAAAATGGTATGAATGAGATAGCAACAAAAAGCAAGCTGTAGATGAAAACATAAAGTCCACTCACCATTATGATTATCACTTAAAAACCAAGTCCATTCTCCTGTCCTTCTTTATGAAATCGCCAATGGCAGGTTCATATAGCTTGTCTTTTGATTTAAAATCCGAAATAAGTTTTTTTTCTATTGAGATCAAAGCCAGGGCTGACAGTCGGGGTGTCCAGTGGTGTTCCTGGAATATGTCTTGATCCTTTTTGTCAGCTCACAGCCGGTTATCCACGGATAGCGCTCATAATTATAAAAAATGCCTGAAATGCCTTTCAAAACTCTTTCCTCGTTGCACCAAATCAGGCAGTGCAGGAGTTGGTCTCCCGGTCTGTATAAGATTGAACTTTTCATAAAAAGTTAGTCTTGAAAAGGGCGATGCTAACAGTTTAGCCGCCACATCGTCCTCGGTTACTCTCTCTGCTGTTGCCATCGCCATGGTTACATACACTCACTGCAAAAAGCTAGCCAGCTAGCTAGGCTCAAACGCGAGAAAACAAGATAAGGCTCGCTATTGGCTCTGAATTAGTGACGTATACTTAGGCCTCTAGAGGGCCTTGAGGCATCATACAATTGTCCCACCTATTACAAGACAATTTGTGATTGGTTGATCCTACTGTCATTCCAAAATGCTGCTCTAATTGAAGTCAACGTCAATGATGTTGGCTGGTGCCTTCTATTCAAAGCCTGAGGGCCAATGAGTGTTGAGCCCAGATATATTATTTCTACCAAGAGATTCCCAAAGACAAATTCTGATTGGATATTATACTCTTGAATATCATTACAATTAAGACAAAAAAAGATTAAGTCAATGAAAACAAAATGACAAATTATAATATATAAAAATGTATACAGATTTGTATCCATCCTTAGGCCCGCCCTGATGGTTCCCCACTGATACAGTGTTAGAGAGAGAAACCTCCCTGTTATTCGTCTTTCTTCTTTAATAGCCATTAAAGGAACCATGTGACCTTTGACCGGGCCCACATCTGTCTCCGAGTCATGTGGCCTCCAGATGTGGATATACCTGACCCCACAGACAACAACACACACACACTACCACTAACACACACCAACCGACAGCAACACACACTAACCCACAACAACACACACACACACTACCATTAACACACACTAACCGACAGCAACACACACTAACACACACTAACACACACTAACACACACAAACACACACTAACACACACTAACACACACAAACACACACAAACACACACAAACACACAAAAACACACACTAACACACACTAACACACACAAACACACACTAACACACACTAACCCTACACACTAACACACACTAACACACACTAACCCTACACACTAACACACACTAACACACACTAACGCACACTAACACACACTAACCCTACACACTAACACACACTAACACACACTAACACACACTAACCCTACACACTAACACACACTGACACACACTAACACACACTAACCCTACACACTAACACACACTAACACACACTAACCCTACACACTAACACACACTAACACACACTAACGCACACTAACACACACTAACCCTACACACTAACACACACTAACCCTACACACTAACACACACTAACACACACTAACCCTACACACTAACACACACTAACACACACTAACGCACACTAACACACACTAACACACACTAACACACACTAACGCACACTAACACACACTAACACACACTAACACACACTAACACACACTAACACACACTGACACACACTAACACACACTAACCCTACACACTAACACACACTAACACACACTAACCCTACACACTAACACACACTAACCCTACACACTAACACACACTAACACACACTAACCCTACACACTAACACACACTAACACACACTGACACACACTAACACACACTAACCCTACACACTAACACACACTAACACACACTAACCCTACACACTAACACACACTAACACACACTAACACACACTAACACACACTAACCCTACACACTAACACACACTAACACACACTAACCCTACACACTAACACACACTAACACACACTAACACACACTAACCCTACACACTAACACACACTAACCCTACACACTAACACACACTAACCCTACACACTAACACACACTAACACACACTAACACACACTAACACACACTAACACACACTAACACACACTAACACACACTAACACACACTAACCGAAAGCAACACACACTAACACACACTAACACACACTAACACACACTAACACACATTAACACACACTAACACACACTAACACACACTAACCGACAGCAACACACACTAACACACACTAACACACACTAACACACTCTAACACACACTAACACACACTAACACACACTAACCCTACACACTAACACACACTAACACACACTAACACACACTAACACACACTAACACACACTAACACACACTAACACACACTAACCCTACACACTAACACACACTAACACACACTAACACACACTAACACACACTAACACACACTAACCCTACACACTAACACACACTAACACACCCTAACCCTACACACTAACACACACTAACCCTACACACTAACACACACTAACACACACTAACCCTACACACTAACCCTACACACTAACACACACTAACACACCCTAACCCTACACACTAACACACACTAACCCTACACACTAACACACACTAACACACACTAACCCTACACACTAACCCTACACACTAACACACACTAACACACACTAACACACACTAACACACACTAACACACACTAACACACACTAACACACACTAACACACACTAACCCACAACAACACACACTAACACACACTAACACACACTAACCCTACACACTAACACACACTAACACACACTAACACACACTAACACACACTAACCCTACACACTAACACACACTAACCCACAACAACACACACGAACCGACAGCAACACACACACACACTACCACACACTAACCTTACACACTAACACACACTAACACAAACTAACACACACTAACCATACACACTAACACACACTAACCCACAACAACACACACTAACACAAACTAACACACACTAACCCTACACACTAACACACACTAACCCTACACACTAACACACACTAACACACACTAACCCTACACACTAACCCTACACACTAACCCTACACACTAACACACACTAACACACACTAACACACACTAACCCTACACACTAACACACACTAACACACACTAACACACACTAACCTTACACACTAACACACACTAACACACACTAACACACTAACACACACTAACCCACAACAACACACACTACCATTAACACACACTAACACACACTAACCCTACACACTAACACACACTAACACACACTAACACACACTAACCCTACACACTAACACACACTAACACACACTAACCTTACACACTAACACACACTAACACACACTAACACACACTAACACACACTAACCCACAACAACACACACTAACACAAACTAACACACACTAACCCTACACACTAACACACACTAACACACACTAACACACACTAACACACACTAACACACACTAACCCTACACACTAACACACACTAACCCTACACACTAACACACACTAACACACACTAACACACACTAACACACACTAACACACACTAACCCTACACACTAACACACACTAACACACACTAACACACACTAACACACACTAACCCTACACACTAACACACACTAACACACCCTAACCCTACACACTAACACACACTAACCCTACACACTAACACACACTAACACACACTAACCCTACACACTAACCCTACACACTAACACACACTAACACACACTAACACACACTAACACACACTAACACACACTAACACACACTAACACACACTAACCCACAACAACACACACTAACACACACTAACACACACTAACACACACTAACACACACTAACACACACTAACACACACTAACACACACTAACCCTACACACTAACACACACTAACCCACAACAACACACACGAACCGACAGCAACACACACACACACTACCACACACTAACCTTACACACTAACACACACTAACACAAACTAACACACACTAACCCTACACACTAACACACACTAACACAAACTAACACACACTAACCCTACACACTAACACACACTAACCCACAACAACACACACTAACACAAACTAACACACACTAACCCTACACACTAACACACACTAACCCTACACACTAACACACACTAACACACACTAACCCTACACACTAACCCTACACACTAACCCTACACACTAACACACACTAACACACACTAACACACACTAACCCTACACACTAACACACACTAACACACACTAACACACACTAACCTTACACACTAACACACACTAACACACACTAACACACACTAACACACACTAACCCACAACAACACACACTACCATTAACACACACTAACACACACTAACCCTACACACTAACACACACTAACACACACTAACACACACTAACCCTACACACTAACACACACTAACACACACTAACACACACTAACCTTACACACTAACACACACTAAAACACACTAACACACACTAACCCACAACAACACACACTAACACAAACTAACACACACTAACCCTACACACTAACACACACTAACACACACTAACACACACTAACACACACTAACACACACTAACCCTACACACTAACACACACTAACCCTACACACTAACACACACTAACACACACTAACACACACTAACCCTACACACTAACACACACTAACCCTACACACTAACACACACTAACACACACTAACACACACTAACACACACTAACACACACTAACCCTACACACTAACACACACTAACCCTACACACTAACACACACTAACACACACTAACACACACTAACCTTACACACTAACACACACTAACACACACTAACACACACTAACACACACTAACACACACTAACCCTACACACTAACACACACTAACACACACTAACACACACTAACACACACTAACACACACTAACCCTACACACTAACACACACTAACCCTACACACTAACACACACTAACACACACTAACACACACTAACCTTACACACTAACACACACTAACACACACTAACACACACTAACACACACTAACACACACTAACCCTACACACTAACCCTACACACTAACACACACTAACACACACTAACACACACTAACACACACTAACCCACAACAACACACACTAACACACACTAACACACACTAACCCTACACACTAACACACACTAACACACACTAACACACACTAACACACACTAACCCTACACACTAACACACACTAACCCACAACAACACACACGAACCGACAGCAACACACACACACACTACCACACACTAACCTTACACACTAACACACACTAACACAAACTAACACACACTAACCCTACACACTAACACACACTAACACAAACTAACACACACTAACCCTACACACTAACACACACTAACCCACAACAACACACACTAACACAAACTAACACACACTAACCCTACACACTAACACACACTAACCCTACACACTAACACACACTAACACACACTAACCCTACACACTAACCCTACACACTAACCCTACACACTAACACACACTAACACACACTAACACACACTAACCCTACACACTAACACACACTAACACACACTAACACACACTAACCTTACACACTAACACACACTAACACACACTAACACACACTAACACACACTAACCCACAACAACACACACTACCATTAACACACACTAACACACACTAACCCTACACACTAACACACACTAACACACACTAACACACACTAACCCTACACACTAACACACACTAACACACACTAACACACACTAACCTTACACACTAACACACACTAACACACACTAACACACACTAACACACACTAACCCACAACAACACACACTAACACAAACTAACACACACTAACCCTACACACTAACACACACTAACACACACTAACACACACTAACACACACTAACACACACTAACCCTACACACTAACACACACTAACACACACTAACACACACTAACACACACTAACACACACTAACCCTACACACTAACACACACTAACCCTACACACTAACACACACTAACACACACTAACACACACTAACACACACTAACACACACTAACCCTACACACTAACACACACTAACCCTACACACTAACACACACTAACACACACTAACACACACTAACCTTACACACTAACACACACTAACACACACTAACACACACTAACACACACTAACCCTACACACTAACACACACTAACACACACTAACACACACTAACACACACTAACCCTACACACTAACACACACTAACCCTACACACTAACACACACTAACACACACTAACACACACTAACACACACTAACCTTACACACTAACACACACTAACACACACTAACACACACTAACACACACTAACCCACAACAACACACACTAACACAAACTAACACACACTAACCCTACACACTAACACACACTAACCCTACACACTAACACACACTAACACACACTAACCCTACACACTAACACACACTAACACACTAACACACACTAACACACACTAACACACACTAACACACACTAACACACACTAACACACACTAACACACACTAACACACACTAACCCTACACACTAACACACACTAACCCTACACACTAACACACACTAACCCTACACACTAACACACACTAACACAAACTAACCCTACACACTAACCCTACACACTAACACACACTAACACACACTAACACACACTAACACACACTAACACACACTAACACACACTAACCCACAACAACACACACTAACACACACTAACACACACTAACCCTACACACTAACACACACTAACACACACTAACACACACTAACACACACTAACACACACTAACCCTACACACTAACACACACTAACCCACAACAACACACACGAACCGACAGCAACACACACACACACTACCACACACTAACCTTACACACTAACACACACTAACACAAACTAACACACACTAACCCTACACACTAACACACACTGACACAAACTAACACACACTGACCCTACACACTAACACACACTAACCCACAACAACACACACTAACACAAACTAACACACACTAACCCTACACACTAACACACACTAACCCTACACACTAACACACACTAACACACACTAACCCTACACACTAACCCTACACACTAACCCTACACACTAACACACACTAACACACACTAACACACACTAACCCTACACACTAACACACACTAACACACACTAACACACACTAACCTTACACACTAACACACACTAACACACACTAACACACACTAACACACACTAACCCACAACAACACACACTACCATTAACACACACTAACACACACTAACCCTACACACTAACACACACTAACACACACTAACACACACTAACCCTACACACTAACACACACTAACACACACTAACCTTACACACTAACCTTACACACTAACACACACTAACACACACTAACACACACTAACCCACAACAACACACACTAACACAAACTAACACACACTAACCCTACACACTAACACACACTAACACACACTAACACACACTAACACACACTAACACACACTAACCCTACACACTAACACACACTAACCCTACACACTAACACACACTAACACACACTAACACACACTAACACACACTAACACACACTAACCCTACACACTAACACACACTAACACACACTAACACACACTAACACACACTAACACACACTAACCCTACACACTAACACACACTAACACACCCTAACCCTACACACTAACACACACTAACCCTACACACTAACACACACTAACACACACTAACCCTACACACTAACCCTACACACTAACACACACTAACACACACTAACACACACTAACACACACTAACACACACTAACACACACTAACACACACTAACCCACAACAACACACACTAACACACACTAACCCTACACACTAACACACACTAACACACACTAACACACACTAACACACACTAACACACACTAACCCTACACACTAACACACACTAACCCACAACAACACACACGAACCGACAGCAACACACACACACACTACCACACACTAACCTTACACACTAACACACACTAACACAAACTAACACACACTAACCCTACACACTAACACACACTAACACACACTAACACACACTAACACACACTAACACACACTAACACACACTAACCCTACACACTAACACACACTAACCCTACACACTAACACACACTAACACACACTAACACACACTAACCTTACACACTAACACACACTAACACACACTAACACACACTAACACACACTAACACACACTAACCCTACACACTAACACACACTAACACACACTAACACACACTAACACACACTAACACACACTAACCCTACACACTAACACACACTAACCCTACACACTAACACACACTAACACACACTAACACACACTAACCTTACACACTAACACACACTAACACACACTAACACACACTAACACACACTAACCCACAACAACACACACTAACACAAACTAACACACACTAACCCTACACACTAACACACACTAACCCTACACACTAACACACACTAACACACACTAACCCTACACACTAACACACACTAACACACACTAACACACACTAACACACACTAACACACACTAACACACACTAACACACACTAACACACACTAACCCTACACACTAACACACACTAACACACCCTAACCCTACACACTAACACACACTAACCCTACACACTAACACACACTAACACAAACTAACCCTACACACTAACCCTACACACTAACACACACTAACACACACTAACACACACTAACACACACTAACACACACTAACCCACAACAACACACACTAACACACACTAACACACACTAACCCTACACACTAACACACACTAACACACACTAACACACACTAACACACACTAACCCTACACACTAACACACACTAACCCACAACAACACACACGAACCGACAGCAACACACACACACACTACCACACACTAACCTTACACACTAACACACACTAACACAAACTAACACACACTAACCCTACACACTAACACACACTGACACAAACTAACACACACTGACCCTACACACTAACACACACTAACCCACAACAACACACACTAACACAAACTAACACACACTAACCCTACACACTAACACACACTAACCCTACACACTAACACACACTAACACACACTAACCCTACACACTAACCCTACACACTAACCCTACACACTAACACACACTAACACACACTAACACACACTAACCCTACACACTAACACACACTAACACACACTAACACACACTAACCTTACACACTAACACACACTAACACACACTAACACACACTAACACACACTAACCCACAACAACACACACTACCATTAACACACACTAACACACACTAACCCTACACACTAACACACACTAACACACACTAACACACACTAACCCTACACACTAACACACACTAACACACACTAACCTTACACACTAACCTTACACACTAACACACACTAACACACACTAACACACACTAACCCACAACAACACACACTAACACAAACTAACACACACTAACCCTACACACTAACACACACTAACACACACTAACACACACTAACACACACTAACACACACTAACCCTACACACTAACACACACTAACCCTACACACTAACACACACTAACACACACTAACACACACTAACACACACTAACCCTACACACTAACACACACTAACACACACTAACACACACTAACACACACTAACACACACTAACCCTACACACTAACACACACTAACACACCCTAACCCTACACACTAACACACACTAACCCTACACACTAACACACACTAACACACACTAACCCTACACACTAACCCTACACACTAACACACACTAACACACACTAACACACACTAACACACACTAACACACACTAACACACACTAACCCACAACAACACACACTAACACACACTAACCCTACACACTAACACACACTAACACACACTAACACACACTAACACACACTAACACACACTAACCCTACACACTAACACACACTAACCCACAACAACACACACGAACCGACAGCAACACACACACACACTACCACACACTAACCTTACACACTAACACACACTAACACAAACTAACACACACTAACCCTACACACTAACACACACTAACACACACTAACACACACTAACCCTACACACTAACACACACTAACCCACAACAACACACACTAACACAAACTAACACACACTAACCCTACACACTAACACACACTAACCCTACACACTAACACACACTAACACACACTAACCCTACACACTAACCCTACACACTAACCCTACACACTAACACACACTAACACACACTAACACACACTAACCCTACACACTAACACACACTAACACACACTAACACACACTAACCTTACACACTAACACACACTAACACACACTAACACACACTAACCCACAACAACACACACTACCATTAACACACACTAACACACACTAACCCTACACACTAACACACACTAACACACACTAACACACACTAACCCTACACACTAACACACACTAACACACACTAACACACACTAACCTTACACACTAACACACACTAACACACACTAACACACACTAACACACACTAACCCACAACAACACACACTAACACAAACTAACACACACTAACCCTACACACTAACACACACTAACACACACTAACACACACTAACACACACTAACACACACTAACCCTACACACTAACACACACTAACCCTACACACTAACACACACTAACACACACTAACCCTACACACTAACACACACTAACCCTACACACTAACACACACTAACACACACTAACACACACTAACACACACTAACACACACTAACCCTACACACTAACACACACTAACCCTACACACTAACACACACTAACACACACTAACACACACTAACCTTACACACTAACACACACTAACACACACTAACACACACTAACACACACTAACACACACTAACCCTACACACTAACACACACTAACACACACTAACACACACTAACCCTACACACTAACACACACTAACCCTACACACTAACACACACTAACACACACTAACACACACTAACCTTACACACTAACACACACTAACACACACTAACACACACTAACACACACTAACCCACAACAACACACACTAACACAAACTAACACACACTAACCCTACACACTAACACACACTAACCCTACACACTAACACACACTAACACACACTAACCCTACACACTAACACACACTAACACACACTAACACACACTAACCTTACACACTAACACACACTAACACACACTAACACACACTAACACACACTAACCCACAACAACACACACTAACACAAACTAACACACACTAACACACACTAACACACACTAACACACACTAACACACACTAACCCTACACACTAACCCTACACACTAACACACACTAACACACACTAACACACACTAACACACACTAACCCTACACACTAACACACACTAACACACACTACCATTAACACACACTAACACACACTAACACACACTAACACACACTAACACACACTAACCCTACACACTAACACACACTAACACACACTACCATTAACACACACTAACACACACTAACACACACTAACACACACTAACACACACTAACACACACTAACCCTACACACTAACCCTACACACTAACCCTACACACTAACACACACTAACACACACTAACACACACTAACACACACTAACACACACTAACACACACTACCACTAACACACACTAACACACACTAACACACACTAACACACACTAACCCTACACACTAACACACACTAACACACACTAACACACACTAACACACACTAACACACACTAACACACACTAACCCTACACACTAACACACACTAACACACACTAACACACACTAACACACACTAACACACACTAACATACACTAACCCTACACACTAACCCTACACACTAACACACACTAACACACACTAACCCTACACACTAACCCTACACACTAACACACACTAACATACACTAACCCTACACACTAACCCTACACACTAACACACACTAACACACACTAACACACACTAACCCTACACACTAACCCTACACACTAACCCTACACACTAACCCTACACACTAACACACACTAACACACACTAACCCTACACACTAACCCTACACACTAACCCTACACACTAACACACACTAACACACACTAACCCTACACACTAACCCTACACACTAACACACACTAACACACACTAACCCTACACACTAACCCTACACACTAACCCTACACACTAACCCTACACACTAACCCTACACACTAACCCTACACACTAACCCTACACACTAACCCTACACACTAACACACACTAACACACACTAACACACACTAACCCTACACACTAACCCTACACACTAACCCTACACACTAACCCTACACACTAACACACACTAACCCTACACACTAACACACACTAACCCTACACACTAACCCTACACACTAACCCTACACACTAACCCTACACACTAACACACACTAACCCTACACACTAACCCTACACACTAACCCTACACACTAACCCTACACACTAACACACACTAACACACACTAACCCTACACACTAACACACACTAACCCTACACACTAACCCTACACACTAACCCTACACACTAACACACACTAACCCTACACACTAACCCTACACACTAACCCTACACACTAACCCTACACACTAACCCTACACACTAACACACACTAACCCTACACACTAACCCTACACACTAACCCTACACACTAACCCTACACACTAACACACACTAACCCTACACACTAACCCTACACACTAACCCTACACACTAACCCTACACACTAACCCTACACACTAACCCTACACACTAACACACACTAACCCTACACACTAACCCTACACACTAACCCTACACACTAACCCTACACACTAACACACACTAACACACACTAACACACACTAACCCTACACACTAACACACACTAACCCTACACACTAACCCTACACACTAACCCTACACACTAACACACACTAACCCTACACACTAACCCTACACACTAACCCTACACACTAACCCTACACACTAACCCTACACACTAACACACACTAACCCTACACACTAACCCTACACACTAACCCTACACACTAACCCTACACACTAACCCTACACACTAACACACACTAACACACACTAACCCTACACACTAACCCTACACACTAACCCTACACACTAACCCTACACACTAACCCTACACACTAACACACACTAACACACACTAACCCTACACACTAACCCTACACACTAACCCTACACACTAACCCTACACACTAACCCTACACACTAACACACACTAACCCTACACACTAACCCTACACACTAACCCTACACACTAACCCTACACACTAACACACACTAACACACACTAACACACACTAACCCTACACACTAACCCTACACACTAACCCTACACACTAACCCTACACACACTAACCCTACACACTAACCCTACACACTAACACACACTAACCCTACACACTAACCCTACACACTAACCCTACACACTAACACACACTAACCCTACACACTAACCCTACACACTAACCCTACACACTAACCCTACACACTAACCCTACACACTAACCCTACACACTAACACACACTAACCCTACACACTAACCCTACACACTAACCCTACACACTAACCCTACACACTAACCCTACACACTAACCCTACACACTAACCCTACACACTAACCCTACACACTAACACACACTAACCCTACACACTAACCCTACACACTAACCCTACACACTAACCCTACACACTAACCCTACACACTAACACACACTAACCCTACACACTAACCCTACACACTAACCCTACACACTAACCCTACACACTAACCCTACACACTAACCCTACACACTAACCCTACACACTAACACACACTAACCCTACACACTAACCCTACACACTAACCCTACACACTAACCCTACACACTAACCCTACACACTAACCCTACACACTAACCCTACACACTAACACACACTAACCCTACACACTAACCCTACACACTAACCCTACACACTAACCCTACACACTAACACACACTAACCCTACACACTAACCCTACACACTAACACACACTAACCCTACACACTAACCCTACACACTAACCCTACACACTAACACACACTAACCCTACACACTAACCCTACACACTAACCCTACACACTAACCCTACACACTAACACACACTAACCCTACACACTAACCCTACACACTAACCCTACACACTAACATACACTAACCCTACACACTAACACACACTAACCCTACACACTAACCCTACACACTAACCCTACACACTAACACACACTAACCCTACACACTAACCCTACACACTAACCCTACACACTAACCCTACACACTAACCCTACACACTAACCCTACACACTAACACACACTAACCCTACACACTAACCCTACACACTAACCCTACACACTAACCCTACACACTAACCCTACACACTAACACACACTAACCCTACACACTAACCCTACACACTAACCCTACATTTCTACCTTCCCAGCTACCAGAGACATCACACTGTGTCTAACCTCCCAGCTACCAGAGACATCACACCATGTCTAACCTCCCAGCTATCAGAGACATCACACCATGTCTAACCTCCCAGCTACCAGAGACATCACACTGTGTCTAACCTCCCAGCTATCAGAGACATCACACCATGTCTAACCTCCCAGCTATCAGAGACATCACACTGTGTCTTCCTTCCCAGCTACCAGAGACATCACACTGTGTCTACCTTCCCAGCTATCAGAGACATCACACTGTGTCTAACCTCCCAGCTATAAGAGACATCACACCATGTCTAACCTCCCAGCTATCAGAGACATCACACCGTGTCTAACCTCCCAGCTACCAGAGACATCACACTGTGTCTACCTTCCCAGCTATCAGAGACATCACACTGTGTCTAACCTCCCAGCTATCAGAGACATCACACCATGTCTAACCTCCCAGCTATCAGAGACATCACACCGTGTCTAACCTCCCAGCTACCAGAGACATCACACTGTGTCTAACCTCCCAGCTATCAGAGACATCACACCGTGTCTAACCTCCCAGCTACCAGAGACATCACACTGTGTCTAACCTCCCAGCTATCAGAGACATCACACCGTGTCTAACCTCCCAGCTATCAGAGACATCACACCGTGTCTAACCTCCCAGCTACCAGAGACATCACACTGTGTCTAACCTCCCAGCTATCAGAGATATCACACCGTGTCTAACCTCCCAGCTACCAGAGACATCACACCGTGTCTAACCTCCCAGCTATCAGAGACATCACACCGTGTCTTACCTCCCAGCTACCAGAGACATCACACCGTGTCTAACCTCCCAGCTATCAGAGATATCACACCGTGTCTAACCTCCCAGCTATCAGAGACATCACACCGTGTCTTACCTCCCAGCTGTCGGAGACATCACACTGTGTCTAACCTCCCAGCTACCAGAGACATCACACCGTGTCTAACCTCCCAGCTATCAGAGACATCACACTGTGTCTAACCTCCCAGCTATCAGAGACATCACACCGTGTCTAACCTCCCAGCTACCAGAGACATCACACTGTGTCTAACCTCCCAGCTATCAGAGACATCACACCGTGTCTAACCTCCCAGCTATCAGAGACATCACACCGTGTCTAACCTCCCAGCTACCAGAGACATCACACTGTGTCTAACCTCCCAGCTATCAGAGATATCACACCGTGTCTAACCTCCCAGCTACCAGAGACATCACACCGTGTCTAACCTCCCAGCTATCAGAGACATCACAACGTGTCTTACCTCCCAGCTACCAGAGACATCACACCGTGTCTAACCTCCCAGCTATCAGAGATATCACACCGTGTCTAACCTCCCAGCTATCAGAGACATCACACCGTGTCTTACCTCCCAGCTGTCGGAGACATCACACTGTGTCTAACCTCCCAGCTACCAGAGACATCACACCGTGTCTAACCTCCCAGCTATCAGAGACATCACACTGTGTCTAACCTCCCAGCTACCAGAGACATCACACTGTGTCTAACCTCCCAGCTACCAGAGACATCACACCGTGTCTAACCTCCCAGCTATCAGAGACATCACACTGTGTCTAACCTCCCAGCTACCAGAGACATCACACCGTGTCTAACCTCCCAGCTACCAGAGACATCACACTGTGTTCTTGTTCATCTTCATTGGTTCATTTCACACTGTAGAAAAGTGCTTTGCAACGGAAAATGAAATCAAGCCTTTCTTATAAGTTCAGGTAGTCCTTCCCAGTTATGGATGGTTTGCTTCCATTTGGGTCCTAGTGAATATGACCCAGGTTTGACAGTTTTCCTCAACAGGAAACACTCCTGGCCCATGTGTCTTCAGGTCTGTGAGAGAGAGACTACCACTGGGATGGGTTGGCTCTTATTAAGGTCCTGCTTTATGTCAGTGGGAAAGAATGCATATCACACACATACATACACAGACAAATACAGACACACACAGACACACACAGACACACATAGACACACACAGACACTCCCTATTCAGCTCATACTAACAACATTCCTAGAACAGAGATGAGTAGTAGCTGAATACAGCTATAGAGCTGATCTGAAGGTCCAGAATATGAACTATAGAGATGTTCTGAAGGTCCAGAATATGAACAATAGAGCTGATCTGAAGGTCCAGAATATGAACTATAGAAATGATCTGAAGGTCCAGAATATGAACTATAGAGATGTTCTGAAGGTCCAGAATATGAACTATAGAGATGTTCTGAAGGTCCAGCATATGAACTATAGAGCTGATCTGGAGGTCCAGAATATGAACTATAGAGATGTTCTGAAGGTCCAGAATATGAACTATAGAGATGTTCTGAAGGTCCAGAATATGAACTATAGAGCTGATCTGAAGGTCCAGAATATGAGCTATAGAGATGATCTGAAGGTCCAGAATATGAACTAAAGAGATGATCTGAAGGTCCAGAATATGAACTTTGGAGAGGTTCTGAAGGTCCAGAATATGAACAATAGAGCTGATCTGAAGGTCCAGAATATGAACTATAGAGATGATCTGAAGGTCCAGAATATGAACTATAGAGATGTTCTGAAGGTCCAGAATATGAACTATAGAGATGTTCTGAAGGTCCAGAATATGAACTATAGAGCTGATCTGAAGGTCCAGAATATGAACTATAGAGATGTTCTGAAGGTCCAGAATATGAACTATAGAGATGTTCTGAAGGTCCAGAATATGAACTATAGAGATGATCTGAAGGTCCAGAATATGAACTATAGAGCTGATCTGAAGGTCCAGAATATGAGCTATAGAGATGATCTGAAGGTCCAGAATAGGAACTATAGAGATGTTCTGAAGGTCCAGAATATGAACTATAGAGATGTTCTGAAGGTCCAGAATATGAACTATAGAGCTGATCTGAAGGTCCAGAATATGAACTATAGAGATGTTCTGAAGGTCCAGAATATGAACTATACAGATGTTCTGAAGGTCCAGAATATGAACTATACAGATGTTCTGAAGGTCCAGAATATGAACTATAGAGATGTTCTGAAGGTCCAGAATATGAACTATACAGATGTTCTGAAGGTCCAGAATATGAACTATAGAGATGTTCTGAAGGTCCAGAATATGAACTATAGAGATGTTCTGAAGGTCCAGAATATGAACTATACAGATGTTCTGAAGGTCCAGAATATGAACTATACAGATGTTCTGAAGGTCCAGAATATGAACTATAGAGATGTTCTGAAGGTCCAGAATATGAACTATAGAGATGTTCTGAAGGTCCAGAATATGAACTATAGAGATGTTCTGAAGGTCCAGAATATGAACTATAGAGATGTTCTGAAGGTCCAGAATATGAACTATAGAGATGTTCTGAAGGTCCAGTCTATACAACATCCTGTCCTCCTCATCCTTTGAACAGGGAATGACAAACTGCTTCATAAACTGTCCGAGAGGCTGGTCTCAGACGATCCGTGAAGAACCTGGTTGTGGAGGTCCTGAGCTGGTGTGCAGTAGATATATATATATATATATACAGTGGGGAGAACAAGTATTTGATACACTGCCGATTTTGCAGGTTTTCCCACTTACAAAGCATGTAGAAGTCTGTAATTTTTATCATAGGTACACTTCAACTGTGAGTGACGGAATCTAAAACAAAAATGCAGAAAATCACATTGTATGATTTTTAAGTCATTAATTTGCATTTTATTGCATGACATACGTATTTGATACATCAGAAAAGCAGAACTTAATATTTGTTACAGAAACCTTTGTTTGCAATTACAGAGATCATACGTTTCCTGTAGTTCTTGACCAGGTTTGCACACACTGCAGCAGGGATTTTGGCCCACTCCTCCATACAGACCTTCTCCAGATCCTTCAGTTTTCGGGGCTGTCGCTGGGCAATACGGACTTTCAGCTCCCACCAAAGATTTTCTATTGGGTTCAGGTCTGGAGCCTGGTTAGACCACTCCAGGACCTTAAGATGCTTCTTACGGAGCCACTCCTTAGTTGCCCTGGCTGTGTGTTTCGGGTCGTTGTCATGCTGGAAGACCCAGCCACGACCCATCTTCAATGCTCTTACTGAGGGAAGGAGGTTGTTGGCCAAGATCTCGCGATACATGGCCCCATCCATCCTCCCCTCAATACGGTGCAGTTGTCCTGTCCCCTTTGCAGAAAAGCATCCCCAAAGAATGATGTTTCCACCTCCATGCTTCATGGTTGGGATGGTGTTCTTGGGGTTGTACTCATCCTTCTTCTTCCTCCAAACACGGCGAGTGGAGTTTAGACCAAAAAGCTCTATTTTTGTCTCATCAGACCACATGACCTTCTCCCATTCCTCCTCTGGATCATCCAGATGGTCATTGGCAAACTTCAGACGGGCCTGGACATGCGCTGGCTTGAGCAGGGGGACCTTGCGTGCGCTGCAGGATTTTAATCCATGACGGCGTAGTGTGTTACTAATGGTTTTCTTTGAGACTGTGGTCCCAGCTCTCTTCAGGTCATTGACCAGGTCCTGCCGTGTAGTTCTTCCATTTTCTAATAATTGCGCCAACAGTTGTTGCCTTCTCACCAAGCTGCTTGCCTATTGTCCTGTAGCCCATCCCAGCCTTGTGCAGGTCTACAATTTTATCCCTGATGTCCTTACACAGCTCTCTGGTCTTGGCCATTGTGGAGAGGTTGGAGTCTGTTTGATTGAGTGTGTGGACAGGTGTCTTTTATACAGGTAATGAGTTCAAACAGGTGCAGTTAATACAGGTAATGATTGGAAAACAGGAGGGCTTCTTAAAGAAAAACTAAGAGGTCTGTGAGAGCCAGAATTCTTACTGGTTGGTAGGTGATCAAATACTTATGTCATGCAATAAAATGCAAATTAATTATTTAAAATCATACAATGTGATTTTCTGGATTTTTGTTTTAGATTCCGTCTCTCACAGTTGAAGTCTACCTATGATAAAAATTACAGACTTCTACATGCTTTGTAAGTAGGAAAACCTGCAAAATCAGCAGTGTATCAAATACTTGTTCTCCCCACTGTATATATATCTACATTGTAGAATAATAGTGAAGACATCAAAACTATGAAACATGTTATATTTGAGATTCTTCAAAGTAGCCACTCGATGCCTTGATGATAGCTTTGCACACTCTTGGCATTCTCTCAACCAGCTTCAAGAGGAATGCTTTTCCAACAGTCTTGAAGGAGTTACCACATATGCTGAGCACTTGCTGGCTGCTTTTCCTTCACTCCAACTTATCCCAAACCATCTCAATTGGGTTTAGGTCAGGGGATTGTGGAGGCCAGGTCATCTGATGGTGTCTGTAGTGAAGCCTCTAGCACTGAGATGCAGTGCCTTAGACCACTGCAACACTTGGGAGCCCAAGCTCCAGCCCAAGCTCCATGGGAACCACACTTGTAGAGATCATCCGTTTACCTACTCTGCATCTCACAAAGACACAGTGGGTGGAACCAAAAATCTCAATCTTCAAAGGACAGATTTTCTCGTGTTTCTTGGCCCAAGCAAGATTCTTCTTATTATTGGTGTACTTTAGTAGTGGTTTCTTTTCTGGTGACACTACTTTATTTAGAATTCAAGTCACACTTTACCAGCATGCCTACCATAGCATTCTGCAGCGATTTGACTTCCTATCTGGTTTGCGCTTAGTGGGACTATAATTTGTTTTTCAGCAGGACAATGACCTAACACACCTCCAGGCTGTGTAAGGGCTATTTGACCAAGAGGGAGAGTGATGGAGTGCAGCATCAGATGACCTGGCCTCCACAACCCCCAACCTCAACCCAATTAAGATGGTTTGGGATGCGATGGACCGCAGAGTGAAGGAAAAGCAGCCAACAAGTGCTCAGCATATGTGGGAAGCTAGTTGAGAGAATGCCAAGAGTATCCAAAGCTGTCATAGGTGGCATAAGGGTTCCAGCTCTCTCTCTCTCTCTCTCTCTGTCGCTCTCTGTCTCTCTCTTTCCCCCTCTGCTCTCTCTCTCTCTCTCTCTCTACTCTCCCTCTCTGCTCTCTCTCTCCCTCTCTGCTCTCTCTCTCTCTCTCTCTCTCTCTCTCTCTCTCTCTCTCTCTCTCTCTGCTCTCTCAATTCAATTCAATTCAATTCAAGGGGCTTTATTGTCATGGGAAACATATGTTAACATTACCAGAGCAAGTGAAGTAGATAATAAACAAAAGTGAAATATACAATACAAATTAACAGTAAACATTGCACTCACAAAAGTTCCAAAAAAATGTCAAATGTCATATTATTTATATAAACAGTGTTGTAAAGATGTACAAATGGTTAAAGTATAAAAGGGAAATAAATCAACATAAATATGGGTTGTATTTACATGGTGTTTGTTCTTCACTGGTTGTCCTTTTCTTGTGACAACAGGCCACACATCTTGCTGCTGTGATGAACACTGTGGTATTTCACCCAGTAGATATGGGAGTTTATCAACATTGGGTTTGTTTTTCAGTTCTTTGTGGATCTGTGTAATCTGAGAGAAATATGTGTCTCTAATATGGTCATACATTTGGCAGGAGGTTAGGAACTGCAGCTCAGTTTACACCTCATTTTGTGGGCAGCGTGCACATAGCCTGTCTTCTCTTGAGAGCCAGGTCTGCCTACGGCGGCCTTTCTCAATAGCAAGGCTATGATCACTGAGTCTGTACATAGTCAAAGCTTTCCTTAAGTTTGGGTCAGTCACAGTGGTCAGGTATTCTGCCACTGTGTACTCTCTGTTTAGGGCCAAATAGCATTCTAGTTTGCTCAGTTGTTTTGTTAATTCTTTCCAATGTGTCAAGTAATTATCTTTTTGTTTTCTCATGATATGGTTGGGTCTAATTGTGTTGCTGTCCTGGGGCTCTGTGGGGTCTGGTTGTGTTTGTGAACAAAGCCCCAGGACCAGCTTGTTTAGGGGACTCTTCTCCAGGTTCATCTCTCTGTAAGTGATGGCTTTGTTATGGAAGGTTTGGGAATCGCTTCCTATTAGGTGGTTGTAGAATTTAAGGGCTCTTTTGTGGATTTTGATAATTAGTGGGAATCGGACTAATTCTGCTCTGCGTGCATTATTTGGTGTTTTTCGTTGTACACAGAGGATATTTTTGCAGAATTCTGCATACAGAGTCTCAATTTGATGTTTGTCCCATTTTGTGAATTCTTGGTTGGTGAGCGGAACCCCAGACCTCACAACCATAAAGGGCAATGGGTTCTATAACTGATTCAAGTATTTTTAGCCAGATCCTAATTGGTATGTTGAATTTTATGTTCCTTTTGATGGCATAGAAGGCCCTTCTTGCCTTGTCTCTCAGATCATTCACAGCTTTGTGGAAGTTACCTGTGGCGCTGATGTTTAGGCCGAGGTATGTATAGTTGTTTGTGGCTCTAGAGCAACGGTGATCAGATGGGATTTGTATTTGTGGTCATGGCAACTGGATCTTTTTTGGAACAGCATTATTCTGGTCTTACTGAGATTTACTGTCAGGGCCCAGGTCTGACAGAATCTGTGCAGAAGATCTAGGTGCTGCTGTAGGCTCTCCTTGATTGGTGACAGAAGCACCAGATCATCAGCAAACAGTAGACATTTGACTACAGATTCTAGTAGGGTGAGGCCGGATGATAAAGACTGTTCTAGTGCCCCCGACAATTCGTTGATATATATGATGAAGAGGGTGGGGCTTAAACTGCATCCCTGTCTCACCCCACGGCCCTGTGGAAAGAAATGTGTGTGTTTTTTGCAAATGTTATCCACACACTTGTTGTTTGTGTACATATAATGTTGTATGTTTTTCCCCCAACACCACTTTCCATTGGCAAAGGAGAAATGCTCACTAACAGGGATATAAACAGATGTGAACATTTTTATAGCTGACCCTCATGCCAAATTGAGTCAAAGGATTTTTTTAAATCAACAAAGCATGAGAAGACTTTGCCTTTGTTTTGCTTTGTTTGTTTGTCCATCAGGGTGCGCAGGGTGAATACGTGGTCTGTCGTACGGTAGTTTGGTAAAAAGCCCATTTGACATTTGCTCAGTACATTGTTTTCACTGAGGAAATGAACTAGTCTACTGTTAATGATTGTTAATGATTTTTCCAAGATTGCTGTTGACTCATATCCTACAGTAGATTTTGGGGTCAAATTTGTCTCCACTTTTGTGGATTGGGGTGATCAGTCCTTGGTTCCAAATATTGGGGAAGATGCCAGAGCTAAGGATGATGTTAAAGAGTTTAAGTATAGCCAATTGGAATTTGTTGTCTGTATATTTTATCATTTCATTGAGGATACCATCAACAACACAGGCCTTTTTGGGTTGGAGGGTTTGTGTTTTGTCCTGTAGTTCATTCAATGTAATTATAGAATCCAGTGGGTTCAGGTCTTTAATAGTTGATTCTAGGATTTGTATTTGATCATGTATATTTATTTGCTCTTTGTTCTTTGTTATAGAACCAAACAGATTGGAGAAGTGGTTTATCCAGACATCTCTGTTTAGGATAGATAACTCTTCATGTTGTTGTTAGTTTAGTGTTTTCCAGTTTTCCCAGAAGTGGTTAGAGTCTATGGATTCTTCAGTTTCATTGATCTGGTTTCTGACGTGCTGTTCCTTCTTTTTCCGTAGTGTATTTCTGTATTGTTTTAGTGATTCACCATAGTGAAGGTGTATTTCTGTATTGTTTTAGTGATTCACCATAGTGAAGATGTATTTCTGTATTGTTTTAGTGATTCACCATAGTGAAAGTGTATTTCTGTATTGTTTTAGTGATTCACCATAGTGAAGGTGTATTTCTGTATTGTTTTAGTGATTCAGCATAGTGAAGATGTATTTCTGTATTGTTTTAGTGGTTCACCATAGTGAAGGTGTATTTCTGTATTGTTTTAGTGATTCTAAGGTGTAGACTCAGGTTTTCTGGGTCTCTATGTTTTTGGTTGGAAAGGTTTCTCAGTTTCTTTCTTAGGTTTTTTCATTCTTCATCAAACCATTTGTCATTGTTGTTCATTTTCTTCAGTTTCTGTTTGACATTTTTAGATTTGATAGAGAAGCTGAGAGGTCAAATATACTGTTTAGATTCTCTAGTGACAAGTTTACACCTTCACTATTACAGTGTTTGACGTTTTGTCCAGGAAGTTGTCTAAAAGGGATTGAATTTGTTGTTGCCTAATAGTTTTTTGGTAGATTTCAACACTACATTCCTTCCGTCTATATCATTTCTTAATATTATTCAGTTCCTTTGGCTTTGATGCCTCATGATTAAGTATTGCTCTGTTCAAGTGTGATTTTGCTGTGATCTGATAGGCTGTCAGTGGACTGACTGTGAACGCTCTGAGAGACTCTGGGTTGAGGTCAGTGATAAAGTACTACTACCCACCACTACTACCCACCACCACTATTACTTCTCGAGTTCAGTGTGTAAAATCGGAGGGCCTGCTGTCCGGTCCCCTGGCAGTCTCTATGGGGGTGCCACAGGGTTCAATTCTTGGGCCAACCCTATTCTCTATATACATCAACAATGTCGCTCTCGCTGCTGGTGACTCTCTGATCCATCTCTACGCAGACGACACCATTCTGTATACCATTAGACTGTAAACTCAACTTCCAGACTCATATTAACCATCTCCAGTCAAAAAATTAAATCTAGAATCGGCTTCCTATTTCGCAACAAAGCCTCCTTCACTCATGCTGCCAAACATGCCCTTGTAAAACTGACTATCCTATCGATCCTTGATTTCGGTGTCATTTACAAAATAGCCTCCAACACTCTACTCAGCAAATTCGATGTAGTCTATCACAGTGCCATCTGTTTTGTTACCAAAGCCCCATATACTACCCACCACTGCGACCTGTATTCTCTCATTGGCTGGCCCTCACTACATATTCGTCGCCAAACCCACTGGCTCCAGGTCATCTATAAGTCTTTATTAGGTAAATCCCCACCTTATCTCAGCTCGCTGGTCACCATAGCAACACCTACCCGTAGCATGCGCTCCAGCAGGTATATCTCTGGCCACCCCCAAAGCCAACACCTCCTTTGGCCGCCATTCCTTCCAGTTCTCTGCTGCCAATGACTGGAACGAATTGCAAAAATCCTTGAAGCTAGAGGTTCCTATCTCCCTCACTAACTTTAAGCATCAGCTGTCAGAGCAGCTTATCGATCACTGCACCTGTATACAGCCCTTCTGTAAATAGCCCACCCTACTACCTCATCCCCATATTTATTTTTTTACTTCCGCTCAATTTTTCACTCCAGTATCTCTATTTGCACATTCCATCATTCCAGTGTTAATGCTAATCTGTAATTTATTTCGCCACTATGGCCTATTTATTGTCCTACCTTCCTAACCTTACTGCATTTTGCACTACATTTGCACTCTGTATATAGATTCTCTATTGTGTTATTGACTGTATGTTTGTTTACTGTGTAACTCTGTGTTGTTTTTGTCGCACTGCTTTGCTTTGTCTTGGCCAGGTCACAGTTGTAAATGAGAACTTGTTCTCAACTGGCCTACCTGGTTAAATCAAGGTGAAATACAAAAAATAAAAAAAATAAAAAAGTAGTCTACAGTACTACTGCCAAGACATGAGCTACATGTGTACCTACCATAGGAGTCCCCTCGAAGCCTACTATTGACTATGTACAGACCCAGCGTGCAACAGAGCTGCAGGAGTTGTGACCTGACTTTGTTGGTTATGTTGTCATAGTTGTGCCTAGGGGGGCATATGGGGGAGGGAATGCTGTCACCTCCAGGTAGGTGTTTGTCCCCCTGTGTGCTGAGGGTGTCAGGTTCTTGTACAGTTCTGGCATTTAGGTCACCACAGACTAGTACATGACCCTGGGCCTGGAAATGGTTGATCTCCCCCTCCAGGATGGAGAAGCTGTCTTCATTAAAGAATGGGGATTCTATTGGGGAATATACTGTAGGCAGCACACATGAGGACATGTTTCTCTGTTAAGATCATTTCCTTATTAATTTCCCTGTTTCACACCTGGTAGTTTGGTGGATGGGACTACCAGCTCTCTGTAACCTAGAGGGCAACCAGTGGGTCCATAGTTTGGTGGATGGGACTACCAGCTCTCTGTAACCTAGAGGGCAACCAGTGGGTCCATAGTTTGGTGGATGGGACTACCAGCTCTCTGTAACCTAGAGGACAACCAGTGGGTCCATAGTTTGGTGGATGGGACTACCAGCTCTCTGTAACCTAGAGGACAACCAGTGGGTCCATAGTTTGGTGGATGGGACTACCAGCTCTCTGTAACCTAGAGGACAACCAGTGGGTCCATAGTTTGGTGGATGGGACTACCAGCTCTCTGTAACCTAGAGGACAACCAGTGGGTCCATAGTTTGGTGGATGGGACTACCAGCTCTCTGTAACCTAGAGGACAACCAGTGGGTCCATAGTTTGGTGGATGGGACTACCAGCTCTCTGTAACCTAGAGGACAACCAGTGGGTCCGTCTCCTCTGTACCATGTTTCTTGTAGGATGACAATGTCTGTATTTCCAATTTATTTGGTGAAGTCTGGGTTCCTGCTCTTTAGTTCAAAGGCAGATGATCTCAGGCCTTGTATATTCCAGGATGAGATAGTGAAGGCTTTGTGTTCCATAAAGTGTCCAATGTTGATTGTGTGGTTTGGCCTCAGAC
>CM042379.1:33368496-33373496 GCA_023634145.1 Thymallus thymallus | reverse complement strand
AATGTGAGTCTGGAAGGAGAGTTTACAGTCTAACCAGACGCCTAGGTATTTGTAGGTGTCCACGTATTCTAAGTCAGACCCGTCGAGAGTATGAGTATGATGATAGTCCGGTGGGGGGTGCGGGCAGCGTTCGATTGAAAAGCATGCATTTAGTTTTACTAGCATTTAAGAGCAGTTGGAGGCCACGGAAGGAGTGTTGTATGGCATTGAAGCTTGTTTGAAGGTTAGTTAACACAGTGTCCAAAGAGGGGCCAGATGTATACAGAATGGTGTCGTCTGCGTAGAGATGGATCAGAGAGTCACCAGCAGCGAGAGCGACATCGTTGATATAAATAGAGAATAGAGTCGGCCTGAGAATTTAACCCTGTGGCACCCCCATAGAGACTGCCAGAGGACCGGACAGCAGGCCCTCCGATTTGACACACTGAACTCTATCTGAGAAGTATTTGGATAACCAGGCAAAGCAGTAATTTGAGAAGCCAAGGCTGTTGAGTCTGCCAATAAGAATGCAGTGATTGACAGAGTCGAAAGCCTTGGCCAGGTCGATGAAGATGGCTGCACAGTACTGTCTTTTATCTATGGCGGTTATGAATCGTTTAGTACCTTGAGCGTGGCTGAGGTGCACCCATGACCAGCTTGGAAACCAGATTGCATAGCAGAGAAGGTACGGTGGGATTCGAAGTGGTCAGTGATCTGTTTGTTAACTTGGCTTTCAAAGACTTTAGAAAGGCAGGGCAGGATGGATATAGGTCTGTAACAGTTTGGGTCTAGAGTGTCTCCCCCTTTGAAGAGGGGGATGACCGCTGCAGCTTTCCAATCTCTAGGGATCTCAGACGATACGAAAGAGAGGTTGAACAGGCTAGTAATAGGGGTTGCAACAATTTCTGCAGCTCATTTTTGAAAGAAAGGGTCCAGATTGTCTAGCCCAGCAGATTTGTAGACTTTACGGTGTCCCAGAACTTTTGGGAATTAGTACTACAGGATGCGAATTTCTGTTTGAAAAAGCTGGCCTTTGCTTTTCTAACTGACTATGTGTATTGGTTCCTGACTTCCCTGAAAAGTTGCATATCGCGGGGGCTATTCGATGCTAATGCAGTGCGCCACAGGTCAAGGGCAGTCAAGTCTAGAGTGAACCAAGGGCTATATCTGTTCTTAGTTCTACGTTTTTTGAAAGGGGCATGCTTATTTTAGATGGTGATGAAAGCCCTTTTAAAGATCAACCAGGCATCCTCTACTGACATAATGAGGTCAATATCCTTCCAGGATAACTGGGCCAGACCGATTAGAAAGGCCTGCTCGCAGAAGTGTTTTAGGGAGCGTTTGACAGTGATAAGGGGTGGTCATTTGACCATGGACCCATTACGGACGCAGGCAATGAGGCAGTGATCGCTGAGATCCTGGTTGAAAACAGAGGAGGTGTATTTGGAGGGCAACTTAGTCAGGATGATATCTATGATGGTACCCATGTTTAAGGATTTAGGGTTGTACCTGGTAGGTTCCTTGATAATTTGTGTAAGATTGAGGGCATCTATCTTAGATTGAAGTACAGCCGGGGTGTTAAGCATATCCCAGTTTAAGTCACCTAACAGTACGAACTCTGAAGATAGAGGCAATCAATTCACATATGGAGTCCAGGGCACAGCTGGGGGCTGAGGGGGGTCTGTAACAAGCGGCAACAATGAGAGACTTATTTCTGGTACTCAAACTGTTTGGGCTCAGACCTCCACAGTAGATTGCAACTCCGCCTCCTTTGGCAGTTCTATCTTGACGGGAAATATTGTAGTTGGGGATGGACATTTCAGAATTTTTGGTGGCCTTCCTGAGCCAGGATTCAGACACGGCCAGGACATCAGGGTTGGCGGAGTGTGCTAAAGCAGTGAATAAATCAAACTTAGGGAGGAGGCTTCTGATGTTAACATGCATGAAACCAAGTCTTTTACGGTTACAGAAGTCACCAAATGAGAGCGCCTGGGGAATAGGTGTAGTACTGGGGGCTACAGGACCTGGGTTTACCTCTACATCACCAGAGGAACAGAGGAGGAGTAGGATAAGGGTACGGCTAAAGGCTTTAAGAACTGGTCGTCTGGTGCGTTGGGTACAGAGAATAAAAGGAGCAGATTTCTGGGCGTGATAGAATAGATTGAGGGCATAATGTACAGACAAGGATATGGTAGGATGTGAATTCAGTGGAGGTAAACCTAGGCGTTGGGTAATGAAGAGAGAGGTTGCATCTCTGGAGGCACCAGTTAAGCCAGGTGAGGTCTCCGCGTGTGTGGGGGGGACAAAGGAGCTATCTGAGGCATTTTGATCGGGACTGGGGGCTCTACAGTGATACGATAGGGGGAAAAAACGTAAAAAGCAACAGACAAAGTATATTGAAATAAGGGACAAACAAACCCAGTTAATCAAGAGACCTAAGACAACAACGGGTAAATGGTGATGAATAGACTGAGAAAATGTTGAGGAAAATGCCACACACAGGACCTGAGGACCGCTAGCAGCGACTAGCAATGGCTAGTAGCTAGTTAGCAGGCTAGTTAGCAGGTTAGCCTCTGTCAAAGGTTCAGTTAAATGATAAAGAAATAATGAAAATAGTAGGTACATTCCACATTGGGTGAGGAAAGATAGACTAATTACAGACTAATTACAGACTAATTATTCAATACCATTCAGCCCCTGCTACTGGGTGAGAAGATGAGGAGGATGAAAGTGGAAGCACCCTTAGTCTCCTGGGTCACGGACTACCTGACCGGTAGGCCACAATTTGTGCGACTACAGAGCTGTGTGTCTGAACGGGCAGTTAGCAACACAGGGGCCCCCCAGGGTACGGTCCTGTCCCCCTTCCTGTTCACCCTCTACACCTCAGACTTCAGATATAACTCTGAAACATGCCACCTACAGAAGTTCTCGGATGACTCTGCTATTGTAGGGTGCATCAGGGGTGGGCAGGAGGAGGAGTACAGGAGCACAATCAGTGACTTTGTGTTGTGGTGTGAGCAGAACCACCTTCAGACAAAAAAACACGTCCACACTGTTACGCCATCTTGGATAAGTAATATCAAGCTCTGTCAGGTTGGATGGGCAGCGTTGCTGCACAGTTATTTTCAGGTCTCTCCAGAGATGTTCAATCAGGTTCAAGTCTGGGCTCTGGCTAGGCCACTCAAGGACATTCAGAGACTTGTCCCGAAGCCACTCTTGCGTTGTCCTGAGCTTAGGATCGTTGTCCTGTTGGTAGGGGAACTTTCCCCCCAGTCTGAGGTCCTGAGTGCTCTGGAGCAGGTTTTCATCAAGGATCTCTCTGTACTTTGCACCGTTCATATTTGCCTCGATCCTGACTAGTCTTCCAGTCCCTGCCGCTGAAAAACATCCCAACAGCATGATGCTTCCACCACCATGCTTCACCTTAGGAATGGTGCCAGGTTTCCTCCAGACGTGACATTTGGCATTCAGGCCAAAATAATTAAATCAGACAAGAGAATCTTGTCCACCAGACCAGAGAATCTTGACCAAGGCCCTTCTTCTCCGATTGCTTCTTAGTGATTCCAAACTTCTTCCATTTAAGAATGATGGAGGCCACTGTGTTCTTTGGGACCTTCAATGCTCCAGACATTTTTTGGTACCCTTCCCCAGATCTGTGCCTCGACACAATCCTGTATCGGAGCTCTACGGACAATTCCTTCGACCTCATGGCTTGGTTTTTGCTCTGACATGCACTGTCAACTGTGGGACCTTATATAGACTGGTGTGTGCCTTTCCAAATCATGTCCAATCAAGTTGTAGAAACATCTCATGGATGATCAATGGAAACAGGATGCACCTGAGCTCAATTTCGAGTCTCATAGCAAAGGGTTTGAATAGGTATGTAAATAAGGTATTTTATATTAATATTTTTATATATATTTGCAAAAAGTAAAAGTGTGGTTTTGTCATTATGGGGTATTGTGTGTAGATTGATGGGAAAAATAATATTTAATCAATTATAGAATAAGGCTGTAACGTAACAAAATGTGGAAAAAGTCAAGGGATCTGAATACTTTCTAGATGCATTGTACCTGATAACATTATTTAGCATGACATGCATTCTCTTTTTCAGCTTTTTTGATAGCCCACTATACCAAGCAGAGCAGCCATAATCAAAATTACACTGAATCAAGGTTGAGACAAGCAGTTTCTTAACTTTGATATTAAAGTATCTAGTGTTACGATATAAACATTTTCAATTTGTTCGCAATTTTTTAAATAATTTTCGCAGCAATCAGGTCTCCAGAAAGGGATTGATCTAGGGACACACCAAGATAAGTTACACTTGTCTTATATTCAATCTCTTTACCTGCACAGGTTACCTTTATCTTGTCAGCCCTGAGCAATCTACATTTTGTTCCAAACAAAATCGATTCTATTCCAATCCTTCTGGGCAATGCCACCTAGCCTGCTCTCGCTATCGAAGGCACTGGGCCCTGCTGCCTCATCCCATCATGAACCAGGAGCCAGGACTACTGAGCCAGGGCGTCCTCAAGGACAGGCTCAATCCCTGGACCTGCACTGTGGGGATGGGAGGGGTGAGGGGAGGACAGTAGAAGGGAGGGGAGGAGAGGAGGAAGGGGGAGGGTGGAGGGGGTGGGGGAGAGGGGAGGTGGGGAGAACAACAAACAGTGAACTTGATATACACACTGGATGACTGACCTCTGCTATGATATGTGACACTAATACACCCAAGTACAAACACACACACAGGAACAACCCTGTCAAGATCCTGATCCTGATCTTCACTAGGCTTAACACACACGGCTATTTACAGGTCAATCTCTCCTCCTCTCCTCCTCTCCTCATCTCCTCCTCTCCTCCTCTCCTCCTCCACTCCTCCTCTCCTCATCTCCTCTACTCCTCCTCTCCTCCTCATCTCCTCCACTCCTCCACTCCTCCTCTCCTCCTCCTCTCAGCCTCTCCTCCTCTCCTCCTCTCAGCCTCTCCTCCTCTCCTCCTCTCCTCCTCACCTGTGT
>CM042379.1:33353496-33358496 GCA_023634145.1 Thymallus thymallus | reverse complement strand
TAGTTTCTGTATGATAAGTTAGTGGAGTTGTATGTAGTTTCTGTATGATAAGTTAGTGGAGTTGTATGTAGTTTCTGTATGATAAGTTAGTGGAGTTGTACGTAGTTTCTGTATGATAAGTTAGTGGAGTTGTACGTAGTTTCTGTATGATAAGTTAGTGGAGTTGTACGTAGTTTCTGTATGATAAGTTAGTGGAGTTGTACGTAGTTTCTGTATGATAAGTTAGTGGAGTTGTACGTAGTTTCTGTATGATAAGTTAGTGGAGTTGTATGTAGTTTCTGTATGATAAGTTAGTGGAGTTGTACGTAGTTTCTGTATGATAAGTTAGTGGAGTTGTACGTAGTTTCTGTATGATAAGTTAGTGGAGTTGTACGTAGTTTCTGTATGATAAGTTAGTGGAGTTGTAAGTAGTTTCTGTATGATAAGTTAGTGGAGTTGTATGTAGTTTCTGTATGATAAGTTAGTGGAGTTGTATGTAGTTTCTGTATGATAAGTTAGTGGAGTTGTACGTAGTTTCTGTATGATAAGTTAGTGGAGTTGTATGTAGTTTCTGTATGATAAGTTAGTTGACTGAATAACTTGCATTTCTGATGCTTTTACTAAAACTAAAGACAAGATGATATTCAGCCATTAATCAAGATCACTGTTCCAAAGTTGTCTTGGCAACATGTTATGTTGTAGTCTTTTTTAAGCTCGATAAATGCCTGTATTACCATTATAAATAATGTAGAAGTTAGTAAATCGTTTGTTTAAATATTTTGAGGTCTCAATCATAATGACCTTTTAGTGTGAAATGAGGACGTGCATTACATAATGCTGTTCTGTTTGAGGTTAGTGTTTTGCAGGACTGAAGCAAGTAATACTGCGTTTAGACGGCACGAGGTAGACAATAGACGGCAATTCCGTTGAGAATGATTCCGCGGTGAATGCCACCACCCTCCGCGGCAGATGGGCCTTGCCGCCAGAGTTCAAATATTTCAACTTTTGCCGTAGAGTTGTTTTCTACAGGATGTTGATTGAAATCACCATAGCAACGCATACAGTCATGCTGGCTTTCTTGCTTTCTTGTACCGCTATGCCAACTGGTATGACGGTATTTGCGTCCCTCGCAGCAATGATAGTGTTTCACAGAATGACTTACCCGTCAGTGTTGTGATTGGCTGTGATATTCACCTATTGATTTCTCCCACCAGAGCAGCATCTGTTTTCAAAATGGGAAAGCTGTTTTGAATTTGTGGCTGTCTCCTCTCCTCCTCTCCAGGTGTCTCCTCTCCTCCTCTCCAGGTGTCTCCTCTCCTCCTCTCCAGGTGTCTCCTCTCCTCCTCTCCAGGTGTCTCCTCTCCTCCTCTCCAGGTGTCTCCTCTCCTCCTCTCCTCCTCTCCAGGTGACTCCTCTCCAGGTGACTCCTCTCCTCCTCTCCAGGTGTCTCCTCTCCTCCTCTCCAGGTGTCTCCTCTCCTCCTCTCCAGGTGTCTCCTCTCCTCCTCTCCAGGTGTCTCCTCTCCTCCTCTCCAGGTGACTCCTCTCCTCCTCTCCAGGTGACTCCTCTCCTCCTCTCCAGGTGTCTCCTCTCCTCCTCTCCAGGTGTCTCCTCTCCTCCTCTCCAGGTGTCTCCTCTCCTCCTCTCCAGGTGACTCCTCTCCTCCTCTCTAGGTGACTCCTCTCCTCCTCTCCAGGTGACTCCTCTCCTCCTCTCCAGGTGTCTCCTCTCCTCTCCAGGTGACTCCTCTCCTGCTCTCCAGGTGTCTCCTCTCCTCCTCTCCAGGTGGCTCCTCTCCCCCTCTCCAGGTGTCCTCTCTCCTCCTCTCCAGGTGACTCTTCTCCTCCTCTCCAGGTGTCTCCTCTCCAGACGGTCTGCAGCATCCTC
Source organism: Thymallus thymallus (assembly GCA_023634145.1). NCBI lineage: Eukaryota > Metazoa > Chordata > Actinopteri > Salmoniformes > Salmonidae > Thymallus > Thymallus thymallus. Next base: position 33,356,630 of record CM042379.1, on the reverse strand, counting down.
CAGGTCTGTAGGTGTGCGTATGTGTGTTTTCCACGATGTGACTTTTTGTCCACACTGGTCAGACTGTCTCAGTTTGTGACTGTCACCCTGGTAATTACAACATCCCCACTACATTAGTACTCAGGACCTAGACAGGACAGGCCCTCTTTCACAGATCTTATAGGACTGGATAGATCAAATCTCTGATTTGCAAGCGGCAGGGATGGAGAGGGAGCTGGCTACTTTTTGGTGTAGTTTTGAGGGGGCAGTTGGAGAAAGTACAGGCAGGTATCCACAACACATCCCCAGAGTCTCGTCCCCCCGTCTAGACACCCTGCTATTCCATGTCACAGCTGACACTCCAAACAGAAATGGAAAAGGAAAGGAGAGGGCTGTGTACCCAGGGCTGGATTGTTCCCACAACCAGTCATACAAAGACTAGCTTCTCAGCCTCAGCCCCGCCTCTCAGTACACACAGTCCTCCAATAACATAGCAGCATATTTAACTGATGTCCCTTTGATTAACGGAGGAATCATTGATTGAGCTGAGCCCACACTACAGAGACAGAGGAGGTACTCTACAGAGACAGAGGAGGTACACTACAGAGACAGAGGAGGTACACTACAGAGACAGAGGAGGTACACTACAGAGACAGAGGAGGTACTCTACAGAGACAGAGGAGGTACACTACAGAGACAGAGGAGGTACACTACAGAGACAGAGGAGGTACACTACAGAGACAGAGGAGGTACTCTACAGAAACAGAGGAGGTACTCTACAGAGACAGAGGAAGTACTCTTCAGAGACAGAGGAGGTACTCTACAGAGACAGAGGAGGTACACTACAGAGACAGAGAAGGTACTCTACAGAGACAGAGGAGGTACTCTACAGAGACAGAGGAGGTACACTACAGAGGAGGTACTCTACAGAGGAAGTACTCTACAGAGACAGAGTAGGTACTCTACAGAGACAGAGGAGGTATAGAAGAGTAGAGTAGAGTAGAGTAGAGTAGAGTAGAGCAGTAGAGTAGAGTACTACAGTAGAGTAGAGTAGAGTAGAGTAGAGCAGTAGAGTAGAGCAGTAGAGTAGAGCAGAGTAGAGCAGTAGAGTAGAGCAGTAGAGTAGAAAAGAGAAGAGTAGAGTAGAGCAGTAGAGTAGAGCAGAGTAGAGCAGTAGAGTAGAGCAGAGTAGAGCAGTAGAGTAGAGCAGTAGAGTAGAGCAGTAGAGTAGAGCAGTAGAGTAGAGCAGTAGAGTAGAAAAGAGTAGAGTAGAGCAGTAGAGTAGAGCAGTACAGTAGAGCAGTAGAGTAGAGCAGTAGAGTAGAGTAGTAGAGTAGAGTAGAGTAGAGTAGAGTAGAGCAGTAGAGTAGAGCAGTAGAGTAGAGTAGTAGAGTAGAGAGAGTAGAGCAGTAGAGTAGAGCAGTAGAGTAGAAAAGAGTAGAGTAGAGCAGTAGAGTAGAGCAGTACATTAGAGTAGAGTAGAGTAGAGCAGTAGAGTAGAGCAGTAGAGTAGAGCAGTAGAGTAGAGTAGAGTAGAGTGGAGTAGAGTAGAGCAATAGAGTAGAGCAGTAGAGTAGAAAATAGTAGAGTAGAGTAGAGTGGAGTAGGGTAGAGCAGTAGAGTAGTAGAGTAGAGCAGTAGAGTAGAGCAGTAGAGTAGAGCAGTAGAGTAGAGTAGAGTAGAGTAGAGCAGTAGAGTAGAGTAGAGCAGTAGAGTAGAGTAGAGCAGTAGAGTAGAGTAGAGTAGAGTAGAGCAGTAGAGTAGAGTAGAGTAGAGCAGTAGAGTAGAGTAGAGTAGAGTAGAGCAGTAGAGTAGAGTAGAGTAGAGTAGAGTAGAGCAGTAGAGTAGAGTAGAGTAGAGCAGAGCAGAGTAGAGTAGAGTAGAGCAGAGTAGAGCAGAGCAGTAGAGTAGAGTAGAGTAGAGTAGAGTAGAGCAGTAGAGTAGAGTAGAGTAGAGTAGAGTAGAGCAGTAGAGTAGAGCAGAGTAGAGCAGAGCAGAGTAGAGTAGAGTAGAGCGGTAGAGTAGAGTAGAGTAGAGTATAGTAGAGGTCGCAGTTGCAAATGAGAACTTGTTCTCAACTGACCTACCTGGTTAAATAAAGGTGAAATAAAAAATAAAAAAATAAATAGTAGAGTAGAGTAGTAGAGTAGAGTAGAGTAGAGTAGAGTAGTGTAGAGTATAGTATAGTAGAGTAGAGCAGTAGAATAGAGTAGAGTAGAGTAGAGTAGAGCAGTAGAATAGAGTAGAGTAGAGTAGGGTAGAGTAGAGCAGTCAGAGAGGGAGAGAGGTTGACTGCCTGCCTCACAGTCAGAGAGGGAGAGAGGTTGACTGCCTGCCTCACAGTCAGAGAGAGAGATGTTGACTGACTGCCTCACAGTCAGATAGAGAGAGAGGTTGACTGCCTGCCTCACAGTCAGAGAGGGAGAGAGGTTGACTGCCTGCCTCACAGTCAGAGAGAGAGAGGTTGACTGACTGCCTCACAGTCAGAGAGAGAGAGGTTGACTGCCTGCCTCACAGTGAGAGAGAGAGAGAGAGGTTGACTGCCTGCCTCACAGTCAGAGAGAGAGAGGTTGACTGCCTGCCTCACAGTCAGAGAGGGAGAGAGGTTGACTGCCTGCCTCACAGTCAGAGAGAGAGAGGTTGACTGACTGCCTCACAGTCAGAGTGAGAAAGGTTGACTGACTGCCTCACAGTCAGAGAGGGAGAAAGGTTGACTGCCTGCCTCACAGTCAGAGAGAGAGAGGTTGACTGACTGCCTCACAGTCAGAGAGGGAGAAAGGTTGACTACCTGCCTCACAGTCAGAGAGGGAGAAAGGTTGACTGCCTGCCTCACAGTCAGAGAGGGAGAAAGGTTGACTGCCTGCCTCACAGTCAGAGAGGGAGAAAGGTTGACTGACTGCCTCACAGTCAGAGAGAGAGAGGTTGACTGACTGCCTCACAGTCAGAGAGAGAGAGGTTGACTGACTGCCTCACAGTCAGAGAGGGAAAAAGGTTGACTGCCTGCCTCACAGTCAGAGAGGGAGGAAGGTTGACTGCCTGCCTCACAGTCAGAGAGGGAGGAAGGTTGACTGCCTGCCTCACAGTCAGAGAGGGAGAAAGGTTGACTGCCTGCCTCACAGTCAGAGAGGGAGGAAGGTTGACTGCCTGCCTCACAG
>CM042379.1:33315996-33348496 GCA_023634145.1 Thymallus thymallus | reverse complement strand
TCTGCCTCCCTCTCTGTGTATCTGGGTTCTCTGTCTCTCTGCCTCCCTCTCTGTGTATCTGGGTTCTCTGTCTCTCTCCCTCCTCCTACTCAGAAGATGCAGGTGGTGCAACAGGTGTGTAGGAAGGAAGGGATGGATGGAGGAATGGACCACAGACCTGTCAGACAGTACATATGATGAACATCCACATACCAGAAATGCTAAAGTTGTGGGTTCAATTCCCACAGGGATCCCATACAAAAAATGCATGTAGTCATTGTACTGAAAGTCACTTTGGATCAAGGCTGTATTATAGAGGGGTTCTCTACTGAACAACAAGAGCTGCTTCTCACAATTAACATGAATGAGCTGAATGAGACTCAGTGTTGTTCATTCCTCCAGCAGGGCTGAACATCAACATGAACAACATGCTCCCTCTGCTCATCGCCTGTGTGTGTGTGTTGTGTGTTGTGTGTGTTGTGTGTGTGTGTTGTGTGTTGTGTGTTGTGTGTGTTGTGTGTGTGTGTTGTGTGTTGTGTGTTGTGTGTGTTGTGTGTGTGTGTTGTGTGTGTGTGTTGTGTGTGTTGTGTGTTGTGTGTGTTGTGTGTGTGTGTGTGTGTGTGTCCAGGATAATGACTAGGGCAGAACAACATGCTCTCATCTCCTTTCAGTCCATCACACACACAGACCATATGCCAATTCAATGGAGGCAACCAGCCTCTCTCTCTCTCTCTCTCTCTCTTTCTCTCTCTCTCTCTCTCTCTCTCTCTCTCTTTCTCTCTCTCTCTCTCTCTTTCTCTCTCTCTCTCCTACACTCTCTTCCTGCCATTCTCTCACACGCCTGGTCCTGGTCGGCACGCCCCCTGTCATGTCTCAGGGCTGAGAAAGCAGTCTATTGACTCTGATTTAGTGCCAGTGTCATGCTGTCCCCTTTGTGGGCTGGTGACAATGAATGGGAATCAGAATAACCCCAACTCCCTCTTCCTCCACCTCCCTCCCCCTTCCTCCTCCTCCCTCCCCCTTCCCCCTCCAGTCTCAGGGATGTGCTATGTTCCAGTCTCAGCACTGTGCTATGTTCCAGTCTCAGGGCTGTGCTATGTTCCCGTCTCAGGGCTGTGCTATGTTCCAGTCTCAGCACTGTGCTATGCTCCAGTCTCAGCACTGTGCTATGTTCCAGTCTCAGCACTGTGCTATGTTCCAGTCTCAGGGCTTTGCTCTGCTCCAGTCTCAGCACTGTGCTATGTTCCAGTCTCAGGGCTTTGCTCTGCTCCAGTCTCAGCACTGTGCTATGTTCCAGTCTCAGGGCTTTGCTCTGCTCCAGTCTCAGCACTGTGCTATGTTCCAGTCTCAGGGCTTTGCTCTGCTCCAGTCTCAGCACTGTGCTATGTTCCAGTCTCAGGGCTTTGCTCTGCTCCAGTCTCAGCACTGTGCTATGTTCCAGTCTCAGGGCTTTGCTCTGCTCCAGTCTCAGCACTGTGCTATGTTCCAGTCTCAGGGCTTTGCTCTGCTCCAGTCTCAGCACTGTGCTATGTTCCAGTCTCAGGGCTTTGCTCTGCTCCAGTCTCAGCACTGTGCTATGTTCCAGGGTGGTGGGTCTGGAAGATTGAGAGGGTTTCTCTGCCACATGTCTGTGAATGATGGAGCTGCCTGTTTGTTTAGCCTGTTCTCACAGGGACATAGCTTCTGTCACACAGGGGAACTAACGAGAGAGAGAGAGAGAGAGAGAGAGAGAGAGAGAGAGAGAGAGAGATACATGGAGCAAGAGAAAGAGAGAGAGAGGGGGGGGGGTAGAGAGTCAGTGTAATGTTTGCTGTTCATTTTTTATTGTTTATTTCACTTTTGTTTATTATCTACTTCACTTGTAAACATATGTTTCCCATGACAATAAAGCCCTTTAAATGTAATTAAATTGAAAGATAAAGACAGAGAAAGAGACAGAGAGAGTGACAGAAAGAGAGAGAGACAGAGAGAGAGAGACAGAGAGACAGAAAGAGAGATAGAAAGAGAGATAGACAGAGAGAGACAGAGAGACAGAAAGAGAGATAGACAGAGAGAGAGACAGAGAGACAGAGAGAGAGACAGAGAGACAAAGAGACAGAAAGAGAGATAGAGAGAGAGAGACAGAGAGACAGAGAGACAGAGAGACAGAGAGACAGAGAGAGAGACAGAGAGACAAAGAGACAGAAAGAGAGATAGAGAGAGAGAGACAGAGAGACAGAGAGACAGAGAGACAAAGAGACAGAAAGAGATAGAGAGAGAGAGACAGAGAGACAGAGAGAGAGAAAAATAGAGAGACCGACAAAGACCTCAAACTGAAAGAGAGAGACAGAAAATGTAAAAAAAAATGTCAAAAATATAAAACTAGAGAGAGAGTCACTTCCCCAAATTTGAACAAGTAGTCCGGGGCTTTGAGGACCTCTCTGAAATAGAAAGGCTGCCGATCCTTTTGGGGGAAGACATGGACAGCTGTGTGCTGGCAGCATGCTATGTTGCTGCCTGCCACAAGTTGAGGGACAGTGCCTGACATATTTAATGCCTTAAAAAAAATAATAATCCTATGTTGTTATTTTGTTCTTTGATTTAATTATAAAATAAAAAATAAAAATAAAAATATTGATGTATGATACTTTGGCAATATGTAAATTTTTGCGTCATGCCAATAAAGTGAATTGAATTGAATTGACAGAGAGGAAATCCAATGTTGATAAACTCCCATATCTACTGGGTGAAATACCACAGTGTTCCATCACAGCACCAAGAGTTGAGACCTGTTGCCACAAGAAACAGGCAACCAGTGAAGAATATTTATTTTCAATTTTTTACTTTAACTATTTGCACATCGTTACAATACTGTATATATACATAATATGTAATATATTTTAAATGTCTTTATTATTTTGGAACTTTTGTATTTACTGTTTTGTAATATTTACTGTTAATTTTTTATTGTTTATTTCAATTTGTTTAAAAAAAATGTTGGTATAGTATGATATTGGTATAGTATGATATTGGTATAGTATGATATTGGTATAGTATGATATTGGTATAGTATGATATTGTGTTATAGTATGATATTGGTATAGTATGATATTGGTATAGTATGATATTGTGTTATATTATGATATTGGTATAGTATGATATTGGTGTAGTATGATATTGGTGTAGTATGATATTGTGTTATAGTATGATATTGGTATAGTATGATATTGGTATAGTATGATATTGTGTTATAGTATGATATTGGTATAGTATGATATTGTGTTATAGTATGATATTGGCATAGTATGATATTGGTATAGTATGATATTGGTATAGTATGATATTGTGTTATATTATGATATTGGTATAGTATGATATTGGTATAGTATGATATTGGTATAGTATGATATTGTGTTATAGTATGATATTGGTATATTATGATATTGGTATAGTATGATATTGTGTTATAGTATGATATTGTGTTATAGTATGATATTGGTATAGTATGATATTGTGTTATAGTATGATATTGGTATAGTATGATATTGTGTTATAGTATGATATTGGTATAGTATGATATTGGTATAGTATGATATTGGTATAGTATGATATTGTGTTATAGTATGATATTGGTATATTATGATATTGGTATATTATGATATTGGTATAGTATGATATTGGTATAGTATGATATTGTGGTATAGTATGATATTGGTATAGTATGATATTGGTATAGTATGATATTGGTATATTATGATATTGGTATAGTATGATATTGGTATATTATGATATTGGTATAGTATGATATTGGTATATTATGATATTGTGTTATAGTATGATATTGGTATATTATGATATTGGTATAGTATGATATTGGTATAGTATGATATTGGTATAGTATGATATTGTGTTATAGTATGATATTGGTATAGTATGATATTGGTATAGTATGATATTGGTATTGTATGATATTGTGTTATAGTATAATATTGGTATAGTATGATATTGGTATAGTATGATATTGGTATAGTATGATATTGGTATAGTATGATATTGTGTTATAGTATGATATTGGTATAGTATGATATTGGTATAGTATGATATTGTGTTATAGTATGCTATTGGTATAGTATGATATTGTGTTATAGTATGATATTGTGTTATAGTATGATATTGGTATAGTATGATATTGGTATAGTATGATATTGTGTTATAGTATGATATTGGTATATTATGATATTGGTATATTATGATATTGGTATAGTATGATATTGGTATAGTATGATATTGTGGTATAGTATGATATTGGTATAGTATGATATTGGTATAGTATGATATTGGTATATTATGATATTGGTATAGTATGATATTGGTATAGTATGATATTGGTATATTATGATATTGGTATAGTATGATATTGGTATATTATGATATTGTGTTATAGTATGATATTGGTATATTATGATATTGGTATAGTATGATATTGGTATAGTATGATATTGGTATAGTATGATATTGTGTTATAGTATGATATTGGTATAGTATGATATTGGTATAGTATGATATTGGTATTGTATGATATTGTGTTATAGTATAATATTGGTATAGTATGATATTGGTATAGTATGATATTGGTATAGTATGATATTGTGTTATAGTATGATATTGGTATAGTATGATATTGGTATAGTATGATATTGTGTTATAGTATGCTATTGGTATAGTATGATATTGTGTTATAGTATGATATTGTGTTATAGTATGATATTGGTATAGTATGATATTGGTATAGTATGATATTGTGTTATAGTATGATATTGTTATAGTATGATATTGGTATAGTATGATATTGGTATAGTATGATATTGTGTTATAGTATGATATTGGTATAGTATGATATTGTGTTATAGTATGATATTGGTATACTATGATATTGGTATAGTATGATATTGGTATAGTATGATATTGGTATAGTATGATATTGTGTTATAGTATGATATTGGTATAGTATGATATTGGTATAGTATGATATTGTGTTATAGTATGCTATTGGTATAGTATGATATTGTGTTATAGTATGATATTGTGTTATAGTATGATATTGGTATAGTATGATATTGGTATAGTATGATATTGTGTTATAGTATGATATTGTTATAGTATGATATTGGTATAGTATGATATTGGTATAGTATGATATTGTGTTATAGTATGATATTGGTATAGTATGATATTGTGTTATAGTATGATATTGGTATATTATGATATTGGTATAGTATGATATTGGTATTGTATGATATTGTGTTATAGTATGATATTGGTATAGTATGATATTGTGTTATAGTATGATATTGGTATAGTATGATATTGGTATAGTATGATATTGTGTTATAGTATGATATTGTGTTATAGTATGATATTGGTATAGTATGATATTGGTATTGTATGATATTGTGTTATAGTATAATATTGGTATAGTATGATATTGTGTTATAGTATAATATTGGTATAGTATGATATTGGTGTGTGTATACACTTGTTGTTAATCTAAGCCTAATAGGATCAAGACTGTAATGGTTATTGGGGTTATTTGGACACACTGATTTAAGGCTTTAGTTGTATTATTGTGATGCAACACTGGCAGTGAGTTTGAACAAAAGAATTGTATGAGAGTTGTTATTGTAAGGTTGCAAGGCTAACCTCCAATTTCATTTCACTCATTATAGCATTTAAAAGTGACCCGTTCATGTCACAACAGGGTTTGTGTTCCAAAGCAGCCATGCAGCCATACACTAGATGATCTAACACACACTGTTAGATCTTTCTCTCTCTCTCTCTCTCTCTGTCTCTGTCTCTGTCTCTGTCTCTGTCTCTGTCTCCCTCCCTCCCTCTCTCCCTCTCTCCCTCTCTCTCTCTCTCTCTCTCTCTCTCTCGTTAGTAGTCAGTGTTTCTGTTTTAGGTGTTGTGACAGTTTAGATCCTGGAGTGTTCTGAGAACATTCCATTCATCGTACACCATACACAGGTTTTCATCTCTCTGAGAGGTCGAGAGGGCTGCTCAGTTTAAATGCTTCCCTGCCCCCTCTCTCTCTCAACCTGAAAGCCCAAGGTTTCAGGGGTTCACTGACTTCAATCCATCTAAAGCTAACTGAGTGATTCAGACTGGCTGCTACTGACAGGGACAGAGCAGAGTACTCTAACTTGAGTTGGAGAAAGACATTTTCCCAGAAGTACTTATTACATTTTGAATGCTTAGCAGGACAGGAAAATAAAGGTTTCTTTACCTTTACTCAAGTATGACTATTGGGTACTTTTTCCACCACTGGTTCTGTCCACAGTTCTGGTGAGCTCCTGCCCAAGTCAAGCACTGGGTGTGACCCTATGGCTTGGTTCAAGTCTTTGGACAGCAGGAAGGCATTGAAAATCTCAACACAACAGATATGAAAATATATGTCAAAACACAGTACAGTATACAGCTGTTGTGGCTTTACTCAGACATCTCTAGTCTGAGGTTACATCCCAAATAGCACCCTATTCCCTACATGTAGGGCACTACTTTCTACAGGGCCCTAGGCTGAGACTTCCAGCCATATCTCTAATATCTCTCTGAACATACATTTACAGGCCATGTGTCTGAAGACCTTGGAGTTTGGAGCTCAGGCCCATGGTCAGTGATCATGATGGCAGACACACAGAGCTATGGGGAATCTATTATAAATACATTACATGACTGTATTACATATGGCGTTTCAGTGTTATATAGAGCGTGATTGTATGATATATGACGTGACCGTAATATAAATAGTAACTTGAATGTACTATATATTATATGACTGTATTATATATGTCATGACAGTGTTATGTATGGTGTGAAGGTCTTATATATGGCGTGACTGTATGACAGATTATATGACTGTATTATATATGGTGTGATAGTATTATATATGGCATGACCGTATTATATATCCCATGACAGTATTATATATGGCATAACAGTATTATATATGGCATAACAGTATTATATATGGCATGACAGTATTATATATGGCATCACAGTAATATATATGGTGTGACAGTATTATATATGGCATGACAGTGGTATATATGGTATGACAGTGTTATATAGGGCGTGACAGTGGTATATATGGTATGAAAGTGTTATATAGGGCGTGACAGTGGTATATATGGTATGACAGTGTTATATAGGGCGTGACAGTGGTATATATGGTATGACAGTGTTATATAGGGCGTGACTATATTGTTTATGGCATGAATTTATTAAATATTATATGACATTATATGACTGTATTATATAAGGTGTGACTGTATTATATATGGTGTGACTGTATTATATATTATATGACTGTATTATATATGGTATGACTGTATTATATATTATATGACTGTATTATATATGGCGTGATAGTGTTATATATGGCGTGACAGTGTTGTAAATGGCTTGACAGTGTTATAAATGGCGTAACAGTGTTATATATGGCGTGACAATGTTATATATGGCGTGACAGTGTTATATATGGTGTGACAGTGTCCTGACTGACTGGAGTGGACATGGAAACATGTCTGTGTAGTCAGTGATGTCATCAGTGATGTCATCAGTGATGTACTGTATGTCATAGTTATCAGGCCCTGTGGAGCTCTGACTGTCTGGGATAACTGGTAAAAGGCTGCCCCTTTGTGGTGTAAAGTGACATCTCCAGTACCATTCTCCTGGTTGACACAGTAGCAGTCCTTTACAGTTAAGTGGAGTACAAACTACCTTGCAAATGAAATATGCTTAGCTCAAGCAGCTTTTTCTAAAGGCAGCTTAGTAAAGAGGGACTAGTGATGAGGGTCTAGTGATGAGGGTCTAGTGATGACGGTGTAGTGATGAAGGTCTAGTGATGAGGGTCTAGTGATGAGGGTCTAGTGATGAAGGTCTAGTGATGAGGGTCTAGTGATGAGGGTCTAGTGATGAGGGTCTAGTGATGAGGGTCTAGTGATGAAGGGTAACCATCTCCTCAGCAAACTTCTGTTTGACATCCTGAGACTAGGTGGGGGTGTTCCACTAGGTGGGGGGTGTTCCACTAGGTGGGGGTGTTCCACTAGGTGGGGGTGTTCCACTAGATGGGGAGGTGGGGGGTGTTCCACTAGGTGGGGGTGTTCCACTAGGTGGGGGGTGTTCCACTAGGTGGGGGGTGTTCCACTAGGTGGGGAGGTGGGGGGTGTTCCACTAGGTGGGGGTGTTCCACTAGGTGGGGAGGTGGGGGGTGTTCCACTAGGTGGGTGTGTTCCACTAGGTGGGAGGTGGGGGGTGTTCCACTAGGTGGGGGTGTTCCACTATGTGGGGGTGTTCTACTAGGTGGGGGTGTTCCACTAGGTGGGGGGTGTTCCACTAGCTAGGTGGGGGTGTTCCACTAGGTGGGGGTGTTCCACTAGGTGGGGGGTGTTCCACTAGGTGGGGGGTGTTCCACTAGGTGGGGAGGTGCCGGGTGTTCCACTAGGTGGGGGGTGTCCCACTAGGTGGGGGGTGTCCCACTAGGTGGGGGTGTTCCACTAGGTGGGGAGATGGGGGGTGTTCCACTAGGTGGGGGGTGTTCCACTAAGTGGGGGTGTTCCACTAGGTGGGGGTGTTCCACTAGGTGGGGGTGTTCCACTAGGTGGGGGGTGTTCCACTAGGTGGGGGTGTTCCACTAGGTGGGGGTGTTCCACTAGGTGGGGAGGTGCCGGGTGTTCCACTATGTGGGGGGTGTTCCACTAGGTGGGGGTGTTCCACTAGGTGGGGAGGTGGGGGGTGTTCCACTAGGTGAGGGTGTTCCACTAGGTGGGGAGATGGGGGGTGTTCCACTAGGTGGGGGGTGTTCCACTAGGTGGGGAGGTGGGGGGTGTTCCACTAGGTGGGGGGTGTTCCACTAGGTGGGGGTGTTCCACTAGGTGGGGAGGTGGGGGGTGTTCCACTAGGTGGGGGGTGTTCCACTAGGTGGGGGTGTTCCACTAGGTGGGGGGTGTTCCACTAGGTGGGGGTGTTCCACTAGGTGGGGGTGTTCCACTAGGTGGGGGGTGTTCCACTAGGTGGGGGTGTTCCACTAGGTGGGGAGGTGCCGGGTGTTCCACTAGGTGGGGGGTGTTCCACTAGGTGGGGGTGTTCCACTAGGTGGGGAGGTGTGGGGTGTTCCACTAGGTGGGGGTGTTCCACTAGGTGGAGGATGTTCCACTAGGTGGGGGTGTTCCACTAGGTGGGGAGGTGGGGGGTGTTCCACTAGGTGGGGGTGTTCCACTAGGTGGGGGTGTTCCACTAGGTGGGGGGTGTTCCACTAGGTGGGGGTGTTCCACTAGGTGGGGGGTGTTCCACTAGGTGGGGGTGTTCCACTAGGTGGGTAGGTGTGGGGTGTTCCACTAGGTGGGGGTGTTCCACTAGGTGGAGGATGTTCCACTAGGTGGGGGTGTTCCACTAGGTGGGGAGGTGGGGGGTGTTCCACTAGGTGGGGGTGTTCCACTAGGTGGGGGGTGTTCCACTAGGTGGGGGGTGTTCCACTAGGTGGGGGGTGTTCCACTAGGTGGGGGTAGTTCCACTAGGTGGGGGTAGTTCCACTAGGTGGGGGTGTCCACTAAGTGGGGGTGTTCCACTAGGTGGGGGGTGTTCCACTAGGTGGGGGGTGTTCCACTAGGTGGGGAGGTGCCGGGTGTTCCACTAGGTGGGGGTAGTTCCACTAGGTGGGGGTGTCCACTAAGTGGGGGTAGTTCCACTAGGTGGGGGTGTCCACTAAGTGGGGGTGTTCCACTAGGTGGGGGGTGTTCCACTAGGTGGGGGTAGTTCCACTAGGTGGGGGTAGTTCCACTAGGTGGGGGTGTTCCACTAGGTGGGGAGGTGGGGGGTGTTCCACTAGGTGGGGGGTGTTCCACTAGGTGGGGGTGTTCCACTAGGTGGGGGTAGTTCCACTAGGTGGGGGGTGTTCCACTAGGTGGGGGGTGTTCCACTAAGTGGGGGTGTCCACTAAGTGGGGGTGTCCACTAAGTGGGGGTGTTCCACTAGGTGGGGGGTGTTCCACTAGGTGGGGGGTGTTCCACTAGGTGGGGGGTGTTCCACTAGGTGGGGGTGTTCCACTAGGTGGGGGGTGTGTGGGGGGTGTTCCACTAGGTGGGGGGTGTTCCACTAGGTGGGGGTGTTCCACTAGGTGGGGGGTGTGTGGGGGGTGTTCCACTAGGTGGGGGGTGTTCCACTAGGTGGGGGGTGCTGTACGTACAGTGCGGAGAACAAGTATTTGATACACTGACGATTTTGCAGGTTTTCCTACTTACAAAGCATGTAGAAGTCTGTAATTTTTATCATAGGTACACTTCAACTGTGAGTGAAGGATTCTAAAACAAAAATCCAGAAAATCACATTGTATGATTTTTAAGTAATTAATTTGCATTTTATTGCATGACATAAGTATTTGATACATCAGAAAAGCAGAACTTAATATTTGGTACAGAAACCTTTGTTTGCAATTACAGAGATCATACGTTTCCTGTAGTTCTTGACCAGGTTTGCACACTCTGCAGCAGGGATTTTGGCCCACTCCTCCATACAGGCCTTCTCCAGATCCTTCAGGTTTCGGGGCTGTCGCTGGGCAATACAGACTTTCAGCTCCCTGCTAAGATTTTCTATTGGGTTCAGGTCTGGAGACTGGCTAGACCACTCCAGAACCTTAAGATGCTTCTTACGGAGCCACTCCTTAGTTTCCCTGGCTGTGTGTTTCGGGTCATTGTCATGCTGGAAGACCCAGCCACGACCCATCTTCAATGCTCTTACTGAGGGAAGGAGGTTGTTGGCCAAGATCTCGCGATACATGGCCCCATCCATCCTCTCCTCAATACGGTGCAGTCGTCCTGTCCCCTTTGCAGAAAAGCATCCCCAAAGAATGATGTTTCCACCTCCATGCTTCACGGTTGGGATGGTGTTCTTGGGGTTGTACTCATCCTTCTTCTTCCTCCAAACACGGCGAGTGGAGTTCAGACCACATGACCTTCTCCCATTCCTCCTCTGGATCATCCAGATGGTCATTGGCAAACTTCAGACGGGCCTGGACATGCGCTGGCTTGAGCAGGGGGACCTTGCGTGCGCTGCAGGATTTTAATCCATGACGGCGTAGTGTGTTACTAATGGTTTTCTTTGAGACTGTGGTCCCAGCTCTCTTCAGGTCATTGACCAGGTCCTGCTGTGTAGTTCTGGCCTGATCCCTCACCTTCCTCATGATCATTGATGCCCCACGAGGTGAGATCTTGCATGGTGCCCCAGACCGAGGGAGATTGACCGTCATCTTAAACTTCTTCCATTTTTTAATAATTGCGCCAACAGTTGTTGCCTTCTCACCAAGCTGCTTGCCTATTGTCCTGTAGCCAATCCCAGCCTTGTGCAGGTCTACAATTTTATCCCTGATGTCCTTACACAGCTCTCTGGCCTTGGCCATTGTGGAGAGGTTGGAGTCTGTTTGTTTGAGGGTGTGGACAGGTGTCTTTTATACAGGTAACGAGTTCAAACAGGTGCAGTTAATACAGGTAATGAGTGGAGAACAGGAGGGCTTCTTAAAGAAAAACTAACAGGTCTGTGAGAGACGGAATTCTTACTGGTTGGTAGGTGATCAAATACTTATGTCATGCAATAAAATGCAAATTCTCTCTAATGTAACAGAACTACACACAGAGAGAGACTATTCTCTTTAATGTAACAGAACTACACAAAGAGGGAGACTATTCTCTCTAATGTAACAGAACTACACACAGAGGGAGACTATTCTCTTTAATGTAACAGAACTACGCACAGAGGGAGACTATTCTCTTTAATGTAACATAACTACACACAGAGGGAGACTATTCTCTCTAATGTAACATAACTACACACAGAGGGAGACTATTCTCTTTAATGTAACAGAACTACACACAGAGGGAGACTATTCTCTCTAATGTAACAGAACTACACACAGAGGGAGACTATTCTCTCTAATGTAACAGAACTACACACAGAGACTATTCTCTCTAATGTAACAGAACTACACACAGAGAGAGACTATTCTCTTTAATGTAACAGAACTACACACAGAGGGAGACTATTCTCTCTAATGTAACAGAACTACACACAGAGGGAGACTATTCTCTCTAATGTAACAGAACTACACACAGAGGGAGACTATTCTCTCTAATGTAACAGAACTACACACAGAGGGAGACTATTCTCTCTAATGTAACAGAACTACACACAGAGGGAGACTATTCTCTCTAATGTAACAGAACTACACACAGAGGGAGACTATTATCTCTAATGTAACAGAACTACACACAGAGGGAGACTATTCTCTCTAATGTAACAGAACTACACACAGAGGGAGACTATTCTCTCTAATGTAACAGAACTACACACAGAGGGAGACTATTCTCTCTAATGTAACAGAACTACACACAGAGGGAGACTATTCTCTCTAATGTAACAGAACTACACACAGAGAGGGAGACTATTCTCTCTAATGTAACAGAACTACACACAGAGGGAGACTATTCTCTCTAATGTAACAGAACTACACACAGAGAGGGAGACTATTCTCTCTAATGTAACAGAACTACACACAGAGAGGGAGACTATTCTCTCTAAAAACCTCTTAAATGTTACAAAATATAATTGAAAATGGAATCTATGTAATCTTGGAAAGTAATAATTTATCATGAGGGCCGTAAACAATAACTAGTAATCCTGCATAATCCAATAAAGCTTACAATCTCACCTTTCTGGTAACAATAGTTATACATTGCTAAGATGTAGTCACTTATGATGACACAAGCTCAAGTACACAGTACAAATATAAAAAATATGAAATACTTTATATGCTGTATTTCCTATTGAAGAAAACAAATAAGGCTTTGAACGACTTTATGTTCTAAATATAATATAATCAATTTATAAAACAACTAGATTTCACCTTATAACTGTAAAACACATATTTGTATATTTAGTGTTTAGAGAAAATGCGCATATTTTCTAAAGGTCTTCCATTAAATCTATATTATTAACTAGCTATAATTGGATGGCTGAATGTGTTAGTGATGAAACCACTCTCTCCTGATGCGTTAAGATGTGTCAGGATACCAGGCTGTGACGTAGGGTTCAGCCAGGATACCAGGCTGTGACGTAGGGTTCAGCCAGGATACCAGGCTGTGACGTAGGGTTCAGCCAGGATACCAGGCTGTGACGTAGGGTTCAGCCAGGATACCAGGCTGTGACGTAGGGTTCAGCCAGGATACCAGGCTGTGACGTAGGGTTCAGCCAGGATACCAGGCTGTGACGTAGGGTTCAGCCAGGATACCAGGCTGTGACGTAGGGTTCAGCCAGGAGTTGAATGGACAGTCGGAAGAGCGAATTAAATGGTAGGCGAGTGGTGTCAGCTTCAAGTGGTGTCAGATTCAAGTGGTGTCAGATTTCACATCCTGCTTCACACAGGCAAAATAAACATACATAACTGTACACAGAGGCTATTCTCTTTAATATTACAGCTATAACTGTACACATAAGAGTTGAGTCTATTCTCTGGAATATTACAGCTATATTATTATTCAATATTGCAGCCATATTATTATTCAATATTGCAGCCATATCTTACATTGTACAAGTCCATCCTCCTCCCAGACAAACTGCTGCTGCTGCTGCTGATTCATATAAATAATGAAATAATGAGACAAAAGTGTTTTCCCTTTATGGGTGTTGAAGAGATGAAACATTCCCCCAGCGTTACACCACCAGAGAGAAGCAGTCCAACGTGAGATTCATTACAGCACACCCTTTCAAAATGTAGCAAATCATTTTGCAAGGAAGAAAGGAAAATTAGGATTTCTTATTGGACAAGTCCAGGTACAACACTACCTGTTTCAGCCAGTATTCTTACATTTGGTGCCTAATGAACAGGACCCAGCTGTGTTGAGTTGGCAGCCTGTGATCACCTCACATCAACACATAATAAATTAAATAGTGACATAACGGTTGAGATTTTGTAGATGCATTTCTTTCAGTGTGCTGAAATGCAACATGGGTCACTCAATAATATCGGTCCTTCAGGTGACTCAGAGCATCTGACTCCAGATCAGTGGAACCTTTGGAACACACTGAAGATTCTAGAACAGCCAGTGAAGACTCCGGAACATTGTTCAGGTTAGGAATGTAAACAAGCACTATTCCATTTCTGGTTCAATGGCAATAACTACAAAAGACATCGCTGTCTTGATAAGAAGGGGCTGCGTCCCAAATGTTAACTATGGGCGCTGGTTAAAAGTAATGCACTAAATAGTTAACAGGGTGCCATTTGGGACAAACAAAAGTCGTGTCAGTTACTGATGCAACCCAATTTGATACATATTTCAGACTACATTTCACTACAGTAGCGTGTCCCCTTGTTGTGTGTTTTGAGGATTTATTCTTTATTATTAATTGGGTGGTTTGAGCCCTGAATGCTGATTGGCTGAAAGCTGTGGTATACCACGGGTATGACAAAAAATATATTTGTACTGCTCTGGTAACTAGTATATAACTAGTATATAATAGCAATAAAGCAACCTGGGGGTTTGTGGTATATGGCCAATATACCACGGCTAACGAATGTATCCAGGCACACCATGTTGAGGTGTTATGGAAGGGGTAGGGGAGGGTGTTATGGAAGGGGTAGGGGAGGGTGTTATGGAAGGGGTAGGGGAGGGTGTTATGGAAGGGGTAGGGGAGGATGTTATGGACGGGGTAGGGGAGGGTGTTATGGACGGGGTAGGGGAGGATGTTATGGACGGGGTAGGGGAGGGTGTTATGGACGGGGTAGGGGAGGATGTTATGGACGGGGTAGGGGAGGATGTTATGGACGGGGTAGGGGAGGGTGTTATGGACGGGGTAGGGGAGGATGTTATGGACGGGGTAGGGGAGGGTGTTATGGAAGGGGTAGGGGAGGGTGTTATGGACGGGGTAGGGGAGGGTGTTATGGACGGGGTAGGGGAGGATGTTATGGACGGGGTAGGGGAGGGTGTTATGGAAGGGTGTTATGGAAGGGTGTTATGGAAGGGTGTTATGGAAGAAAAAAAACCCTGACGAACAACAAACAAACCAAAACGTCACAAAATGTCATCATAATATATGCGCAAACTGTTTTGACTGGGAAGCATGTGACAGGCTTAAAAGGTATGGGGGGTGCAGTGCACCAAGTCTCTCTCCCTCATAGCTTCTGTCAGAAGTGTCGGTCACTGAAAAGGACTGCTATCGAAGCTCTCCAGTGTTTTTCAGTTTCATTATATAGTATATATACACACACAGTACCAGTAGAAAGTTTGGACACAGCTACTCATTCAAGGGTTTTTCTTTATTTTTACTATTTTCTACATTGTAGAATAAAAGTGAAGACATCAAAACTATGACGTAACACATATGGAATTATGTAGTAACCAAAAAAGTGTTAAACAAATCAAAATATATTTTATATGAGATTTTTCAAAGTAGCCACACTTTGCCTTGATGACAGATTTGCACACGCTTGGCATTCTCTCAACCAGCTTCATGATTTAGTCACCTGGAATGCAATTATCAGGTGTGCCTTCTTAAAAGTTAATTTGTGGAATTTCTTTCCTTCTTAATGCATTTGAGCCAATCAGTTGTGTTGTGACAAGGTAGGGGTGGTATACAGAAGATAGCCCTATTTGGTAAAAGACCAAGTCCATATTATGGCAAGAACAGCTTGGTCAGACACGGTCAGTCAATGCCGAAAATTTCAAAAACTTTGAAAGTTTCTTCAAGTGCAGTCGCAAAAACCATCAAGCGCTATGATGAAACTGGCTCTCATGAGGACCGCCACAGGAAAGGAAGACCCAGAGTTACCTCTGCTGCAGAGGATACGTTCATTAGAGTTAACTGCACCTCCGATTCAAGCCCAAATAAATGCTTCACAGAGTTCAAGTAACAGACACATCTCAACATCAACTGTTCAGAGGAGACTGTGTGAATCAGGCCTTCATGGTCGAATTGCTGCAAAGAAACCACTACTAAAGGACACCAATAAGAAGAAGAGACTTGCTTGGGTCAAGAAACACGAGCAATGGACATTAGACCGGTGGAAATCTGTCCTTTGGTCCAAATGAGATTTTTGGTTCCAACTGCAGTGTCTTTGTGAAATGCAGAGTAGGTGAACGGATGATCTCCGCATGTGTGGTTCCCACCGTGAAGCATGGAGGAGGAGGTGTGATGTTGCTTTGCTGGTGACACTGTCAGTGATTTATTTAGAATTCAAGGCACACTTAACAAGCATGGCTACCACAGAATTCTGAGCGATACGCATTCCCATCTGGTTTGCAATTGAGATGGTTTGGGATGATTTGGACCGCAGAGTGAAGGAAAAGTAGCCAACAAGTGCTCAGCATATGTGGGAACTCCTTGGAAAAGCATTCCAGGTGAAGCTGGTTGAGAGAATGCCTAGAGTGTGCAAAGCTGTCATCAAGGGTGGCTACTTTGAAGAATCTCAAATATAAAATATATTTTGATTTGTTTAACACTATTTTGGTTACTACATGATTCCATATGTGTTATTTCATAGTTTTGATGTCAATGTAGAAAATAGTAAAAATAAAGAAATGCACTTTTCTTTCAAAAACATGGACATTTTTTGTCCATTAAAATAACATCAAATTGATCAGAAATACAGTGTAGACATTGTTAATGTTGTAAATGACTATTGTAGCTGGAAACGGCAGATTTTTAATGGAATATCTACATAGGTGTAAAATTATCAGCAACCATCACTCCTGTGTTCCAATGGCACGTTGTGTTAGCTAATCCAATCATTTTAAAAGGATAATTGGTCATTAGAAAACCCTTTTGCAATAATGTTAGCACAGCTGAAAACGGTTGTTGATGTTATTTAAAATGGACAGAAAATTAGCTTTTCTTTCAAAAACAGACCCCAAACTTTTGAATGGTAGAATATATATATATATATATATATATATATATATATATATATATGTGTCACTGTCCAATGAATGATGGTGCTCAGTGTGTGTGTGTGTGTGTGTATATATATATATATAAATACACACAAAAACACACACACAGAGCACCATAATTCATTGGACAGTGACAATGTGTTTGTTATTTTGGTTCTGTACTCCAGCACTTTGAGTTTGAAAGGATACAAAGACAATGAGGTTGAAGGGCAGACTGTCAGCTTTAATTTGAGGGTATTGAACCGTACTTACATACTTGTAGATGAACCGTTTAGAAAGTATAGAACCTTTTCTAAATAGTCCCCACCCATTTTAAGGTACTACAAGTATTTGTTGAATTGGCTTCACAGATGTGTGTCGTTAAGGCAGGTGTATTCATGTGTGTCGTTAAGGCAGGTGTATTCATGTGTGTCGTTAGTGAATGCAGGAGAGCTGTTGATGAATAGTATTGATTAAAGACTTTGCTATTGCGTTTGGAGGTTGTTGTTGGGGTATGACTACATGAGGAAGACAGCAGTAAAATCAATCAATCAGGAACATTGCAGAAACCCTTGGGCATGCCCAAGTCAACAGTTTGGTTCATCATTAACAAGAAAAAAAAACAACCAGTGAACTCAATTATGTCAAAAGACCCAGTAGACCGAGGAATACCACTGTAGTGGATGACCAGAGAATACTCTCAGCCCCTCAGATCAAAAACACTCTCCTGGATGCAGGTGTAGATGTGTCTACCGTACGTAGAAGACTCCACCAGCAGGACGACAGACGGTTTCACTACAAGATGCAAACCACTGATAAGCCTGAAGAACAGAAAGGCCAGATTACAGTTTGCTAAAAAGAGGAAAGTGTGGAGAAAACAAGAAATGGCCATGATCCAAAGCATACCACCTCATCCGTGAAGCATGGTGGAGGGGGTGTTATGGCTTGGGCCGTGAAGCATGGTGGAGGGGGTGTTATGGCTTGGGCCGTGAAACATGGTGGAGGGGTTGTTATGGCTTGGGCCTGTATGGCTGCCAGTGGAACAGGCTCACGGGTCTTCATCGATGATGTGAACAATGAAGTAGAACAATGAATTCTGAAGTCTACAGAAATATTTCATCTGCTCAGATAAAACCAAATGCCTCCAAACTCATTGGACGGCACTTCATAATGCAACAAGACAATGACCCTAAACATACTGCTAGAGCAACAAAGGGTTTTTGAGGCCAAAAAGTGGAAAATCGTTGACTGGCCGAGTCAATCACCGGATCTGAATCCAGTTGAACATGCATTATACATGCTGAAGAGGAGACTGAAGGCAGTAAGTCCTGAAACAAGCAGGAAGTGAAGATGGCTGCAGTACAGGCCTGGCAGAGCATCACCAGGGAAGATACCCAGCGTCTGGTGATGTCGATGCATCGCAGACTTCCAGCAGTCATTGAATGCAAAGGATATGAGACCAAATATTAACACTGATTACTTTATTCCACATTATGTTTCTTCATGCCCGAAAATGGGTGGGGACTATTTAGAAAAGGTTCTATAATTTCTAAACGGTTCATCTGATATGTATGAAAATACCCTCAAATTAAAGCTGACAGTCTGCCCTTCAACCTCATTGTCTTTGTATCCTTTCAAACTCAAAGTGCTGGAGTACAGAACCAGAATAACAAACACATTGTCACTGTCTAATGAATTATGGTGCTCTGTGTGTGTGTGTTTGTGTGTATGTATACAGTACATATAGTGAACTGTAAGTCCATATTTATACTTGTTCTCCTCCAAAAATACAAAACGTCCATACTTATATTATATTTCTTCCACATCTTGAAGGAGCTGCTCTTCTCTTCTTGACAGGTCTGGCTGCTTCTCAGCTCGTTCAGTTCAACCATCTCAGCTAATTCAGTTCAAGCCAACTCAGCTCGTTCAGTTCAACCGAAACAGACACCCAACAAGCAGTGCTGTTCTAAACCCCGTTCCTCTGAGCCAAGAACCAGGTCTGTGTGTGTACTCTATGCGTGTGAGTGCGTTGGTGCGTGTGTTTGTTCATTGTGCGTGTCTGAGTATGGGCTGGGCGGGGCTGCATGCAGACAGGTCTGTGACCAGTCCTTATGTCTCTAAAGGGTAATTAAACTATGTACAGCTGTTCCTACATCAGTAGGTCTGTAGGATAGTTGACCCTCATATTGGGCTCACTTGAAGAAGTCCATCTCAAAGTGAGTTCCCTGATTAAATAGCTGTCCCTAGGTCAGTTGTTAGAGTTTAGTGATGTGTACTTCACTAGGATTCACGTCAGCAGGGTTTAGGGCTGTGAGGGCTAGTTAGACAGGATAACAGCGGTTGCTAGAGGTCAAGGTTTGGAGATGTGTACTTCGCTGGCCCCGGTGCCGTTAGTAGTGGTGGTGATGATGTACTGTGTGGTGGGCTGCTGGGAGGAGGTCTGGGTGTCCAGGTGGGTCTGGGCCGAGCTCTGGGGGCCGTTGGCTTGCTTAGGGTCCAATTCAGGCTGGCCCTCCGAAATCACATAGTGGGTCTGGAACAAGATGGTAATACAGTTAGAATACACAGACCACCATACACGACCACACACCATACACCACCACCACGACTACACCACCTCCACCATACCAGGGTTTCTGCTAGGAAAATGTTGTGCCGGACAACGTGAGAAATGTACCGGACCCATATGTTTTTGGGTGTATAACCCATTAGGGTGTCCACCCACGGTGCTCAGAATGACAGAAATCACATTTAGATTATGGTAATTAATCTTAACAGAACACCATTCTAAAACAGCGCACGTGTGGAAATATAGACTGAGTTATAGACCTACTGCTGCATTGTCCTATAGACTATGAGTTATTGTCCTATAGACTATGAGTTATTGTCCTATAGACTATGAGTTATTGTCCTATAGACTATGAGTTATTGTCCTATAGACTATGAGTTATTGTCCTATAGACTATGAGTTATTGTCCTATAGACTATGAGTTATTGTCCTATAGACTATGAGTTATTGTCCTATAGACTATGAGTTATTGTCCTATAGACTATGAGTTATTGTCCTATAGACTATGAGTTATTGTCCTATAGACTATGAGTTATAGGCACATTTAGCTGCCAATGGATCACAGTGTATCAATGTGTGGGTGATCTCACATTAGTTGACTTTCAACTTTTAGATGATCATTTTAATTCAGATTTTTATGATTAACCACGTGACAATGACTTTGAGAAACAAAAACGCTATTATTGAAATGAAACTTCAAAAAAATCATGCATGCAATACTTTTGCTCCCCTAAAATGGGGGACAATGTACAAAAACTGCTGTCATTCCTACACGGTTCACCTCATATGAATGAAAATACCCTCAAATTAAAGCTTACACTGCACTTTAACCTCATAATCATTGTATAATTTCAACAAAAAATGTGTCACTGTCCCAATACTTCTGGATGTCACTGTAGTGTAGAGTTACCATAAGGTGCCTTTCCTTACATTAAACATAAGGCGCCTTTGAATTATCTTGTCTGACGTTCACCTTTAGGACAAATGGAAAGGTCCCAGACATGCAGACACCTCCCTACTGGGCTAGCTAGGAGAGTTACCTCCCTACTGGGCTAGCTAGGAGAGTTACCTCCCTACTGGGCTAGCTAGGAGAGTTACCTCCCTACTGGGCTAGCTAGGAGAGTTACCTCCCTACTGGGCTAGCTAGGAGAGTTACCTCCCTACTGGGCTAGCTAGGAGAGTTACCTCCCTACTGGGCTAGCTAGGAGAGTTACCTCCCTACTGGGCTAGCTAGGAGAGTTACCTCCCTACTGGGCTAGCTAGGCGAGTTACCTCCCTACTGGGCTAGCTAGGCGAGTTACCTCCCTACTGGGCTAGCTAGGAGAGTTACCTCCCTACTGGGCTAGCTAGGCGAGTTACCTCCCTACTGGGCTAGCTAGGCGAGTTACCTCCCTACTGGGCTAGCTAGGCGAGTTACCTCCCTACTGGGCTAGCTAGGCGAGTTACCTCCCTACTGGGCTAGCTAGGCGAGTTACCTCCCTACTGGGCTAGCTAGGCGAGTTACCTCCCTACTGGGCTAGCTAGGCGAGTTACCTCCCTACTGGGCTAGCTAGGCGAGTTACCTCCCTACTGGGCTAGCTAGGCGAGTTACCTCCCTACTGGGCTAGCTAGGCGAGTTACCTCCCTACTGGGCTAGCTAGGCGAGTTACCTCCCTACTGGGCTAGCTAGGCGAGTTACCTCCCTACTGGGCTAGCTAGGAGAGTTACAGCTACGTAAAGCATACCTACTGAGAACCTCGTTAACAAAGAACAGTAGCAACCAGCTAGACCCTCTCTCCTAACTCACCGTCTTGACCCCAGCACTGTTGACCCCTGCGACAGGGGTGCTGGCTTCAGCGATCACGTACTGGGTATGAGGTAACGACATCATCTGGATCTCAGAGGCTGGAGAGAGAGAGAGGGGAAGCAGACAGTCAGTCAACATACTGGTAGGCTGTGGTCTGAATCTCTAACCATTTCTCTCCCCATGTGTGCCCTCATTCACTCAGTCTCATTCACTAGAGCTCAACTTGTGGAAATTTCCTCAAACCCTAATCCAATCCAATGCTTTTAAATCCATGAGTGGGTGTATGGAAAAATCTAAAAGATAAAGGATGTGTTCCTCTGCCTAGGTGTTGCTGACGCCAGATCTCACAACACCTGGATAGGTATTTTACGTATCAGGAAAGTATTCAGACTCCTTGAATTTTTCCACATGTTGTTACGTTTCTGCCTGACCCCATAATGACATCAATCTACCCACAATACCCCATAATGACATCAATCTACCCACAATACCCCATAATGACATCAATCTACCCACAATACCCCATAATGACATCAATCTACCCACAATACCCCATAATGACATCAATCTACCCACAATACCCCATAATGACATCAATCTACCCACAATACCCCATAATGACATCAATCTACACACAATACCCCATAATGACATCAATCTACACACAATACCCCATAATGACACCAATCTACACACAATACCCCATAATGACATCAATCTACCCACAATACCCCATAATGACATCAATCTACACACAATACCCCATAATGACACCAATCTACACACAATACCCCATAATGACATCAATCTAATGACAAAGAGAAAACAGGTTTAGACATTTTTGCTCATTTATAAAAAACAAATATATTATTTACCTAAGTATTCAGACCCTTTGATATGAGCCTCTAAATTGAGCTTAGATTCATCCTGTTTCCATTGATCTTTCAGATGTCTGGAACCACCAAGACTACTATTCCTAGAGCTGGCCACCCGGGGGAGAAGGGCCTTGGTCAGGAAGGTGACCAAGAACCCGATGGTCACACCGACTGAACTCTAGAGTTCCTCTGCAGCCAATCAGGCCTTTATGGTAGAGTGGCCAGACAGAAGCCACTCCTCAGTAAAAGGCACATGACAGTCAGCCTGGACTCTCAGACCATGAGAAACAATATTCTCTGGTCTGATGAAACCAAGATTGAACTCTTTGGTCTGAATGCCAAGCGTCACTGCTGAAGGAAACCTGGCACCATCCCTACGGTGAAGCATGGTGGTGGCAGCATCATGTTGTGGGGATGTTTTTCAGCATCAGGGACTGGGAGACTAGACAGGATCGAGGGAAAGATGAACGGAGCAAAGTACAGAGAGATCCTTGATGAAAACCTGCTCCAGAGCACTCAGGAACTCAGACTCGGGTGAAGGTTCACCTTCCAACAGGACAAGGACCCTAAGCACACAGCGAAGACAACGCAGAAGTGGCTTAATGTCCTTGAGTGGCCCAGCCAGAGCCCGGACTTGAACTCGATCAAAAATCTCTTTAGAGACCTGAAAATAGCTCTTCAGTGACGCTCCCCATCCAACCTGAGAGCTTGAGAGGATCTGCAGAGAAGAATGGGATAAACTCCCCAAATACAGATGTGCCAAGCTTGTAGCGTCATACCCAAGAAGACAATGCTGTAATCGCTTCCTAAGGTGCTTCAACAAAGTACTTATTTAAAATGTGATATCAGTTTTACATTTTTATAAATTTGCAAAAAATCCTAAAAACCTGTTTTTGCTTTGCCATTATGGGGTATTGGGTCATTATGGGGTATTGTGCCATTATGGGGTATTGTGTCATTATGGGGTATTGTGTCATTATGGGGTATTGTGTCATTATGGGGTATTGGGTCATTATGGGGTATTGTGCCATTATGGGGTATTGATGTCATTATGGGGTATTGGGTCATTATGGGGTATTGGGTCATTATGGGGTATTGGGTCATTATGGGGTATTGTGCCATTATGGGGTATTGTGCCATTATGGGGTATTGTGTGTAGATTGATGTCATTATGGGGTATTGTGTGTAGATTGATGTCATTATGGGGTATTGTGTGTAGATTGATGTCATTATGGGGTATTGTGTGTAGATTGATGTCATTATGGGGTATTGTGGGTAGATTGATGTCATTATGGGGTATTGTGGGTAGATTGATGTCATTATGGGGTATTGTGGGTAGATTGATGTCATTATGGGGTATTGTGGGTAGATTGATGTCATTATGGGGTATTGTGGGTAGATTGATGTCATTATGGGGTATTGTGTGTAGATTGATGTCATTATGGGGTATTGTGGGTAGATTGATGTCATTATGGGGTATTGTGGGTAGATTGATGTCATTATGGGGTATTGTGGGTAGATTGATGTCATTATGGGGTATTGTGGGTAGATTGATGTCATTATGGGGTATTGTGGGTAGATTGATGTCATTATGGGGTATTGTGGGTAGATTGATGTCATTATGGGGTATTGTGTGTAGATTGATGTCATTATGGGGTATTGTGGGTAGATTGATGTCATTATGGGGTATTGTGGGTAGATTGATGTCATTATGGGGTATTGTGTGTAGATTGATGTCATTATGGGGTATTGTGGGTAGATTGATGTCATTATGGGGTATTGTGTGTAGATTGATGTCATTATGGGGTATTGTGGGTAGATTGATGTCATTATGGGGTATTGTGTGTAGATTGATGTCATTACGGGGTATTGTGGGTAGATTGATGTCATTATGGGGTATTGTGGGTAGATTGAATCCATTTTAAAATAAGGCTGTAACAAAATGTGGGAAAAGTCAAGGGGTCTGAATACTTTCTGAAGGCGCTGTATACCATATGTTATAGTAATCTGGTGCATGTAGAGCCCAGCCAAAGCCAGGCAGAGGTACTCACGGTATCCTCGGTAGTTCCAGTTGCCAGGGATGTAGGCGTGCTGCACAGAGCCCTGCTGATTGGATGACGTCTGGAGGGCGTGACTCTGAGCCAGGGTCACGGGGGTCAGCTGGGCGGGGCTTAACTCCTGGGCCACCTGGGAGGAGGGGCTTAAAGGCTGAACGTGCAGGAACAACAGAGGACGATTGGTTGATCGTTGGATTGATACTGACCTTGTTGAATGTACTGACTAAGTATCTCTGGATAAGAGCGTCTGCTGAATGACCAACATGTAAAAGTAATATTTGCTTTAAAACATAGTACAGAGTACAGTAAGGCGTTAGCGCCACCAGTAAGGCGTTAGCGCCACTAGTAAGGCGTTAATATTCTATCTTGCCAAATTACAGCGGCTCAGGCGGCAGCGTGAAGAGACTAGTGTTTACCTGCGTGTTCTGTCCTGCTTCTGACACCTGTATGTGTTGCACCTGTATGGAGTGTTGGCTGTAACCATGGGGATCATGGAGCTGGGAAACATCCACTGTGGAATGCTGGGAGTGGGGAGAGCCCGCCTGAGGGAGGAAGACGGATACAGAGACACAGATAAGGTACACATTGGCTGCATTCCAAACTCACACCCTCCTCCACTTACCCTCTATGCCCTTGGGGGAATCCCCGTCACCATCTTGGCCGTCAAAGTCAACATACAAGTGGAAGTAAAAACTAATGTAAATAAGTTAGAAATTGAGCTACTAATCCACATGGCGGCTCAAATCCACATGGTTCGCTTTTGGAAAATGTAGAAATAAAACCTTTTCCTTCTTCAGAGGTTCCAGCTAGGCAGGCTAACGTTAGTTAGTGTCTCTGAGTGATTGGAATGCAGCCCATGTTTTTACAGACTGGACCACCTGTAACTGCATG
This sequence comes from Thymallus thymallus, assembly GCA_023634145.1. Taxonomy (NCBI): domain Eukaryota; kingdom Metazoa; phylum Chordata; class Actinopteri; order Salmoniformes; family Salmonidae; genus Thymallus; species Thymallus thymallus. The sequence goes on along the minus strand of CM042379.1, from coordinate 33,323,390 downwards.
TGTTGAGGCTGGTTAGGGTCTAGGGGTTAGAGTTAGGGTCTAGGGGTTAGAGTTAGGGTCTAGGGGTTAGAGTTAGGGTCTAGGGGTTAGAGTTAGGGTCTTACCTGAACTTGGACCACCTGTAACTGTATGTGTTGAGGCTGGTTGATCCCTCCTCCTGATTGGCTGACTGGTATATACTGGATCCTCTGGTAATCCCCCCCGGCAGTACGGTAGTCTGTCGTCAGGGTCTGGGACAGCTCTGTCATCGCCTGGGTCAACAGGTCTGTCGTCTGGGTAAAGAAGAGGCTTAGTGACTGACTGATCGATTGGAGATCTCAACTCATCATCAACTTCACCATCATCATCTCTGTTTGTGTGTTTGTGTGTGTGTCTATGTGTGTGTGAGTGTGTTCTCACCACGACACCCTCAGAGGTGGTGCCGTCGGTGGTGATGACAGCAGGGGCAGAGCTGATGACGGCGGCAGTGAGGGGAGCCTGGATGGCGTTGGCTAGCTGGGCGTACTCAGGGTGCTTCTTACGGATGTGCTGCACCATCTTAGTCTGGGGGGGGGGGGGTGACGACACACGGCATGGTCAGGTCCATGTGAAAACTTTCTACATACCCTAGAATTCTGCAATTGTGCAGGCCTTTTGTTCCGACCCAGCACAAGACACCCTCTTCAGTCTAGTAGCTGGACATATTGTAGCTCTCCAGCACAAGACATCCAGACCCTGGTAAATATCCAAACTGATTGGTCTCCAACTCATGTCCTGAGAAGATACAAAATGTGCAGGCTTTTTTTCCTTCCCAACACTAATATATGTTATAACAGATGGGTACCTTGCTGCTATACTGCTTGGCACAGTGCGGGCAGCAGACTGGAGCAGTGGCGATAGTGCCCGTCAGTTGGGTGTGTGTGCTCAGCATGGGGTCGGGTTCCCCGGGTACAGCAGGGCGAAGCTTCCTGATGCTGGGGGGTAGCTCCGCCCCCGGGTGGTTCTTCAGTATGTGGGCCTTGCGCTTACTGGCAGACTTATACACCTGGGGGAGGGGTTAAAGTGTATGTTAGCATGTTGTGAAGACAGACAGAGAGAGACAGACAGACAGAGAGAGACAGAGAGACAGACAGAGAGAGAGAGAGATACAGACAGAGAGAGAGAGATACAGACAGAGAGAGAGAGATACAGACAGACAGAGCGAGACAGACAGACAGAGCGAGACAGACAGACAGAGCGAGACAGACAGACAGAGCGAGACAGACAGACAGAGCGAGACAGACACACAGAGCGAGACAGACACAGAGATACAGACAGAGAGATACAGACAGAGAGATACAGACAGACAGACAGACAGACAGAGAGAGAGATACAGACAGAGAGATACAGACAGAGAGATACAGACAGAGAGATACAGACAGACAGAGTATGAAGAACCTGTCTGTCTCTCTCTAACTGTAAAACTTCCATTAGTCTCTCAGGTTGTTTTTGGTTTTGACCTGGGAAGATGCATCTTAATGAAGACAGTGAAAAGGGCAAAGCTTTTCTTGTGCAAATTCAACAATGCTTTATTTAAAATACAACCTGTTTCAAACTAAAAATGAGAACTCTTTCAGCCAGCCAGACAGCCAGACGTACCTTGTCACAGTACTGGCAGAAGTAGTCTCTGTTGGGTTTGATGATGGGCAGAGTGAGCTCAGGAACCTCCTCTATACGCATCTCAGGGTGACGCTTAGATAGATGGTTCACCTAGGGAGAGAGGGTGTAGGGTCAGTATATGGTTCACCTAGGGAGAGAGGGTGTAGGGTCAGTATATGGTTCACCTAGGGAGAGAGGGTGTAGGGTCAGTATATGGTTCACCTAGGGAGAGAGGGTGTAGGGTCAGTATATGGTTCACCTAGGGAGAGAGGGTGTAGGGTCAGTATATGGTTCACCTAGGGAGAGAGGGTGTAGGGTCAGTATATGGTTCACCTAGTAAATACCATACTGCCATCACAGTAACAGGGGAGGTTAGTAAATACCATATTGCCATCACAATAACAGGGGAGGTTAGTAAATACCATACTGCCATCACAATAACAGGGGAGGTTAGTAAATACCATACTGCCATCACAATAACAGGGGAGGTTAGTAAATACCATACTGCCATCACAATAACAGGGGAGGTTAGCAAATGGTAACATGGTAACATCCACATTACTGTAGAAGTGTTTAGAAACACATTCTATTCTTATTTACAATAAAAGTGACTCCAAAAAGACACAACACATTATTTATATTCTTATACACAAGCAATGCAAACAACAAATGCAAAAGCTAGATGATTGAATGGGACCAAATGTTACACTTTAACCTCGCTGAATCTAAGATGGCGGAACGGTTGTTGGCCCGTCTCATGTCCCGTGTAAATAGTTTGTAATTAGTCTGTCTTTCCATATATTTTATTCACTACATTTGCACTATGTATATACTGTATATACTCTATTGTGTTATTGACTGTATGTTTGTTTATTCTCATGTGTAACTCTGTGTTGTTTTTTGTCGCACTGCTTTGCTTTGTCTTGGCCAGGTCGCAGTTGTAAATGAGAACTTGTTCTCAACTGACCTACCTGGTTAAATAAAGGTGAAATAAAACCTACCTGGTTAAATAAAGGTGAAATAAAAAAAATAAAAACCTCACAGTCATTGTATGTCACGAGAATTTCTATCTCAATGTTCTAAATGAACTTTCACTCTATCTTTGATTAATTCCCAGAGGTTGTAAGGCTCTAGTTAATTAAGAATTAAGTCTCAGTCTACAACAGATCAGTGGTTTATTCAGAGAGCTCTGCTCCTCTCATAAGGAGACCCTTTTTATACACACACAAGTTTCTGTTATCTCAGTTCACTCCCTTCAAGACATTCTGTACTTTTCCACTGACTACGTTCATACCGACACAGAAAACAGTCATCTCCTAGTCGCTACACTAACTGCAGTCTTGTCTAAGCCCCCCCACCTCTTATGATTCTAATGCATTTCACATATTTCACACAGTTTCAGGGTGGAATACTTTAACAAATTCTTCTATCATTGTATCAGTTTAAATCCAGACCTTTGGAGTATAGAGCCAAAGAAGAAGAAATGCCTCACTGTTCACAATCATTACAGATGGCACTGTATAAACACACAGATGTATAAACACACACACAGATATAGATAGATAATACATACACACACAGATATATAAAACACATACACAGATCTATCTAGATACAGTGGGGAGAACAAGTATTTGATACACTGCCGATTTTGCAGGTTTTCCCACTTACAAAGCATGTAGAAGTCTGTAATTTTTATCATAGGTACTCTTCAACTGTGAGTGACGGAATCTAAAACAAAAATCCAGAAAATCACGTTGTATGATTTTTAAGTAATTAATTTGCATTTTGTTGCATGACATAAGTATTTGATACATCAGAAAAGCAGAACGTAATATTTGGTATAGAAACCTTTGTTTGCAATTACAGAGATCATACGTTTCCTGTAGTTCTTGACCAGGTTTGCACACTCTGCAGCAGGGATTTTGGCCCTCTCCTCCATACAGATCCTTCAGGTTTCGGGGCTGTCGCTGGGCAATACGGACTTTCAGCTCCCTCCAAAGATTTTCTATTGGGTTCAGGTCTGGAGACTGGCTAGGCCACTCCAGGACCTTGAGATGCTTCTTACGGAGCCACTCCTTAGTTGCCCTGGCTGTGTGTTTCGGGTCGTTGTCATGCTGGAAGACCCAGCCACGACCCATCTTCAATGCTCTTACTGAGGGAAGGAGGTTGTTGGCCAAGATCTCACAATACATGGCCTCATCCATCCTCCCCTCAATACGGTGCAGTCGTCCTGTCCCCTTTGCAGAAAAGCATCCCCAAAGAATAATGTTTCCACCTCCATGCTTCATGGTTGGGATGGTGTTCTTGGGGTTGTACTCATCCTTCTTCTTCCTCCAAACACGGCGAGTGGAGTTTAGACCAAAAAGCTCTATTTTTTTCTCATCAGACCACATGACCTTCTCCCATTCCTCCTCTGGATCATCCAGATGGTCATTGGCAAACTTCAGACAGGCCTGGACATGCGCTGGCTTGGGCAGGGGGACCTTGCGTGCGCTGCAGGATTTTAATCCATGACGGCGTAGTGTGTTACTAATGGTTTTCTTTGAGACTGTGGTCCCAGCTCTCTTCAGGTCATTGACCAGGTCCTGCCGTGTAGTTCTGGGCTGATCCCTCACCTTCCTCATGATCATTGATGCCCCACGGGGTGAGATCTTGCATGGTGCCCCAGACCGAGGGAGATTGACCGTCATCTTGAACTTCTTCCATTTTCTAATAATTGCACCAACAGTTGTTGCCTTCTCACCAAGCTGCTTGCCTATTGTCCAGCCTTGTGCAGGTCTACAATTTTATCCCTGATGTCCTTACACAGCTCTCTGGTCTTGGCCATTGTGGAGAGGTTGGAGTCTGCTTGATTGAGTGTGTGGACGGGTGTCTTTTATACAGGTAACGAGTTCAAACAGGTGCAGTTAATACAGGTAATGAGTGGAGAACAGGAGGGCTTCTTAAAGAAAAACTAACAGGTCTGTGAGAGCCGGAATTCTTACTGGTTGGTAGGTGATCAAATACTTATGTCATGCAATAAAATGCAAATTAATTATTTAAAAATCATACAATGTGATTTTCTGGATTTTTGTTTTAGATTCCGTCTCTCACAGTTGAAGTGTACCCATGATAAAAAATTACAGACCTCTACATGCTTTGTAAGTAGGAAAACCTGCAAAATCGGCAGTGTATCAAATACTTGTTCTCCCCACTGTATATACAGTTGAAGTCGGAAGTTTACATACACCTTAGCCAAATACATTTAAACTCAGTTTTCACAATTCCTGACATTTAATCCTAGTAATAATTCCCTGTTTTAGGTCAGTTAGGATCACCACTTTATTTGAAGAATGTGAAATGTCAGAATAATAGTAGAGAGAATTATTTATTTCAGCTTTTATTTCTTTTATCACATTCCCAGTGGGTCAGAAGTTTACATACACTCAATTAGTATTTGGTAGCATTGCCTTTAAATTGTTTAACTTGGGTCAAACGTTTCGGGTAGCCTTCCACAAGCTTCCCACAATAAGTTGGGTGAATTTTGGCCCATTCCTCCTGACAGAACTGGTGTAACTGAGTCAGGTTAGTAGGCCTCCTTGCTCGCACACACTTTTACAGTTCTGCCCACAAATGTTCTATAGGATTGAGGTCAGGGCTTTGTGATGGCCACTCCAATACCTTGACTTTGTTGTCCTTAAGCCATTTTGCCACAACTTTTGAAGTATGCTTGGGGTCATTGTCCATTTTGAAGACAGTTTGCGACCAAGCTTTAACTTCCTGACTGATGTCTTGAGATGTTGCTTCAATATATCCACATAATTTCCTTCCTCATGATGCCATCTATTTTGAAGTGCACCAGTCCCTCCTGCAGCAAAGCACCCCCACAACATGATGCTGCCACCCCCGTGCTTCACGGTTGGGATGGTGTTCTTCGGCTTGCAAGCCTCCCCCTTTTTCCTACAAACATAACGATGGTCATTACAGTTCTATTTTTGTTTCATCAGACCAGAGGACATTTCTCCAAAAAGTACGATCTTTGTCCCCATGTGCAGTTGCAAACCGTAGTCTGGCTTTTTATGGTGGTTTTGGAGCAGTGGCTTCTTCCTTGTTGAGCGGGCTTTCAGGTTATGTTGATATAGGACTCGTTTTACTGTGGATATAGATACTTTTGTACCTGTTTCCTCCAGCATCTTCACAAGGTCCTTTGCTGTTGTTCTGGGGTTGATTTGCACTTTTCACACCAAACTACGTTAATCTCTAGAAGACAGAACGAGTCTCCTTCCTGAGCGGTATGACGGCTGCGTGGTCCCATGGTGTTTATACTTGCATACTATTGTTTGTACAGATGAACGTTGTACCTTCAGGCGTTTGGAAATTGCTCCCAATGATGAACCAGACTTATGGAGGTCTACAATTTTTTTTCTGAGGTCTTGGCTGATTTCTTTTGATTTTCCCATGATGGCACGGAGTTTGAAGGTAGGCCTTGAAATACATCCACAGGTACACCTCCAATTGACTCAAATTATATCAATTAGCCTATCATAAGCTTCTAAAGCCATGACATCATTTTCTGGAATTTTCCAAGCTGTTTAAAGGCACAGTCAACTTAGTGTATGTAAACTTCTGACCCACTGGAATTGTGATGTAGTGAATTATAAGTGAAATAATCTGTCTGTAAACAATTATTGGAAGAATTACTTGTGTCATGCACAAAGTAGATGTCCTAACCGACTTGCCAAAACTATAGTTTGTTAACATGAAATCTGTGGAGTGGTTGAAAAATGAGTTTTAATGACTTCAACCTAAGTGTATGTAAACTTCCGACTGTATATCTATATATACACACACACCATTCGGAAAGTATTCAGTGCCCTTCTCTTTTTCCACATTTTGTTACGTTACAGCCTAAATGGATTAAATCATTATTCTTCCTCAACATTGGCCAGACGGAAGCCACTCCTCAGTAAAAGGCACATGACAGACCGCTTGGAGTTTGCCAAAAGACACCTGAAGACTCTGACCATGAGAAACAATATTCTCTGGTCTGATGAAACCAAGATTGAACTCTTTGGTCTGAATGCCAATCGTCATGTCTGGAGGAAACCTGGCACCATCCTTAAGGTGAAGCATGGTGGTGGCAGCATCATGCTGTGGGGATGTTTTTCAGCGGCAGGGACTGGGAGACTAGACAGGATCGAGGGAAAGATGAACGGAGCAAAGTACAGAGAGATCCTTGATGAAAACCTGCTCCAGAGCACTCAGGACCTCAGACTGGGGCAAAGGTTCACCTTCCAACAGGACAACGACCCTAAGCACACAGCCAAGACAACGCAGAAGTGGCTTCTGAATGTCCTTGAGTGGCCCAGCCAGAGCCCGGACTTGAACCCAATCTAACATCTCTGGAGAGACCTGAAAATAACATCTCTGCAGAGACGCTCCCCATCCAACCTGACAGAGCTTGAGAGGATCTGCAGAGAAGAATGGGAGAAACTCCCCAAATACAGGTGTGCCAAGCTTGTAGCGTCATACCCAAGAAGACTTGAGGCTGTAATCACTTTCAAAAGGTGCTTCAACAAAGTACTGAGTAAAGGGTCTGAATACTTATGTAAATGTGATTATGGAGTATTGTGTGTAGATTGATGAGGAAAAAACTATTTAAATCAATTTTAGAATAAGGCTGTAACGTAACAAAATGTGGAAAACGTCAAGGGGTCTGAATACTTTCCGAAAGCTGTGATGGAAAATCAGGGTTATTCCACCAAATATTGATTTCTGAACTCTTCCTAAGTTAA
>CM042379.1:33220996-33310996 GCA_023634145.1 Thymallus thymallus | reverse complement strand
GAGGAGGCCTATGGTTTGGCGGATGGAGGAGGCCAACGGTTGAGGATGGAGGAGGCCAACGGTTGAGGATGGAGGAGGCCAACGGTTGAGGATGGAGGAGGCTTACGGTTTGGAGGATGGAGGAGGCCCAGGAGTTTTTCATGGCCATAGCAATGGAGGAGAGAGGAGGCCTATGGTTTGGCGGATGGAGGAGGCCAACGGTTGAGGATGGAGGAGGCCAACGGTTGAGGATGGAGGAGGCCAACGGTTGAGGATGGAGGAGGCTTACGGTTTGGAGGATGGAGGAGGCCCAGGAGTTTTTCATGGCCATAGCAATGGAGGATAGAGGCCTACGGTTTGGAGGATGCCTACAGTTTGGAGGATGGAGGAGGCCTACGGTTTGGAGGATGGAGGAGGCCAACGGTTTGGCAGATGGAGGAGGCCTACGGTTTGGAGGATGGAGAAGGCCTACGGTTTGGCAGATGGAGGAGGCCTACGGTTTGGAGGATGGAGAAGGCCTACGGTTTGGAGGACGGAAAAGGCCTACGGTTTGGAGGACGGAAAAGGCCCAGGAGATGGACGATGGCGGAGCCCTACGGTTTGCTCAGATGTCACGTGAACACCATGGAGATGACAGCCGCCCTTCCATCCTCCAAGCCAAACCTACCTGCACATCCATCTTTGAAGGGCAAGGCATTAAGATGAGAGAGAGAAATATACTGTTGTCATGACTAGGCCTCTACACACTGCATGACTACTGGTATCACACTACAGACCAGGGCTGCATGACTACTGGTATCACACTACAGACCAGGGCTGCATGACTACTGGTATCACACTACAGACCAGGGCTGCATGACTACTGGTATCACACTACAGACCAGGGTGGCGTTCAGTCAGCACTAAACAGGAGAAAACGCTTTGTGCTACGTTAACGTTTTTCTCCCGTTTCCCTACTGAACACAGCACAGGGCCTCTCCCCTCCCCAGTCTTACCCGTATCCTCTTGGCCCGGCGCATGTCCTGGGGGGTGAGGCTGAGGTGAGGTTCTGCCAGGGCAGGGGCGCTGCTCTGGGACGGGTCCTCTTTGATGGAGGGTAGGGGGGGGTCGGTGTTGGGGGGTTGGGGGTCTGTTTCTGTGTCTGGGGCCAGGTCCCCTCCAGGAGGGTCTAGTTGTGCCTCTGTCTCCAACCCTCCACCCCCCTCCGTCTCCAGCTCTACCACCTTGAGACCGTTCAGAGCACCACCGACTCTCTCCTCATACGGCAGCTTCCCTACGAACCCCATCAGCTCCTGTGACCACACACACATTCAGATACATGTCTATCAGTATGGAAACAGAGACATGTCGATCAGTATGGAAACAGAGACATGTCTATCAGTATGGAAACAGAGACATGTCTATCAGTATGGAAACAGAGACATGTCTATCAGTATGGAAACAGAGACATGTCGATCAGTATGGAAACAGAGACATGTCTATCAGTATGGAAACAGAGACATGTCTATCAGTATGGAAACAGAGACATGTCTATCAGTATGGAAACAGAGACATGTCTATCAGTATGGAAACAGAGACATGTCTATCAGTATGGAAACAGAGACATGTCGATCAGTATGGAAACAGAGACATGTCGATCAGTATGGAAACAGAGACATGTCGATCAGTATGGAAACAGAGACATGTCTATCAGTATGGAAACAGAGACATGTCTATCAGTATGGAAACAGAGACATGTCTATCAGTATGGAAACAGAGACATGTCTATCAGTATGGAAACAGAGACATGTCGATCAGTATGGAGACAGAAACATGTCTATCAGTATGGAAACAGAGACATGTCGATCAGTATGGAAACAGAGACATGTCGATCAGTATGGAAACAGAGACATGTCGATCAGTATGGAAACAGAGACATGTCGATCAGTATGGAAACAGAGACATGTCGATCAGTATGGAAACAGAGACATGTCTATCAGTATGGAAACAGAGACATGTCTATCAGTATGGAAACAGAGACATGTCTATCAGTATGGAAACAGATACATGTCTATCAGTATGGAAACAGAGACATGTCTATCAGTATGGAAACAGAGACATGTCTATCAGTATGGAAACAGAGACATGTCTATCAGTATGGAAACAGAGACATGTCTATCAGTATGGAAACAGAGACATGTCTATCAGTATGGAAACAGACATTCAGATACATGTCTATCAGTATGGAGACAGAGACATTCAGATACATGTCTATCAGTATGGAGACAGAGACATTCAGATACATGTCTATCAGTATGGAGACAGAGACATTCAGATACATGTCTATCAGTATGGAGACAGAGACATTCAGATACATGTCTATCAGTATGGAGACAGACATTCAGATACATGTCTATCAGTATGGAAACAGACATTCAGATACATGTCTATCAGTATGGAGACAGAGACATTCAGATACATGTCTATCAGTATGGAGACAGAGACATTCAGATACATGTCTATCAGTATGGAGACAGAGACATTCAGATACATGTCTATCAGTATGGAAACAGACATTCAGATACATGTCTATCAGTATGGAGACAGAGACATTCAGATACATGTCTATCAGTATGGAGACAGAGACATTCAGATACATGTCTATTAGTATGGAGACAGAGACATTCAGATACATGTCTATCAGTATGGAGACAGACATTCAGATACATGTCTATCAGTATGGAAACAGACATTCAGATACATGTCTATCAGTATGGAGACAGAGACATTCAGATACATGTCTATCAGTATGGAGACAGAGACATTCAGATACATGTCTATCAGTATGGAGACAGAGACTTGTCTATGGACCTTAGGACTATTTGATGTGTCCAAAATGGCACCCTTTACCCAACACAGTGTACTACAGGCCCTGGTTAAAAGTAATGCACTGCACAGGTAATAGGGACCATCTGGGACAGTAGGCCTAAAGGTCAAATATGACTGGGACAGTAGGCCTAAAGGTCAAATATGACTGGGACAGTAGGCCTAAAGGTCAAATATGACTGGGACAGTAGGCCTAAAGGTCAAATATGACTGGGACAGTAGGCCTAAAGGTCAAATATGACTGGGACAGTAGGCCTAAAGGTCAAATATGACTGGGACAGTAGGCCTAAAGGTCAAATATGACTGGGACAGTAGGCCTAAAGGTCAAATATGACTGTTACACAGTTCTACATACCGGTGTCTTGTCCCCTGCCGTGGCCACCGAAGGGTCCAAACGGATGAATTTAGGGGGGCGACCCGGTCTCCTTCCTGTCCCAAACCTCTTCCTGCCACGCCCACGAGCACGCCCCTTTGGTCTGCAGAAAGTCAAATCACCCAATCAATCAAGCTTTTCATGAAACAATTTTTTACCAAATTCTGACAAACTCTGTTTTACAGGTGTAAGAGAAGACTGTGGGGCCTAGAGGTGGAGGAAGCATTCCAGTGTTGACTACTGGGTGTGGATGTTACCTGGTGACGTAGTCCAGTTTGTCATCGTGCATGTTGAGGTGCTGCTGTAGCTGTTCTGAACTCATGAAACGTCTGTTACACTCATAACACGGCCAGTTCTTCTCCTGCTCACGTAACACTGAAACACAAGTCCACAGTCAGGGGTCAACACGGCCAGTTCTTCTCCTGCTCACGTAACACTGAAACACAAGTCCACAGTCAGGGGTCAACACGGCCAGTTCTTCTCCTGCTCACGTAACACTGAAACACAAGTCCACAGTCAGGGGTCAACACGGCCAGTTCTCCTGCTCACGTAACACTGAAACACAAGTCCACAGTCAGGGGTCAACACGGCCAGTTCTCCTGCTCACGTAACACTGAAACACAAGTCCACAGTCAGGGGTCAACACGGCCAGTTCTCCTGCTCACGTAACACTGAAACACAAGTCCACAGTCAGGGGTCAACACGGCCAGTTCTTCTCCTGCTCACGTAACACAACAACACCAGTCAGGGGTCAACATTCAACAAACCAAAATGAAACACTAAATTCTCCACTGGTGCAGCAGCACGATTTGGTCGCCCCAACTGTTTTATAATGCACCTGCATGGCATACAGAACCAGGCTAATAATTACTAGCCATGGCCTGTGTCCCATAATGCACCTGCATTCCATACAGAACCAGGCTAATAATTACTAGCCATGGCCTGTGTCCCATAATGCACCTGCATGGCATACAGAACCAGGCTAATAATTACTAGCCATGGCCTGTGATAGATAGATAGATAGATAGATAGATAGATAGATAGATAGATAGATAGATAGATAGGTACTTTATTGATCCCCCGGGGGGGAAATTTCATGTCCCATAATGCACCTGCATTCCATACAGAACCAGGCTAATAATTACTAGCCATGGCCTGTGTCCCATAATGCACCTGCATGGCATACAGAACCAGGCTAATAATTACTAGCCATGGCCTGTGTCCCATAATGCACCTGCATGGCATACAGAACCAGGCTAATAATTACTAGCCATGGCCTGTGTCCCATAATGCACCTGCATGGCATACAGAACCAGGCTAATAATTACTAGCCATGGCCTGTGTCCCATAATGCACCTGCATGGCATACAGAACCAGGCTAATAATTACTAGCCATGGCCTGTGTCCCATAATGCACCTGCATGGCATACAGAACCAGGCTAATAATTACTAGCCATGGCCTGTGTCCCATAATGCACCTGCATTCCATACAGAACCAGGCTAATAATTACTAGCCATGGCCTGTGTCCCATAATGCACCTGCATGGCATACAGAACCAGGCTAATAATTACTAGCCATGGCCTGTGTCCCATAATGCACCTGCATGGCATACAGAACCAGGCTAATAATTACTAGCCATGGCCTGTGTCCCATAATGCACCTGCATTCCATACAGAACCAGGCTAATAATTACTAGCCATGGCCTGTGTCCCATAATGCACCTGCATGGCATACAGAACCAGGCTAATAATTACTAGCCATGGCCTGTGTCCCATAATGCACCTGCATGGCATACAGAACCAGGCTAATAATTACTAGCCATGGCCTGTGTCCCATAATGCACCTGCATTCCATACAGAACCAGGCTAATAATTACTAGCCATGGCCTGTGTCCCATAAACTAACATGGAGATGATCATTCATGCTTTTATTTCTTCACGGTTAGATTATTGTAATTCTCTTTTTACTTGTTTTAACAATTGTTCTCTGAGGCGTCTTCAACTGGTTCAAAATGCCGCAGCCAGGCTTTTAACAGGAACAAACAGAAGGGCACACATTACTCCTATTTTATTTACTCTCCACTGGCTACCGGTAAAATACAGAATTGATTTTAAAATTTTAATTTTAACTTTTAAAGCACTACATGGACAGACGCCTCAATACATCACTGACATGTTGACCCCTTACTCTTCGTCTCGTATTCTTCGCTCCTCAGGTCAGAATCTCCTGATGGTACCTAAAACCCGCCTTAAAACTAGGGGAGATCGTTCCTTCCAGGCGACTGCTCCAAAATTGTGGAATGCCCTGCCCTTGTCGTTGCGTGTGGCCGATTCTATTGTTTCTTTTAAAAAGCAGCTGAAGACACTACTATTTAGACAAGCTTTTAATTGATTGTGCTTTTATGTTTTATGTTTTTATGTTAGTATGATGTTTTTTTAAATGGTATACTTGCTACTTGTAAAGCACTCTGTGATTCTTTCTGTGATGGGTGCTATATAAATAAAGTTTATTATTATTATTATTATTATAATGCACCTGCATGGCATACAGAACCAGGCTAATAATTACTAGCCATGGCCTGTGTCCCATAATGCACCTGCATGGCATACAGAACCAGGCTAATAATTACTAGCCATGGCCTGTGTCCCATAATGCACCTGCATTCCATACAGAACCAGGCTAATAATTACTAGCCATGGCCTGTGTCCCATAATGCACCTGCATGGCATACAGAACCAGGCTAATAATTACTAGCCATGGCCTGTGTCCCATAACGTTTCAGGTAGCCTTCCACAAGCTTCCCACAATAAGTTGGGTGAATTTTGGCCCATTTCTCCTGACAGAACTGGTGTAACTGAGTCAGGTTTGTAGGCCTCCTTGCTCACACACGCTTTTTCAGTTCTGCCCACAAACTTTCTATAGGATTGAGGTCAGGGCTTTGTGATGGCCACTCCAATACCTTGACTTTGTTGTCCTTAAGCCATTTTGCCACGACTTTGGAAGTTTGCTTGGGGTCATTGTCCATTTGGAAGACCCATTTGCGAACAATCTTTAACTTCCTGACTGATGTCTTGAGATGTTGCTTCAATATATCCACATATAAGCCTCCCCCTTTTTCCTCCAAACATAACGATGGTCATTATGGACAAACAGTTCTATTTTTGTTTCATCAGACCAGAGGACATTTCTCCAAAAAGTACGATCTTTGTCCCCATGTGCAGTTGCAAACCGTAGTCTGGCTTTTTATGGTGGTTTTGGAGCAGTGGCTTCTTCCTTGCTGAGCGGCCTTTCAGGTTATGTCGATATAGGACTCGTTTTAATGTGGATATAGATACTTTTGTACCCGTTTCCTCCAGCATCTTCACAAGGTCCTTTGCTGTTGTTCTGGGATTGATTTGCACTTTTCGCACTTAAGTACGTTCATCTCTAGGAGACAGAACACGTCTCCTTCCTGAGCGGTATGACGGCTGCGTGGTCCCATGGTGTTTATACTTGCGTACTATTGTTTGTACAGATGAACGTGGTACCTTCAGGGATTTGGAAATTGCTCCCAAGGATGAACCAGACTTGTGGAGGTCTACAATATTTTTTTTCTGAGGTCTTATTTCTTTAGATTTTCCCATGATGTCGAGCAAAAAGGCACTGAGTTTGACGGTAGGCCTTGAAATACATCCACAGGTACACCTCCAATTGACTCAAATTATGTCAATTAGCCTATCAGAAGCTTCTAAAGCCATGACATCATTTTCTGGAATTTTCCAAGCTGTTTAAAGGCACAGTCAACTTAGTGTATGTAAACTTCTGACCCACTGGAATTGTGATGTAGTGAATTATAAGTGAAATAATCTGTCTGTAAACAATTGTTGTAATAATTACTTGTGTCAAGCACAAAGTAGATGTCCTAACCGACTTATCAAAACTATAGTTTGTTAACATGAAATCTGTGTTGAGAAGTGGTTGAGAAATGTATGTAAACTTGCGACTGTATACTTGACATTCAGGTAAATCTGCCAGTGGCACAACAACAAAGAAATACTGGTGCGGGTCAAGCTCTTACAGGACAGTGTAATAATTTAAATAGCAGGTGGTTTAATGTAGCCTATAGCCTACTGGGTTCATACAGACATTGGCAAGTAAAATTCAATGACTTTTTCAAGCACTTTACTATCATTTTCAAGGACCTACATTTTATATTTAATGGTAATAATATAGAAGAAAAGAGAACTACATCAAAATGTGCATTAGCACTAAGACATATATACAATATGTACTGTTACCACAGTTACCGCTGTTACTACAGCGGGTGAAATAAGTATTGAACACGTCACCATTTTTCTCAGTAAATATATTTCCAAAGGTGCTATTGAATTTTCACCAGATGTTGGTAACAACCCAAGTAATCCATACATACAAAGAAACCAAAACAAATACGTTCAGAAATTAAGTTGTGTAATAATGTGAAATGACACAGGGAAAAAGTATTGAACACACTGATATTTATTTAATACTTTGTACAAAAGCCTTTGTTGGTAATGACAGCTTCAATACGCCTCCTGTATGGAGAAACTGGTCGCATGCATTGCTCTGGTGTGATTTTGGCCCATTCTTCCACACAAACAGTCTTCAAATCTTGAAGGTTCCGTGGGCCTCTTCTATGAATCTTGATCTTCAGTTCTTTCCATAGATTTTCAGTGGGATTTAAGTCAGGTGATTGGCTGGGCCATTCTAGCAACTTTATTTTATTTCTTTGAAACCAATTGAGAGTTTCCTTGGCTGTGTGTTTGGGATCATTGTCTTGCTGAAATGTCCACCCTCATTTCATCTTCATCATCCTGGTAGATGGCAGAAGATTTTTGTCAAGAATGTCTCGGTAAATTTGCCCATTCATCCTTCCTTCAATTAAGTTTGCCAGTACCATTTGCTGAAAAGCAGCCCCACACCATGATGTTCCCACCTCCAAACTTCACTGTTGGTATGGTGTTTCTAGGGTGATGTGCAGTGCCATTTCTCCTCCAAACATGGTGTGTATTATGACATCCAAACACTTCAATTTTGCTCTCATCTGACCACACTATATTCTCCCAGTATTTCACTGGCTTTTCCAAATGTTGTGCAGCAAACTTTAAACGAGCTTCAACATGCTTTTTTTTCAGCAATGGAGTCTTGCGTGGTGAGCGTGCATACAGGCCATGGCGGTGGAGTGCATTACTTACTGTTTTCTTTGAGACAACAGTACCTGCTAATTGCAGGTCTTTTTGAAGCTCTCCACAAGTGGTCCTTGGATCTTGGACAACTCTTCTGATTATTCTTTTCAGATTATATTAATTTGCACTGACAGTGGGCTGGATTGCTTTTTAATTACTGATAGTTTGGAAATACTACAGCATCACTGCTATCATAGACAAGGCTCCAGCATCACAGACAAGGCTCCAGCATCACTGCTGTCATAGACAAGGCTCCAGCATCACTGCTGTCATAGACAAGGCTGCAGCATCACTGCTATCATAGACAAGGCTCCAGCATCACTGCTATCATAGACAAGGCTCCAGCATCACTGCTATCATAGACAAGGCTCCAGCATCACTGCTATCATAGACAAGGCTCCAGCATCACTGCTATCATAGACAAGGCTCCAGCATCACTGCTATCATAGACAAGGCTCCAGCATCACTGCTATCATAGACAAGGCTGCAGCATCACTGCTATCATAGACAAGGCTCCAGCATCACAGCTATCATAGACAAGGCTCCAGCATCACAGCTATCATAGACAAGGCTCCAGCATCACAGCTATCATAGACAAGGCTCCAGCATCACAGCACTGAGTCTCACCTTTCCTCTCCTCATCTGTGACATCATGGATCTTCTGATTGACAAACTCGGCATATGATGCTGCGTACCACACCTGTGGAGAAGAAGAACATGCTCAGGACAAACTCCAGCTCCTTATAAGGGGGATCCTACGACGCAAGCTAACCGGGGTCAGTTAGCTTCACATTCCAGGTCAGTCTTCATCCGTACTACGACGGTGGATACTGTTCGTCCGCCTGTCGCTAACTGTAGCAGGCTTGTAACCAGGGCTCTAAATGTATAATAAATAAATCTGTAGCACTGGTGCTCCCAACTTAAAATATTTACAAGAACCACATAAAATGTTGAAGCACCAGAATCTTTGTTAGATACAGCCTATAGGGAGGCAGGTGGCCTGGAGGGTAGGAGCGTTGGGTCAATAATCAAAAGGTTGCTGGATCGAATCCCTGATCAAGGCAGTATACCCCTCTGGGATAGACCTGCTACGTAGTATACCCCTCTGGGATAGACCTGCTACGTAGTATACCCCTCTGGGATAGACCTGCTACGTAGTATACCCCTCTGGGATAGACCTGCTACGTAGTATACCCCTCTGGGATAGACCTGCTACGTAGTATACCCCTCTGGGATAGACCTGCTACGTAGTATACCCCTCTGGGATAGACCTGCTACGTAGTATACCCCTCTGGGATAGACCTGCTACGTAGTATACCCCTCTGGGATAGACCTGCTACGTAGTATACCCCTCTGGGATAGACCTGCTACGTAGTATACCCCTCTGGAGAGCAGTCAACCATGTTTGTTTCATTAGAAACAGTGTGCATGTTCCAGATGGACTAAATTGCTGACCGACTGATCTACAAATCACCTTGCATCATAAATCCCTACTGACTATGATTTGTAGATCAGTCAGTCGGTCAGTCGGTGATGCTCTTGGACACGGCTAGTGTTTGCAGCCGTTCTTACAACTTACCTTGAGCTCCTGTTTGGGCTGGATGTTCTTGATGGTTGTGTAGAAGATTTCAGAGCCATACTGATAGGCTACCAGGTTCTGCTCCAGGTGGTTCTGGGCGGGCCTAACAAACATCAGCCAATTACAGATGTCCTCGTCAGATAGGTCCACCCACATGTCATCCGACTTCTCCATGTCCTTGTCTGCATCCAGCATGCATAGCTACAGAGAGAGAGAGAGAGAGAGTTAAAGACGATGACAGACAGAGAGAAACAGAGAGAGAGAGAGAGAGAGCGAGAGAGAGAGAGAGAGAGAAACAGAGAGAGCGAGAGAGAGAGAGAGAGAGGGCTCCTGAGTTATTCTGCAAAAATATAGAATTATAGTTTGATAAATGAAGATAAACTTGCATTTTCTTACAAGGATTTATACAGGATCCTAACCTCACCATCCAAACCTTCAATACAAATCTAAATTCCAAAACTAAAACCTTTTTTAGATTTTGTACAAAACTACCTGAATGAACTATTACTATCAAGGACTATCAAACTACCTGAATGGACTATTACTACCAGAATGGACTATCAAACTACCTGAATGGACTATTACTATCAAACTACCTGAATGGACTATTACTATCAAACTACCTGAATGGACTATTACTATCAAACTACCTGAATGGACTATTACTACCAGAATGGACTATCACTACCAGAATGGACTATCAAACTACCTGAATGGACTATTACTACCAAGGACTATCAAACTACCTGAATGGACTATCAAACTACCAGAATGGACTATCAAACTACCAGAATGGACTATCAAACTACCTGAATGGACTATCAAACTACCTGAATGGACTATCAAACTACCTGAATGGACTATCAAACTACCTGAATGGACTATCAAACTACCAGAATGGACTATCAAACTACCAGAATGGACTATCAAACTACCAGAATGGACTATCAAACTACCTGAATGGACTATCAAACTACCTGAATGGACTATCAAACTACCTGAATGGACTATCAAACTACCAGAATGGACTATCAAACTACCAGAATGGACTATCAAACTACCAGAATGGACTATCAAACTACCAGAATGGACTATCAAACTACCAGAATGGACTATCAAACTACCAGAATGGACTATCAAACTACCAGAATGGACTATCAAACTACCTGAATGGACTATCAAACTACCTGAATGGACTATCAAACTACCTGAATGGACTATCAAACTACCTGAATGGACTATCAAACTACCTGAATGGACTATCAAACTACCTGAATGGACTATTACTACCAGAATGGACTATCAAACTACCTGAATGGACTATCAAACTACCAGAATGGACTATCAAACTACCTGAATGGACTATTACTACCAGAATGGACTATCAAACTACCAGAATGGACTATCAAACTACCAGAATGGACTATCAAACTACCTGAATGGACTATCAAACTACCTGAATGGACTATTACTACCAGAATGGACTATCAAACTACCTGAATGGACTATTACTACCAGAATGGACTATTACTACCAGAATGGACTATCAAACTACCTGAATGGACTATTACTACCAGAATGGACTATCAAACTACCTGAATGGACTATTACTACCAGAATGGACTATCAAACTACCTGAATGGACTATTACTACCAGAATGGACTATCAAACTACCTGAATGGACTATTACTACCAGAATGGACTATTACTACCAGAATGGACTATCAAACTACCTGAATGGACTATTACTACCAGAATGGACTATCAAACTACCTGAATGGACTATTACTACCAGAATGGACTATCAAACTACCTGAATGGACTATTACTACCAGAATGGACTATCAAACTACCTGAATGGACTATTACTACCAAGGACTATCAAACTACCTGAATGGACTATTACTACCAAGGACTATCAAACTACCTGAATGGACTATTACTACCTGTAAAATACCATCCAACACTAAACTGAGGGAGTAATGTTCAATCTGAACCTACTTCTGTAGCCATGAAGTAAAAGACAATAATCTCTAGAGAATGTTGTTATATAAAGCTTAATAAGTAAGGCTACTAAGCTACCAAGCTGCTAGGACATTACTGACCTGAACTGGCTGCAACTTCAATTAGCACGGAAGTGTGAAGTGAGGTGGTGTGAAAACTCTTGAGCCTAACAATGGCAGGAGAGTTCCCCAGCCCCCCCACCCAAATGCAGAGGCCTTTGAAGCGCCCATGGCTTATTCCTGTGTAGAGGTCATTACAATAAACTACCCATGGATATTAAAAATAACACTGCACGGAATAAGAACAAAAAAAGCTCCCCTAAGAACCATACAGAGACATTATTTGCATGACTGCTACATTTTTCTAACTTTTGTATTTATTTAACCTTTATTTATCTAGGCAAGTCAGTTAATTGTTATTTCCAATGACGGCCCACCTACAGGGTCAGCCATAGTAGTACGGCGCCTCTGGAGCAGATTAGGGTTACATGCCTTGCTCAAGGACACAGACAGGTTTTTTTTCACCTTGTCGGCTCGGGTAATCGAACCAGCAACCTTTCAGTTACTGGTCCAACGCTCAAACCGCTAGGCTACCTGCTGCAGAGGGGAATGTAAGCAACTTCATGTTCCATCCAGACCATCCCCTGGCATGGCACAGGCATGGCACAGGGCTATAAGAGCACACTACCCCCATGTCAAGAGAGATAGACATTGAGGAAACAACCTCTGTCAACGTGTACAAGTCAGGGACAGTAATGGTGCAGGACTTCCTCATGCAGTTTCAGCAGGACTTTTACAGGATCAAAGAGCGAGCAGAGCAGGAAAAGCTCCCTCTGTGACGACTCCCCCATCCTGAGTGATGATCACACCTCTTCAAACTGTCCTGCAGACGGGGACAGTCACCCACCCAGCACTGAACACACCCTGGTCTCACAACTGCACTGCTCCTCCTTTATTGAGAGGGATTTTTTTTTTTATGTAACCTTTATTTAACTAGGCAAGTCAGTTAAGAACAAATTCTTATTTACAATGATGCCTGACCCCGGTCAAACCCGGACGACCCTGGGCCAATTGTCCGCCGCCCTATGGGACTCCCAATCATGGCCTGATGTGATACAGCCTGGATACGAAGCAGGGACTGTAGTGACACCTCTTGCACTGAGATGCAGTGCCTTAGACCACTGCGACACTCAGGAGCCCATCAATTTACAGAGCTGGAGAGAGACATGGTGGAGCTCAGAGAACTAGTCCACACAATCCAGAGCAAACCCACAAAAAACAGACCAGCACAACAACACCCACCAAACAAGACACGGAGGGCAGAAGATGGAGATGGACGGCCGTCTGAGAGAGCTGGCTGCTCTACGGACCGAGGTGAGAGAACTCAGAGGCACACATGGCACTGAAGGAGGAGGTGAGAAAGCTAAGGGGTGACAGAGAGCAGGACACTCCACCAGAGAAGCCAGCAGAACAGCCCACCTCAGACCCGGACCACAACAACACAATGGGTCAGACAATACAGGACCCACCAACCCAACAGACCCCACCCCCTCCTAACAGCCCCCCTGTCAGCTAACCAACCCAACAGACCCCACCCCCTCCTAACAGCCCCCCTGTCAGCTAACCAACCCAACAGACCCCACCCCCTATGCCCCTTCTGCCTCCGGGATGCTGGCCTTCTAGGCAGAGTTGCAAAGACAAAGCCATATCTCAGACTGATATATGTTTCTTGGCAATTTCTCACATGGAATAGCCTTCATTTCTCAGAACAAGAATAGACTGACAAAGTTCTTTGTTTCTGGCCATTTTGAGCCTGTAATCGAACCCACAAATGCTGATGCTCCAGATACTCAACTAGTCTAAAGAAGGCCAGTTTTATTGCATCTTTAAATCAGCACAACAATTTCCAGCTGTGCTAACATACAGTTGAAGTCGGAAGTTTACATACACTTAGGTTGAAGTCATTAAAACTCATTGTTCAACCACTCCACAGATTTCATGTTAACAAACTATAGTTTTGGCAAGTCGGTTAGGACATCTACTTTGTGCATGACAAGTAATTCTTCCAACAATTATTTAACTTATAATTCACTATATCACAATTCCAGTGGGTCAGAAGTTTACATACACTAAGTTGACTGTGCCTTTAAACAGCTTGGAAAATTACAGAAAATGATGTCATGGCTTCTGATAGGCTAATTGACATAATTTGAGTCAATTGGAGGTGTACCTGTGGATGTATTACAAGACCTACCTTCAAACTCATTGCTCAACATCATGGGAAAATCTAAAAGAAATCAGCCAACAAAAATTGTAGACCTCCACAAGTCTGGTTCATCCTTTGAGCAATTTACAAACGCCTGAAGGTACCACGTTCATCTGTATGAACAATAGTACGCAAGTATAAACACCATGGGACCACGCAGCCGTCATACCGCTCAGGAAGGAGACGCGTTCTGTCTCCTAGAGAAGAACGTACTTTGGTGTGAAAAGTGCAAATCAATCCCAGAACAACAGCAAAGAACCTTGTGAAGATGCTGGAGGAAACGGGTACAAAAGTATCTATATCCACAGTAAAACGAGTCCTATATCAACATAACCTGAAAGGCCGCTCAGCAAGGAAGAAGCCACTGCTCCAAAACCACCATAAAAAAGCCTGGTGCACTTCACAAAATAGATGGCATCATGAGGAAGGATAATTATGTGGATATATTGAAGCAACATCTCAAGACATCAGTCAGGAAGTTAAAGCTTGGTCTCAAATGGGTCTTCCAAATGGACAATGACCCCAAGCATACTTCCAAAGTTGTGGAAAAATGGCTTAAGGACAACAAAGTCAAGGTATTGGAGTGGCCATCACAAAGCCCTGACCTCAATCCTATAGAAAATTTGTGGGCAGAACTGAAAAAGTGTGTGCGAGCAAGGAGGCCTACAAACCTGACTCAGTTACACCAGTTCTGTCAGGAGAAATGGGCCAAAATTCACCCAACTTATTGTGGGAAACTTGTGGAAGGCTACCTGAAACATTTGACCCACGTTAAACAATTTAAAGGCAATGCTACCAAATACTAATTGAGTGTATGTAAACTTCTGACCCACTGGGAATGTGATGAAAGAAATAAAAGCTGAAATAAATCATTCTCTACTATTATTCTGACATTTCACATTCTTAAAATAAAGTGGTGATCCTAACTGACCTAAGACAGGGAATTATTATTGGGATTAAATGTCAGGAATTGTGAAAAACTGATTTTAAATATATTAAGGTGTATGTAAACTTCCGACTTCAACTGTAATTGCCAAATGGTTTTCTAATGATCAATTAGCCTTTTAAAATGATAAACTTGGATTAGCTAACACAACGTGCCATTGGAACACAGGAGTGATGGTTGCTGATAATGGGCCTCTGTACACCTATGTAGATATTACATTAAAAATCAGCCGTTTCCAGCTACAATAGTCATTTACAACATTAACAATGTCTACACTGTATTTCTGATCAATTTGATGTTATTTTAAAATGGACCAATTTTTTTTGCTTTTCTTTCAAAAACAAGGACATTTATAAGTGACCCCAAACTTTTGAACGGTAGTGTAAGTGCCATGGAGCAACTGTGCCAGCTGCTTGAACCTCTGAGCAAGTTTACAGATGCACTTGCTTCAGAGACACGAGCAACACGGTCTGCCATCAAGCCGGTCCGGGACCACATCAACCGTGATGTTCTGGTGGAAAAGGATACGGAGCCATCCCTGACCAAGGAGATGGAAAGGGTAACGAGAGAAGACCTTAACAACAGATACACAGAGAAGGCAGACAGAGTCATGCACATGGCTTCAAAGGGAGCTTTTTAGATGAACCTGAGGCTGTAGAAGTTGACACTGACAGCTGTGTCCAGGAGGTCTTGAAGCTGGCAGCTGCACAAGTCAGGGAAGAACCACAAAGCACCAGCAGGACCTCCACCACCAACACAGCGGCATCGGAAGGTTGCCAGGAAGCTTTTGTGCATCCCAGCAACCAGCGTGCCATCAGTGTGTGTTCAGTGCCAGCGGGAACATTGTCTCCCCTCGACAGATCACTACTTAAACCGGACAAAGTAAATATGCTGATATTTTTACATTTCAATATCTCTAGTGAACAAAGATGCATACATACAGGATGTCAGACCAGCAGCACCTTATTTCTTTATGAAGGAGAGAACGGACGTACAATCAGTGCTGTTCATTTGATTTGTTGACATATTGTGTTGTTATTTTAATGTCAACACCTTCATTGGATGTGTTTCCATATGGTTGTATTGTTCTTACAGGCACATTGGATGTGTTTCCATATGGTTGTATTGTTCTTACAGACACATTGGATGTGTTTCCATATGGTTGTATTGTTCTTACAGACACATTGGATGTGTTTCCATATGGTTGTATTGTTCTTACAGGCACATTGGATGTGTTTCCATATGGTTGCATTGTTCTTACAGGCACATTGGATGTGTTTCCATATGGTTGTATTGTTCTTACAGGCACATTGGATGTGTTTCCATATGGTTGTATTGTTCTTACAGGCACATTGGATGTGTTTCCATATGGTTGTATTGTTCTTATATGCACATTTGATTTGCTTACTGAAGGTTGAGTTCATTAAAACCTGCACTAGGGAAACGTTCACCTCTCATGGCGCCATCTTTAATAATAATGTTATTATTTTAATGTTTATGCACACAAAGTGCATAGTGCTGCTAATTTTATTTGCCATTTGTTGTTTTCAATATAAAACCTGGTGAAATGATTTCAGTGTATCAGTAGTTTTTGAACATTTCCAGCACATTGTAACAATACCGTGATAATACTGATAACGTGATAATTTTGGTCACTATAATCGTGATATGAAATGTTCATACCGTTTCATCTCGTCGGGAATTATATATAGTCAGGACCAATATATAGTCAGGAACAATACAGTATATAGTCAGGAACAATACAGTATTTAGTCAGGAACAACACAGTATATGGTCAGGACCAATACAATATATAGTCAGGAACAATATATAGTCAGGAACAATAGAGTATAGTCAGGAACACCACAGTATATAGTCAGGAACAATACAGTATATAGTCAGGAACAATACAGTATATAGTCAGGAACAGTATAGTATAAAGTCAGGACCAATACAGTATATAGTCAGGAACAACACAATATATAGTCAGGAACAACACAGTATATAGTCAAGAACAGTATAGTATAAAGTCAGGACCAATATATAGTCAGGAACAATACAGTATATAGTCAGGAACAACACAATATATAGTCAGGAACAACACAGTATATAGTCAGGAACAGTATAAAGTCAGGACCAATATATAGTCAGGAACAACACAATATATAGTCAGGAACAACACAGTATATAGTCAGGAACAGTATAGTATAAAGTCAGGACCAATATATAGTCAGGAACAATACAGTATATAGTCAGGAACAACAAAGTGTATAGTCAGGAACAACACAGTATATAGTCAGGAACAATACAGTATATAGTCAGGAATAACAAAGTGTATAGTCAGGAACAACACAGTATATAGTCACGAACAATATAGTATATAGTCAGGAACAACACAGTATATAGTCAGGAACAACACAGTATATAGTCAGGAACAATACAGCATATAGTCAGGAACAATACAGCATATAGTCAGGAACAACACAGTATATAGTCAGGAACAACACAGTATATAGTCAGGAACAGTATAGTATAAAGTCAGGACCAATATATAGCCACGACCAATACAGTATAGTCAGGAATAATACAATATGTAGTCAGGACCAATACAATACATAGTCAGGACCAATACAGTGTATAGTCAGGACCAATACAGTGTATAGTCAGGACCAATACAGTATATAGTCAGGAACAATACAATATATAGTCAGGACCAATATATAGTCAGGACCAATATATAGTCAGGACCAATACAGTATATAGTCAGGAACAATACAATATATAGTCAGGAACAATACAGTATATAGTCAGGAACAATATATAGTCAGGACCAATACAATATATAGTCAGGACCAATATATAGTCAGGAACAATACAGTATATAGTCAGGAACAATATATAGTCAGGAACAATATATAGTCAGGACCAATATAATATATAGTCAGGACCAATATATAGTCAGGACCAATACAATATATAGTCAGGAACAATACAATATATAGTCAGGACCAATACAATATATAGTCAGGACCAATACAGTATAGAATATATAGAATACATATATATACACAGTTCCTCAAGGGGACCATTTGATCGTTTCCCTCAAGGGGACCATAAGACATTAAAATATACAGGCTACACCTGCACCTTTTGACACTATGGATTATTCTAGAAAACAGAGAGGTTAACTTGCCTTGAGGTGGATGTAGTGGTCATGAAGTTCTCCCTGTCTGACCAGGGGTCCTTCCACTGGGCCGAACTGGGTCCTCTTGGGGATGCGTCTCTTGGAGAAGACTCCCCCTAGGAAGCGGTCTATGTAGAGAACGAGGGGGAGGCTGGCCCGGGCCCGGGAGACCACTGGACGGTTGGGGATGGGGTGGAGGGCACCGTGCTTCACACACACTGACGGGTTGGAGTTGTTACACTCCTCACACCCTGTGAGAGAGGGAGGGAGAGAGAGAGAGAGAGAGGTCTGTCAGTGAGGGTCACAGAATCACATGGTTATCAGATGGTTATACCAAGACAGTGAAAGACGTAGAAAAGAGAAAAAGAATGACTTAATTCTCATATTAAACTGAACTGTCAGTATTAACACAAAGTATTGGTCCTGTCACAGTCAGGTAAAACTACTGTCCCTAGTAGACGCCCAGAAGGCCCCGTCACCAGGGAGGTAAAAACACTCACAGAGGTTGTGTGGTGTGAAGGACTGTGGCGCGCTAGGCACCCAGTCATCTAGGTCAGAGTCATCTTCGTCATCATCGTCATCATCATCATCCTCTTCATCAGAGTCCTCAGTGGATGTGGCCCCCAGGGGGCTGGAGGAGGGGTCAACCATCCCAGCCATGGAGGGGAGGGAGCTGGATACAGACAGCTGACCCTGGGGTAGAAATAATAAAAGGTAGTTATAGGTGTAGACCAGTGCTCTCCAACCCTGTTCCTGGAGAGCTACCCTCCTGTTATTCCTCAAACCTTCTTCGTAGGAAACCCCTCTGGAATAGACCTGCTACGTAGGAAACCCCTCTGGAATAGACCTGCTACGTAGGAAACCCCTCTGGAATAGACCTGCTACGTAGGAAACCCCTCTGGAATAGACCTGCTACGTAGGAAACCCCTCAGGACCTCAGACTGGGGTGAAGGTTCACCCTCCAACAGGACAACGACCCTAAGCACACAGCCAAGCCAACGCAGGAGTGGCTTCAGGACAAGTTTCTGAATGTCCTTGAGTGGCCCAGCCAGAGTCCGGACTTGAACCCGATCAAACATCTCTGGAGAGACCTGAAAATAGCTGTGCAGCAACGCTCCCCATCCAACCTGACAGAGTTTGAGAGGATCTGCAGAGAAGAATGGGAGAAACTCCTCAAATACAGGTGTGCCAAGATTGTAGCGTCATACCCAAGAAGACTTGAGGCTGTAATCGCTACCAATGGTGCTTCAACAAAGTGCTGAGTAAAGGGTCTGAATAATTGTGATATTTCCGGTTTGTATTTTTTATATATTAGCCATTATGGGCTATTGTGTGTAGATTGATGAGGATATATATTTTTAAAATACATTTTAGAATGAGGCTGTAATGTAACAAAATGTGGAAAAAGTCAAGTGGTCTGAACACTTTCCGAATGCACTGTAAATGGTATACCGCCAAAGACTACTGCGTGCCTACTGGTCTGTCTGGGGCGGGCGGGCGGGCGGACGGACGGACGGCCAGACAGACAGACGGACAGACAGACAGACGGACAGACGGACAGAGGGACAGAGAGCATCTGATTCAAGAGGGATCTCTACCTGAAAATACTTCAGTGACTGATAGTTGGTTTTCAGCCGTCATAAAAGTATGTTTTATTTAATTTAAGGACTAATAGTTCTTTAGACAGACGGCATCGGCAGCAACTCTATAGAGATGAGATGACTTGGAATTAAATCAGTCATCAAATAAAACCAATTATTCACAACAACTGAAAGATTTTATTAAAGTCATGTGAATAAATGAGTGATGAGCAGTAATGGGCAGTCACTACCATCATGGGACTTTTATTCAGTGTTTTATTCTGTGTTACAGCAGTCAACCCACATAATGCATAGTGCAATACATTTCTTTTTTAATTATCGAAACCGAAATAGGTGATTATTTTTTCAGAATCGAACTGAAACCGAACCGACCTCAAAAAGCACTTAATGGCACAGCACTAGTGACTCCTTACCTGTGTAATCGGCTCCAGGAGGGCCTGAGGAGCCTCGGCCACGTTACTGAGGACATGAAGGTTGGCAGTGTTCACATTCTGGCCACTGGGCAACAACACTGTCACCTTGTGGTGAGAGAGAGAATAACACGAAACACTTAGGACCCAGAGTTCTGCTTTACCTGATAGAGAAATAACTGAGTACCAGAGTTTTTTCCCTGGTCAAGTTATGTACGATACAATATGATAAAACTTGTATTGGCCATTAATCATTATTGTAATCTAATACAAGTCTAATACAGCTGTTACGTGCCTGTTGGGTACTGCCATCCTGCTGAATGTAGGCCACCTGAGGCTGGTCAGAAAACACACCCTGGAAACCACAGGTTAAGACACATAGAACAGAACAGAACGGGAGAATAAAGTTGAATGGAATGTCCTGTAAAAGGCCCTGTTTCTCACCCCTGATCCGTCGGACGGGTGGATGTAGACCAGTGTGTGTTCTGCAGCCTCCACAGACGTGTAGGAGTTACCATCTGCTGTGTAGACCATCTGCTGCCCTCTGTCCTGTTGGTCTCCACTGTACACTATCTGGGCTACTGTACCCCCCTCAAAATGCACCTGTAACCCACAGTGACAGAGACAGAGAGACACTTATAATGTAATCGTGAACTAAGGTTATTCATGATTTAAAATGTCTCATTGTTTCACTGAGTTTCAAATGAAGATCCTGATTTTTTTTTTTTTTTTACCTTTAACTAGGCAAGTCAGTTAAGAAAAAATTCTTATTTACAATGACGGCCTACCCCGGCCAAACCCGGACACTGGGCCAATTGTGCGCCGCCCTATGGGACTCCCAATCACAAACGGTTGTGATACAGCCAGGAATCGAACCAGGTTGTCTGTAGTGAGAGCCTCTAGCTCTGAGATGCAGTGTCTTAGACCACTGTACCACTAAGGAGCCCTTCTAACAATGCAAGACAGACATGAGCTTCGGGGGTGAAGTTTCCCCGAGATACAGGTCTAGGATCAGCTTCTCCTGCCCAATCCCAACCTTAAAGGGATACTTTGGGATTTTGGCAGAGGCCCTAATCTACTTACCCAGATTCACTACATTTTTATGTCTCTGCGTACAGTCTGAAGGAAGTTGCGAACTAGCGCTAGTGCACGCTAGCAGATACCCATAGACTTCCAGTCATTGTGCTAACGCTAGTTAGCATTGGCTCACAAAACTACCTCCAACTTCCTTCTTACAGAACATACATAAAAATGCTATTCACAAGTTCATCTGACTCTGGGAAGTAGATGATGGGCCTCATTGCCAAAATCCTGCAGTATCCCTTTAACCATCAGTGAGGGAAATGCAAAACGGACCCAAGATCAGCGTCTAGGGGCGACTTCACCCTCCTTGTAAGACAAGAGTACAGAAGGGGTGTCAAACTCATTCCAAAATATTTCAATTTCAATTAAGACAACCAGGTGAGGGGAGTTCCTAACTAATTAGTGACCTTCATTCATAAATCAGGTACAAGGGTGGAATGAAAACCTGCAG
This sequence comes from Thymallus thymallus, assembly GCA_023634145.1. Taxonomy (NCBI): domain Eukaryota; kingdom Metazoa; phylum Chordata; class Actinopteri; order Salmoniformes; family Salmonidae; genus Thymallus; species Thymallus thymallus. Next base: position 33,289,050 of record CM042379.1, on the reverse strand, counting down.
ACACTCAGCCCTCCCTGGAATGAGTTTGACACATGTGGAGTACAGTAACAGTATCAGTCACCTGAGTGCCGTTCCCTGATTCGCTGTTCCCTGCCTGGCTCCACACAGGGGATGTTTCCTGCTTGGTATCCATGGCTGCAGCCGGAACCCCTGTTACCACGGTCACCACCTGATCACACCAACCGCAGCTGCTGGCAGCTCCAGGATGAGTTAGGATGTACTGATGACCATATGACAACCACAGCAGAAAGTTAGGATGTACTGATGACCACATGACAACCACAGCAGAAAGTTAGGATGTACTGATGACCACATGACAACCACAGCAGAAAGTTAGGATGTACTGATGATCACAGGACAACCACAGCAGAAAGTTAGGATGTACTGATGACCACATGACAACCACAGCAGAAAGTTAGGATGTACTGATGATCACAGGACAACCACAGCAGAAAGTTAGGATGTACTGATGATCACAGGACAACCACAGCAGAAAGTTAGGATGTACTGATGATCACAGGACAACCACAGCAGAAAGTTAGGATGTACTGATGATCACAGGACAACCACAGCAGAAAGTTAGGATGTACTGATGACCACATGACAACCACAGCAGAAAGTTAGGATGTACTGATGATCACAGGACAACCACAGCAGAAAGTTAGGATGTACTGATGACCACATGACAACCACAGCAGAAAGTTAGGATGTACTGATGATCACAGGACAACCACAGCAGAAAGTTAGGATGTACTGATGATCACAGGACAACCACAGCAGAAAGTTAGGATGTACTGATGATCACAGGACAACCACAGACCATTTCTAATGTTGAAATTAGATGGTCATATATTTTACAATTCACATCACAGTGAAAAATGCATGGATACAAATGGATGGTTTATAGCTGTCTGGTATGCTGTTAATGATTCATTACAGTAACTAAATTATATTACTGTGGTTACAAATGTATGAATAGTTTGTTTTCTCTTTCAGAAATGCATTCAAAGGTTCACAATTATCTTTCTGATGTTTCATTTATGAACGGGCATTAATTGCATAATCATAACACCTGACCATTATGTCTTTTGTGTACTTTCGTTGTGGCATTTTGCACCTGCCCTGTGTTTTGTTGTAGCTGCTTGACAATGAAATAAATAAAGTACCTATCAATAAAGTACCTATCTATCTATCTATCTATCTATACATTGAAGAAGTGTATTTCAGCTGGTGCGTGTTGACTGCGCCCTTGTACAATGGAGGCGACATATGTTAGGTAGCTTAGCTTTTATTGCTAACAATGTAGCCATCAGTCACATGTTGCAGAGGGTAAGATGGTGACATTCATCTTTGGGCTGGTTAGCTAGCTAGCTTCCATTCCATTGACAGGGCTAAATAACCCAAATAAACCAGCATGCCGGGTTTTATCACAAAGAGCAGTCAAACTAACCACTCTCCGGGGGTAGGACACAAACGCCGCCGAATGCGCACCGGTGAACGCAAGAGGAAAATGGAGTCAAAACGGGACCATTTTGCATCGATAACGCGCAATGTGTGACATGGTGTTATTTTTCTAGTTGAAACACATATCGACGGTATCGTAGACATTCGGAGTATTTCCCCCCTGCTCTGACCCCTCTGGTTGTCGGTTCCAACCGGACCATACCACAAACATCAGCGCTGCAGAAACCCGGGCATTTACTGCACCGCAGCCCCCGCATTATCACATTTAACGCCAATGTATGGCCGACCTTGAAAATGTACATCCCAAATCGGATCCATAACATTAGTAATGCTGTGCTGTATTTGTTAAACAGTCTATAATTTGTCGGGGGCCCAAATATTTGGTCTAGACCCACCCGTCCCCCCTTCTAGTTGAGCCGAGCCTGGAGCTGCCGGAGAACAAGGAAGAAGAGGCTCCATTTTGGGTGGGACTAAAACAACAACAACCACATTTGAAGCGACCTTTCGAAAATCTGTACATTTCTATCGATATAAATGTGTTACCCGGTAGCGAGGTTTTGATTGATACTTACAAGAAGGTCATCTAGAAATTTAACTTTTGGAATGAAGCAGAAATTCTCCCTAGTTTTTGATATATTTAATGAAAACGTTGAAGTTGTTCTTACCTCAGAATGGTAGCTGCAGAGGTGGCTGCATTGCATATATTACCATATTCTTCCTAGCAACTCGCTGAGGCCTGTGTGGCGATTGGTGGAATATTATTGAGTGACAAAATTAAAACCTAATACGTCTCTCACGGCACCTTTATGTAAAATGTTACTTAAAAAAAATGACTTGATATATGTTTCAAGTTAATGTCACATGTACAGACTTGTCTAGTTAAATAAAACAAACAGTGCCTTGATATGCGGTGTTGATGGGTAGCAGATTTCTATCAACGTTTAATCGAATATTTATATAAAATGTAGGAATACCAAGGGTAAATTAAAATATAACGGATCAAAGCTACCCAATTCAAATGTAGCCTACGTTGTCATGAAATTAATCAATCACTTACAATAGCTAATTTGACAAGGGTGCAATTCGGGGCGTTCCTCATTTGCAGGAACCCTCTTTATACTTATGTTTGTCCATGTTTAAACTGCGGGAGGCGGGGACGCTCCAGTGCGGTAGGTGGCGATAACGTTGGATGTCAGCCGCCGAAAAGCCCAACAGAAGGCGGGGCGGGGCGGGGCTGCAATGTTCGCGGTTTTCTGACCCCGTGCACGCTCTCCGCACCGTGCCTCGCGGTGAGACACCGCTTCCCATTCCTGTTCAATGGAAGGAGCGCGGTGAGACACCGCTTCCCATTCCCGTTCAATGGAAGGAGCGCGGTGAGACACCGCTTCCCATTCCTGTTCAATGGAAGGAGCGCGGTAAGACACCGCTTCCCATTCCTGTTCAATGGAAGGAGCGCGGTAAGACACCGCTTCCCATTCCTGTTCAATGGAAGGAGCGCGGTAAGACACCGCTTCCCATTCCTGTTCAATGGAAGGAGCGCGGTGAGACACCGCTTCCCATTCCTGTTCAATGGAAGGAGCGCGGTGAGGAGCGGTAGTGCGGGGGACCAGTGGGCGGCGAAAAAGATCAACGTTTCCCAACTTTATGCAAATCACCAGCAGCAACCGCTGGGCGATGACCAATCATATCGAGTGGTTTCCATGACGAATTTGACGCTAGATGGCCGACAAAAATATTAGGATGGAAATAAAGTTAATTTAAAAGAATCCTGATTTAGCAAACTAGCTGACTAGCTAACATTAGCCAGCTAGCTTTATGGGTGTTGTGACATGAGTATGGAATTGTAATTCTGGTTGTTTCATGTTTTAGGAACTTCTGAAACAACCAGCAAACCAGATTGTCGTCTTGTGAAACAGTGGATGTAAAGAATCTAGCTAACTAAAGCATTTACTGCTAATTGAATATATAATTGTGTAAACTTGCCTTGCTGATATTTGCCATGCAATGCAGCTGAAGTAACATAGCTAGCTAACTATTTTCTGGCTTATTGTGTAGTGGAGCATAAAAATACCTATATGCCTATGGATGTGTAGCTAGCTGTGTAGCCGATCTGTGTATGGACCCTAAAACGTTTGGTATACATATTAGTTCAGAACCTAGCTATGAACCTCAGCTATATAATTTAACTTTGTGCCAAGGATGCAAGTCGTTATACATGTAGTTATTACCATGCATGAGATCCCCACATTGTAGCCTGTACATTTAATATATTCACTGATCATGTATTCTACCTTGGCAAATGAAGGTGCAGTTCAGGTATGAATGTCTTTGAGATTATTTTTCAGTCATATCCAATACCAAGATTATCACATTCCAGTCTTTGAATGATGCAGTGTCTGCATGTATGCATTACAATTATACACTTCAACAGTGTTTACCAATCTTGGTCCTGGAACATCAATGATTACATCTGATAAACACAGGATAGGTGTAGTATTTCATCAAATGAGAGACTTAATTTCAACCAGTAAAGAATGTGAAACGTTTTATTGATAGAAGTTCATTATCCAAGTGTTATAAATTCATGCATTATAAATATTATAATTGTAGTATTTTATTATAAATACAATTTCAATCTGTACTTCAATGTACATCTGGTGTATAACAACAGAAGAAGAAATAGGTCTGAGAGAGTAGAAGACAGGAAGGGAACGAGGTAAGAACAGAGAAGACAGCATATGATTAATGAATCACAGTGCTACCCTAATATTCTCTCAGTTCATCACAATTATATAAGTGTCTCTAGTGGTGTCTCCTAACCAGCCTTGGGCCCCCAGTTGGCCCGAAGGTTATCTTAAGAGCGGGTGAGGTGGCGATGACTGGACTGGCTTCCTCTCTCACATCAAAACATACCTGCAGACAAGAGACAGATGGATAGAGAGAGAGCATGATTAAGCCTTGTTTTTTTATTCTAACACTGTCAGTCATCATCAATCATCAGGAGGTGAAATGCAAAACGGACCTTGGATCATTAACTCTGGGACTAGTACATCTCTATCTGTATTTCAATGTAAAGAATCTCTTTAATATTGCCTCCTGTTGACCCGACCAAGTGACCTCTCACCTATGATCATGCTGTGTCCTATGTGTCAGCCAGTTCAGATGTGGGAGGGGTTCACCAACACAGCTGATATAACCTAGAGGATTTAGGGAGAAGGGGAGGAGTTCACCAACACAGCTGATATAACCTAGAGGATTTAGGGAGAAGGGGAGGAGTTCACCAACACAGCTGATATAACCTAGAGGATTTAGGGAGAAGGGGAGGAGTTCACCAACACAGCTGATATAACCTAGAGGATTTAGGGAGAAGGGGAGGAGTTCACCAACACAGCTGATATAACCTAGAGGATTTAGGGAGAAGGGGAGGAGTTCACCAACACAGCTGATATAACCTAGAGGATTTAGGGAGAAGGGGGGAGAGAAGGGGGGAGAGGGATGAAGTGAAGGAGAGAGACTTATTGAGAAAATAAGGTAGTTAAAGAGTGGCTGCAGAGGACTTTATACAGGAAAAACATGCACAGACACATGAGAACAAACAATAGAAGATAATGTCATTATTAGACTTTTACATCACCAGGTCATTGTGGATTACTAAAGTATAACATCCCTTATAACAAATCATGATAACATTGGATAGATAGATGCATGTTCATGTGACAATAGCAGGATCATATCAAGGATAGCATCACAAATGAATACATAAATACCACTTGAAGCTTGATGATAATTTGAATCAGCTGTGTAGTTCTCAGGCAAAAACTAACACGTGCCCCTTTTAGCCCCCAGGACCAGGACTGAGAACCACTGCTCTTCATTGAGACCTATTCATCTGTAGACAGGCTTTCACAGCTCTCTGTATCAGAGGACAGAAAACCTCACAAGAAATAGACTTCATTAAACTCAAATTAGACAGCACTGAATATTATGTTCTCTGTCCTCACTTCTAAGGACTGGAACTACACAAAAGTACCTGTTCTATCCAGAATAGCCTTCTCTCTCACTTTGACAGTTGGGCCTGCTATCCTTTCACCCTCCTCCATGGCTGTTAGCTAACTACCTAGAAATGTACCTCTTGCTAGTGAACACCAAATTGGGCTACATCGCGGGTGAAAATGTTTTGGTCGCAGGTTTTTGGGCTATATCTACATTTCTCTTAAAATATATACAGTGGGGAGAACAAGTATTTGATACACTGCCGATTTTGCAGGTTTTCCCACTTACAAAGCATGTAGAAGTCTGTAATTTTTATCATAGATATTCTTCAACTGTGAGTGACGGAATCTAAAACAAAAATCCAGAAAATCACATTGTATGATTTTTAAGTAATTAATTTGCATTTTATTGCATGACATAAGTATTTGATACATCAGAAAAGCAGAACTTAATATTTGGTACAGAAACCTTTGTTTGCAATTACAGAGATCATACATTTCCTGTAGTTCTTGACCAGGTTTTCACACACTGCAGCAGAGATTTTGGCCCACTCCTCCATACAGACCTTCTCCAGATCCTTCAGGTTTCGGGGCTGTCGCTGGGCAATACGGACTTTCAGCTCCCTCCAAAGATTTTCTATTGGGTTCAGGTCTGGAGACTGGCTAGGCCACTCCAGGACCTTGAGATGCTTCTTACGGAGCCACTCCTTAGTTGCCCTGGCTGTGTGTTTCGGGTCGTTGTCATGCTGGATGACCTAGCCACGACCCATCTTCAATGCTCTTACTAGGGGAAGGAGGTTGTTGGCCAAGATCTTGCGATACATGGCCCCATCCATCCTCTCCTCAATACGGTGCAGTCGTCCTGTCCCCTTTGCAAAAAAGCATCCCCAAAGAATGATTTTTCCACCTCCATGCTTCACGGTTGGGATGGTGTTCTTGGGGTTGTACTCATCCTTCTTCTTCCTCCAATCACGGCGAGTGGAGTTTAGACCAAAAAGCTCTATTTTTGTCTCATCAGACCACATGACCTTCTCCCATTCCTCCTCTGGATCATCCAGATGGTCATTGGCAAACTTCAGACGGGCCTGGACATGCGGTGGCTTGAGCAGGGGGACCTTGCATGCGCTGCAGGATTTTAATCCATGACGGCGTAGTGTGTTACTAATGGTTTTCTTTGAGACTGTGGTCCCAGCTCTCTTCAGGTCATTGACCAGGTCCTCCCGTATAGTTCTGGGCTGATCCCTCACCTTCCTCATGATCATTGATGCCCCATGAGGTGAGATCTTGCATGGTTCCCCAGACCGAGGGAGATTGACCGTCATCTTGAACTTCTTCCATTTTCTAATAATTGCGCCAACAGTTGTTGCCTTCTCACCAAGCTGCTTGCCTATTGTCCTGTAGCCCATCCCAGCCTTGTGCAGGTCTACAATTTTATCCCTGATGTCCTTACACAGCTCTCTGGTCTTGGCCATTGTGGAGAGGTTGGAGTCTGTTTGATTGAGTGTGTGGACAGGTGTCTTTTATACAGGTAACGAGTTCAAACAGGTGCAGTTAATACAGGTAATGAGTGGAGAACAGGAGGGCTTGTTAAAGAAAAACTAACAGGTCTGTGAGAGCCGGAATTCTTACTGGTTGGTAGGTGATCAAATACTTATGTCATGCAATAAAATGCAAATTAATTATTTAAAAAATCATACAATGTGATTTTCTGGATTTTTGTTTTAGATTCCGTCTCTCACAGTTGAAGTATACCTATGATAAAAATTACAGACCTCTACATGCTTTGTAAGTAGGAAAACCTGCAAAATCGGCAGTGTATCAAATACTTGTTCTCCCCACTGTATATATATTTCACTGTGAGCTGCTGCTGCCTGTCAGGCAGTGAGACAGGCCCAACCCCCACTATTACACCCGCCCAAGCCCCATCCTGCGACCTAAGAGGTATGTATCAGATGATCAACATGCTCTGATCACACCTACTGTGATGGTCCGTGTCTAAACCACACTAAAACTAGACACTATGGAACACAAAGCTTTTACTATTTCATCCTGGAATATACAAGGTCTGAGGTCATCTGCCTTTGGCCTAAAGAGCAGGAACCCAGACTTCATCAAAGAAATCAGAAATACAGACATTGTCATCCTACAAGAAACATGGTATAAAGGTGACGGACCCACTGGTTGCCCTCTAGGTTACAGAGAACTGGTAGTCCCATCCACCAAACTATGGACCCACTGGTTGTCCTCTAGGTTACAGAGAGCTGGTAGTCCCATCCACCAAACTATGGACCCACTGGTTGCCCTCTAGGTTACAGAGAGCTGGTAGTCCCATCCACCAAACTACCAGGTGTGAAACAGGGAAGATACTCAGAGTGTATGCTAATTTGGTATAGAGCAGACCTAACCCACTCTATTGAATTAATCAAATCTGGAACATTTTACATCTGGCTAGAAATTAATAAGGAAATTATCTCAACAGAGAAAAATGTTATCATGTGTGCTACCTACAGTATATCCCCCCACTAGAATCCCCATACTTTAACGATGTCTGGCCCTGCCTGCCGCCTGTAGACCTAGCAGTTTGAAAGCATCAAGCTGCAGAATGTCCTCTGCGGCCACACCCGGTGCACTGGGTCTGTCCTCTTCTGGGCTCCCGAACGGCCGTTCCGCCCAGCTCCATGGGAATGGGAGCCTGAGTGGACAAGAGTGGAACAGGCTGACCCCCCTCTGGACGTCCGCGAGATGCCAGCAGATTGTCCAGCCGAATGGCCATGTCCACCAGCTGGTCAAATCCAAGAGTGTTATCACGGCATGCAAGCTCTCGCCGGACGTCCTCGCGCAGACTGCAGCGGAAATTATCCATGAGGGCCTGCTCGTTCCACCCCGACCCAGCCGACAGGGTCCGAAACTCCAATGCAACGTCCTGCGCTGTCCTTGTCCCCTGTCGCAGATGGAAAAGACGCTCGCCCGCCGCTCTTCCTTCGGGTGGATGGTCAAAGACGATGCGGAACTGATTTCTGTATTCATATTGGAAACTTTCCTCTTACTCATCCATTAAACTTCTACAACCCCTGTATCAAAGACTTCCAAAACCCCTGTATCAAAGACTTCTATAACCCTGTATCAAAGATTTCTATAACCCCTGTATCAAAGACTTCTATAACCTCTGTATCAAAGACTTCTATAACCCTGTATCAAAGATTTCTATAACCCCTGTATCAAAGACTTCTATAACCTCTGTATCAAAGACTTCTATAACCCCTGTATCAAAGACTTCCATAACCCCTGTATCAAAGACTTCTATAACCTCTGTATCAAAGACTTCCATAACCCCTGTATCAAAAACGTCCATAACCCCTGTATCAAAGACTTCCAAAACCCCTGTATAAAAGACTTCTATAACCTCTGTATCAAATACTTCTATAACCCCTGTATCAAAGACTTCTATAACCCCTGTATCAAAGACTTCTATAACCCCTGTATCAAAGACTTCTATAACCTCTGTGTCAAATACTTCTATAACCCCTGTATCAAAGACTTCTATAACCCCTCTATCAAAGACTTCTATAACCCCTGTATCAAAGACTTCTATAACCCCTGTATCAAAGACTTCCATAACCCCTGCATCAAAGACTTCCATAAGCCCTGTATCAAATACTTCCATAACCTCTGTATCAAAGACTTCTATAACCCCTGTATCAAAGACTTCTATAACCCCTGTATCAAAGACTTCTATAACCCCTGTATCAAAGACTTCCATAACCTCTGTATCAAAGACTTCTATAACCCCTGTATCAAAGACTTCTATAACCCCTGTATCAAAGACTTCTATAACCCCTGTAGTTAATGTATTGTTTAGTGTTGTGTTGTGTAGTTAATGTATTGATTAGTGTTGTGTAGTTAATGTATTGTTTAGTGTTGTGTAGTTAATGTATTGTTTAGTGTTGTGATGTGTAGTTAATGTATTGTTTAGTGTTGTGTTGTGTAGTTAATGTATTGTTTAGTGTTGTGTTGTGTAGTTAATGTATTGTTTAGTGTTGTGTTGTGTAGTTAATGTATTGTTTAGTGTTGTGTTGTGTAGTTAATATATTGTTTAGTGTTGTGTAGTTAATGTATTGTTTAGTGTTGTGTAGTTAATGTATTGTTTAGTGTTGTGTAGTTAATGTATTGTTTAGTGTTGTGTTGTGTAGTTAATGTATTGTTTAGTGTTGTGATGTGTAGTTAATGTATTGTTTAGTGTTGTGTTGTGTAGTTAATGTATTGTTTAGTGTTGTGTTGTGTAGTTAATGTATTGTTTAGTGTTGTGTTGTGTAGTTAATGTATTGTTTAGTGTTGTGTAGTTAATGTATTGTTTAGTGTTGTGTAGTTAATGTATTGTTTAGTGTTGTGTAGTTAATGTATTGTTTAGTGTTGTGTAGTTAATGTATTGTTTAGTGTTGTGTAGTTAATGTATTGTTTAGTGTTGTGTTGTGTAGTTAATGTATTGTTTAGTGTTGTGTATATAATGTATTGTTTAGTGTTGTGTAGTTAATGTATTGTTTAGTGTTGTGTAGTTAATGTATTGTTTAGTGTTGTGTTGTGTAGTTAATGTATTGTTTAGTGTTGTGTTGTGTAGTTAATGTATTGTTTAGTGTTGTGTAGTTAATGTATTGTTTAGTGTTGTGTAGTTAATGTATTGTTTAGTGTTGTGTAGTTAATGTATTGTTTAGTGTTGTGTTGTGTAGTTAATGTATTGTTTAGTGTTGTGTAGTTAATGTATTGTTTAGTGTTGTGTTGTGTAGTTAATGTATTGTTTAGTGTTGTGTTGTGTAGTTAATGTATTGTTTAGTGTTGTGTTGTGTAGTTAATGTATTGTTTAGTGTTGTGTAGTTAATGTATTGTTTAGTGTTGTGTTGTGTAGTTAATGTATTGTTTAGTGTTGTGTAGATAATGTATTGTTTAGTGTTGTGTTGTGTAGTTAATGTATTGTTTAGTGTTGTGTATATAATGTATTGTTTAGTGTTGTGTAGTTAATGTATTGTTTAGTGTTGTGTATATAATGTATTGTTTAGTGTTGTGTAGATAATGTATTGTTTAGTGTTGTGTAGATAATGTATTGTTTAGTGTTGTGTAGTTAATGTATTGTTTAGTGTTGTGTAGTTAATGTATTGTTTAGTGTTGTGTATTAATGTATTGTTTAGTGTTGTGTAGGTAATGTATTGTTTAGTGTTGTGTAGTTAATGTATTGTTTAGTGTTGTGTAGTTAATGTATTGTTTAGTGTTGTGTAGGTAATGTATTGTTTAGTGTTGTGTAGATAATGTATTGTTTAGTGTTGTGTAGATAATGTATTGTTTAGTGTTGTGTAGGTAATGTATTGTTCAGTGTTGTGTATATAATGTATTGTTTAGTGTTGTGTAGGTAATGTATTGTTCAGTGTTGTGTTGTGTAGTTAATGTATTGTTTAGTGTTGTGTTGTGTAGTTAATGTATTGTTTAGTGTTGTGTAGTTAATGTATTGTTTAGTGTTGTGTAGTTAATGTATTGTTTAGTGTTGTGTAGATAATGTATTGTTTAGTGTTGTGTAGATAATGTATTGTTTAGTGTTGTGTAGATAATGTATTGTTTAGTGTTGTGATGCATGTAAAACCATATATATATTTTGACCCCATCAAAACGTACATATTAAAATGGACACTGTATGTGACAATACAACACCTATATCAACAGCCGTATAATACGTCCAGAAAGCCTAATCTAATGACTTCACATCCGGTAGGACTCTCAGCAGACGCCTGGCGGCGCATTGTGTTCTCTAAGGTTAGACCGGGGGATCTGGGGAGAGGCGCGTCACAGGACGAGTACACCCTCCCTCCCTCCCTCCCTCCCTCCCTCCCTCCCTCCCTATCCCACTGATTAGTGTGCTACATTTCATTTCGCTGTCGATCTCGGGGAAAACAAGCGGCGCAGGACTAACTCCGCTCATCAGAAGAGATTTACCTATAATTCCAGGACGTTTAGTCGTCTCCTTGTTATTCGTGTAGTTGATCCTGTCGACCTAGAGGACAATTTGACTGGAAAATCGGCGCAGATCAGCTTGGAAGATGGGTCGAGTCCCCGCGATATCGGTCCTTATTTTGGGCATCGTAGTTCCAGGGTTGGCCGGCTATATTGAGGTAGGAATGCAGTCCGAATCGGATACACATTGTGTTTCTTCCCTGTCTTGTTAACTGGGAATCACCATTACTGCGTACTCCTCTGTAACCCAGAGACTGACTATATGTTTAGTTACAGACTCTAGCCTATTTCATGGCTTTGTAACATTCTGCATTTCTCCTACATTCTCCTAACTTTTGTATTATTAGATTATGATACCGTAACATATCAGGTTTTCTTGTCATTTGGGCATCAGAAATAATTCGAACTGTGGCTATTCGACATGGACTGTCTGTTTATTGATTTATATCAAGCTGAATCAATCGTCAGTTGTATAATTGTATATCGCGCCAGTGTCGTTTTAAAATCGCGTGTGTATTGTTTACTGTGTTAATTGTGCGCTAGTTCTGTTAAAGCCTGATTATACTTGCGCGGACTACTTGCTGGCGGCTCCGTACAGAGGGTGTGACGCAAATGCTTGCAGAGGCCAAGTCGAGCTTTCTACCGCATCGCTGTGCGCCTCCCATGTTGTAACAATGTGTAGGGTAATGTATCAGTGGCTTGTATTCATGGATGCCAATGGGAGCCAGGCTTCCCCAAAAAATTGTACCAAGAAAAAAAAACAAAATGTTAAATCTTTTGTCTATCTGTGTTTTCATACATTTCCTTCAATTCCCAAGAGGCTGAATGTATCTCACCGGGTTAACGCATCTGAACGGCAACGAAACAGCGCCCCTCTGTTTCAGTATGTGTACCATATCTATCTGATGCTGTCTGGTCACAAAGACTGACATGTTTCTGTCATTCACATTGAATGTAAGGTAAGCCAGCGAGCATATGGCCTCCCCTGGGCATCAGGCCTATCACATCACAAGCCAAACGTAATTATTGACAGAACTTGAATTGTTGTGTTGTTGCCCTCCGGTGGCTAGCTAGCTAAAATCGTCCCTTTCCTAAGTTAGCCATGGATGGAGAAAGGGATTTGGACTTACTTAATTCTCCTTACTAGCCAATAATTATAACGGCAATTCTGATCCCACCATGAATTCATACATTGTGCCCCTGGCCTACGATGGAAGTTCAACATGTATCTAGATGTAGGGTTGCAAAGGGTCAGAAACTTTCCTGGAAATTTCCGGAAATTGTCGATGGGAAAGCAGACTGTATTGCAATCATCTCTGATGGGTGGTCAAATGTTTGTGGGCAAGGAATAATTAACTACATCATCTCCACCCCTCAACCAGTATTCTACAAGATCACAGACACAAGGGACAACAGACACACCAGTCTCTACTATTGACCACCCATTAGAGATAATTGCAATACAGTCTGCTTTCTCTATGATTTGCTTGACCTTCACTTGAACTCTGTTGAATTCTGCATCCAGCAAATTAGTAGATCAAGCATGTCTGGTTGGAGGGGTGTATGCTGGGTGAACAACATTCAGAAATCTCTTCCAATACACATTGCCTGTGAGCATCAGAGGTGAACCAGTTGCATATACAGCTCGAGCAAGACATTCATCAGCATTTATACGTTCCTCCATTGAGTCAAAAACCCTTCTGGTTCCAGGAGGGCCATGAGCTGTTGCTATCGATAAGGTGTCTGATTCATCATTTCACCTCCAATAGAAGTAGAGGGTCTTTAGTCAGAGGTTGCTTGTTGTGAGCGCTGAGGGAACTTTATGCACTTGGCCAGATGATTCTGCATCTTTGTTGCATTCTTCACATATGATTTGGCTCAGTATTTATGAATGTACACAGCGTTTCCTTCTACATGAGCTGTAGTGAAATATCTCCACACATCAGATAGTGATGATGCCTGTGGCATATTACTGTAAAGATTAGAAAAAATGAGTACAAATACAATTCCATGTACAGATAAATAGTTAAGCAGTTAGATTAAACAACTCCTTTGTAAGATAAATGTTTTAAAATGAAACATGAATGGAAACCGGTGAATTAACACTCCTCAGTTAGCAGGCTCAAGCAAGCTAAAACCCACATGGTAACGAAAACTAACTAGCAGAAATTGTTAACAAGTTAGAAATGATTTAAACACACTTTGCTGTAGGCTACTATTTACTAGTTAACAAAACATCATGTATGTCATATAAAAGATATTCACCCCACCCAGTATTGTAATCAAAACTTACCAGAAAGCATGTAGTCCTTGACTCAGACAGTGTAGTGGTGTGGGATCAATAGCATCTCTCAATAGATCTTGAGAATCAGGCGAAGTCGGACGTTTACATACGCCTTAGCCAAATACATTTCAACTCAGTTTTTCACAATTCCTGACATTTAATCCTAGTAATAATTCCCTGTCTTAGGTCAGTTAGGATCACTACTTTATTTTAAGAATGTGAAATGTCAGAATAATAGTGGAGAGAAGGATTTATTTCAGCTTTTATTTCTTTTATCACATTCCCATTGGGTCAGAAGTTGAGTCATACACTCAATTAGTATTTGGTAGCATTGCCTTTAAATTGTTTAACTTGGGTCAAATGTTTCGGGTAGCCTTCCACAAGCTTCCCACAATAAGTTGGGTGAATTTTGGTCCATTTCTCCTGACGGAACTGGTGTAACTGAGTCAGGTTTGTAGGCCTCCTTGCTCGCACACACTTTTTCAGTTCTGCCTACAACCTTTCTGTAAGATTGAGGTCAGGGCTTTGTGATGGCCACTCCAATACCTTGACTTTGTTGTCCTTAAGCCATTTTGCCACAACTTTGGAAGTATGCTTGGGGTCATTGTCCATTTGGAAGACAGTTTGCGACCAAGCTTTAACTTCCTGACTGATGTCTTGAGATGTTGCTTCAATATATTCTCATCATTTGCGTTCCTCATGATGCCATCTATTTTGTGAAGTGGACCAGTCCCTCCTGCAGCAAAGCACACCCACAACATGATGCTGCCACCCCCGTGCTCCCAAGAATGAACCAGACTTGTGGAGGTCTACACATTTTTTGGGGAGGTCTTGGCTGATTTTCTTTAGATTTTCCCATGATGATGAGCAAAGAGGCACTGAGTTTGAAGGTAGGCCTTGAAATACATCCACAGGTACACCTCCAACTGACTCAAATTATATCAATTAGCCTATCAGAAGCTTCTAAAGCCATGACATAATTTTCTGAAATTTTCCAAGCTTTTTAAAGGCACAGTCAACTTAGTGTATGTAAACTTCTGACCCACTGGAATTGTGATATAGTGAATTATAAGTGAAATAATCTGTCTGTAAACAATTGTTGGAAGAATTACTTGTGTCATGCACAAAGTAGATGTCCTAACAGACTTGACAAAACTATAGTTTGTTAACATGAAATCTGTGGAGTGGTTGAACAATGAGTTTTAATGACTTCAACCTAAGTGTATGTAAACTTCTGACTTCAACTCTACATGTGATGGGAGAATGCACTGTGCATGCAGAGGGTTGCTATTCCATTAAATTGGGGAAGACCTAGAAATGCCTGATGTGTATCCCACAAAACAGGTTCACTGTTATAAGATAGGCATAATTCCCTAAATTCCAGGGCTAAACTTCCCATGGAAAATGTCTGTAAATTCACCTGGAAGTTTCTGACCCTTTGCAACCCTAGATAAGCGTACATCAAGTTTCCTTGTTGCCTATTTGGAGGGAAACTGGAGAAAGTGGGATCAGTTTGTCTTTTATTAGAGATCGTGAAACATCATGTAGCTGTCCTCTTCATTACATCATGTAGCTGTCCTCTTCATTACATCATGTAGCTGTCCTCTTCATTACATCATGTAGCTGTCCTCTTCATTACATCATGTAGCTGTCCTCTTCATTACATCATGTAGCTGTCCTCTTCATTACATCATGTAGCTGTCCTCTTCATTACATCATGTAGCTGTCCTCTTCATTACATCATGTAGCTGTCCTCTTCATTACATCATGTAGCTGTCCTCTTCATTACATCATGTAGCTGTCCTCTTCATTACATCATGTAGCTGTCCTCTTCATTACATCATGTAGCTG
Source organism: Thymallus thymallus (assembly GCA_023634145.1). Taxonomy (NCBI): domain Eukaryota; kingdom Metazoa; phylum Chordata; class Actinopteri; order Salmoniformes; family Salmonidae; genus Thymallus; species Thymallus thymallus. The sequence continues at coordinate 33,273,465 of CM042379.1, read as the reverse complement.
TCCTCTTCATTACATCATGTAGCTGTCCTTAAGGCTGTAGCCTAAAACACATTAGTTCATATCCACAGAAGACTGTATTTTGTAGCATAGGCTACCGAATGTATGAAAATAAACAGTTCATCCGGAAATATTTGGATCTGGTAAAACGGAGACATTTGGTCATTTCAATTAAAACACTTTCACATGACAATAAAAATGGAAACATTGTATAGATGTTTTTTGTTCCCCCAGCATCAGTAATGATTTAGACTGGGTCTACCCTGCCGTCATTCTCTGTTCCTCTATCACTTTCATTACTAGTCAGTCTTTTGTTCCTCTATCACTTTCATTACTAGTCAGTATTTTGTTCCTGTTTAGTTGAAAACATGGCAGGTAACTAGACATTACTTTTCATTTAGCAGGCTTACTTACAGCAAGACTATGACTACTCCAGTTCTGTTATTACATTGTGTTCCAAATGTCATCCTATTTCCTTGGTCAGTAGTAGTGCACTAGATGGGTAATAGGCTGCCATTTGTGACTCACCCATTGGTTGAATATGGTCATGGAATAAGGAGTAACTCTGTTCTGCAGGAGGTCAGCCATTTTATATATTTGCTTCTACTTTATCAGGAGAGTTGCATCACGTATTTCAGCGTGTGCTGATAGTGTTCACATCGGGTTTAATGCAATGCAGAATAGCTGATGTTCTTCATCCTGTATGGTGCACTGCTCTGTCTTTATGAGGGGGGGGTCACCCTCTGTCTTTATGAGGGGGGGGTCACCCTCTGTCTTTATGAGGGGGGGGTCACCCTCTGCCTTTATGAGGGGGGGGTCACCCTCTGTCTTTATGAGGGGGGGGTCACCCTCTGCCTTTATGAGGGGGGGGTCACCCTCTGCCTTTATGAGGGGGGGGGGTCACCCTCTGCCTTTATGAGGGGGGGGGGGTCACCCTCTGCCTTTATGAGGGGGGGGTCACCCTCTGCCTTTATGAGGGGGGGGGGTCACCCTCTGCCTTTATGAGGGGGGGGGGTCACTCTCTGCCTTTATGAGAGGACAAGGGGAGTCAGTCACAATTGCAGTGAACTCAAAATAAAACGGATATAGGCCTAGGCTATGCAATAACACACATTGGGACTATAGTTGAAGGTCATCACATACAAGTAGCATGTTCTGTAATTTTCAAATCAAACTGTATTTGTATATTTTATTTCACCTTTATTTAACCAGGTAGGCCAGTTGAGAACAAGTTCTCATTTACAACTGGCACCTGGCCAAGACAAAGCAAGGCAAAGTATAGGTTAAGGTTAAGGTAACATCGTAGTGCACACAGTACAATGCTTACTTACAAGCAATTGTTGTATTTAATAAAAGGCCCAGAAATAGCAAGTTGCTGTTCTGTCATTAGGCCTGCAGGTTGCTGTTCTGTCATTAGGCCTGCAGGTTGCTGTTCTGTCATTAGGCCTGCAGGTTGCCGTTCTGTCATTAGGCCTGCAGGTTGCCGTTTTGTCATTAGGCCTGCAGGTTGCCGTTCTGTCATTAGGCCTGCAGGTTGCCGTTCTGTCATTAGGCCTGCAGGTTGCCGTTCTGTCATTAGGCCTGCAGGTTGCCGTTCTGTCATTAGGCCTGCAGGTTGCCGTTCTGTCATTAGGCCTGCAGGTTGCCGTTCTGTCATTAGGCCTGCAGGTTGCCGTTCTGCAGTAGCCTACATTTGGAGGAGGAGGTAGAAAACGCAAACAGTCCACTGAGTCGTCATGCTGTAACCAATAACAGGCTAGCTTTCACATAGCTCTGGTTTTCTCCTTATCAAGGTGTGTGTGTGTGTGTGTGTGTGTGTGTGTGTGTGTGTGTGTGTGTGTGTGTGTGTGTGTGTGTGTGTGTGTGTGTGTTCGCGCCCCAGTCGGCAGCAGAGTACAGACCAGGGCGTAATGAGGTTGGATCCCTTATCAGGTCTCTGTGTCCTGCTCAATTACCTGATGGTCTGGGAGAGACACTGTCGGTGCCATACGGAGGGGAGAGACCGAGGGGGAGACAGGAGGGTGGATAGAGGGAGACAGACAGACAGAGGGAGGGAGGGAGGGAGGCACTACCCTCGGGACCCTGGTCAAAAGTAGTGCACTACAAAGGGAATAAGGTGTCATTTGGGACGTGACTCATTCTGCCAGATTAGAACACAACTCTGTACTAAGGCTAGGGAGGCAGGAGCTGCTAGTGCTAACATGCATCACAACACTACCTGATTATGAGTCACCTCTAACAGACATGGAAGGGTGTGTCACAGAACAGACTGATACTGGATGTTCATATGGTAACAGGTTCTGCTCTATGACTAACCAAACCATTAAACAGTCTACAACTTGATGATTAAACCTCAGCCCCCTCATACATGTCAGAGAGAGAGACTTGGAGAGAGAGAGACTCGGAGAGAGAGAGATACAGACTCTGGGAGAGAGAGAGACAGACTCGGGGAGAGAGAGAGAGAGACTCGGGGAGAGAGAGAGAGAGACTCGGGGAGAGAGAGAGAGAGACTCGGGGAGAGAGACTCGGGGAGAGAGACTCGGGGAGAGAGACTCGGGGAGAGAGACTCGGGGAGAGAGACTCAGAGAGAGAGGGGGAGAGAGGTCACTTCTCTTGGTAAGAGTAGGCAAAGGTTTCAGGGAGTGAAGTTGAAGTTGGCACACTCTTGACTGAACTATACGTAGCCTAGGCCTCCATAGACTACCTTAAGCTGGACAACAAGAAGCTCCCTCCCTCACTGGAACAAATACACAGATGGGGAGCTATTGCTCTTTCAGGCACAATACAGGCCCACTATAATATTCTGTTGTCCTGTCAGGCCCACTATACACCATCAGGCCCTGTATACCCCGTCAGGCCCAAAATACCCCGTCAGGCCCACTATACTATGTATTCTCAGGCCTACTATAATAGTCTGAGTTGGAGGCACAGTGGCTGTGAAATGAGACTACCTATAGCAGGGTTGGTTGGTCCTAACTTAACGGTAGCAGGGTTGGTTGGTCCTAACTTAACGGTAGCAGGGTTGGTTGGTCCTAACTTAACGGTAGCAGGGTTGGTTGGTCCTAACTTAACGGTAGCAGGGTTGGTTGGTCCTAACTTAACGGTAGCAGGGTTGGTTGGTCCTAACTTAACGGTAGCAGGATTGGTTGGTCCTAACTTAACGGTAGCAGGGTTGGTTGGTCCTAACTTAACGGTAGCAGGGTTGGTTGGTCCTAACTTAACGGTAGCAGGGTTGGTTGGTCCTAACTTAACGGTAGCAGGGTTGGTTGTGTGGGACCTTTGTTAGTTTGAGGTACTCAGGAATGCATAGCCCGAAGTTCTCTCTCTCTCCCTCCCTGCAGGGTATAATTACACTGAGCTCATGTCCTCTGTGTAAATCTGCAACATCCTGGTGTTTAGAGGTGTGGTCTGTTGGTTATTGTCTTACTATCTAACCCTATCTCTCCCCAGTCCCACCTCGCCTGTCTCTGTCGTTAACCCTATCTCTCCCCAGTCCCACCTCTCCTTTCTCTGTCTGTCGTTAACCCTATCTCTCCCCAGTCCCACCTCTCCTTTCTCTGTCTGTCGTTAACCCTATCTCTCCCCCAGTCCCACCTCGCCTGTCTCTGTCTGTCGTTAACCCTATCTCTCCCCCAGTCCCACCTCGCCTGTCTCTGTCTGTCGTTAACCCTATCTCTCCCCCAGTCCCACCTCGCCTGTCTCTGTCGTTAACCCTATCTCTCCCCCAGTCCCACCTCGCCTGTCTCTGTCTGTCGTTAACCCTATCTCTCCCCAGTCCCACCTCTCCTTTCTCTGTCTGTCGTTAACCCTATCTCTCCCCCAGTCCCACCTCGCCTGTCTCTGTCGTTAACCCTATCTCTCCCCAGTCCCACCTCGCCTGTCTCTGTCGTTAACCCTATCTCTCCCCAGTCCCACCTCGCCTGTCTCTCTGTCGTTAACCCTATCTCTCCCCCAGTCCCACCTCGCCTGTCTCTGTCGTTAACCCTATCTCTCCCCCAGTCCCACCTCGCCTGTCTCTGTCTATCTGTCTTCCCTGTCCTGTGTTATAACTTCAATCCAGGAGCATGTAAGTGCAGCCTATAGTACATGCCTGTCTCTCTCTTCCTATAGGTATTTGTGGGACTGTCTATCTGTCTTTCTCTCTATTTGTGTGTACCTGTCGGACTGCACCTGTCTGTCTGTAAGCAGCTACGTGCTCAGATCCCCCCTCTCTCTTCTTTATATAGACTATATAAGTCTTGGCAGATCATTGAGTTGTCAGCTCTGCTGTTCCACTCCGTTCTGTTTTATTTTGTCTGTTCTGCTCCATACCACTCCGTTCTGTTCTGTTTTGTCTGTTCTGCTCCATACCACTCCGTTCTGTTCTGTTTTGTCTGTTCTGCTCCATACCACTCCGTTCTGTTCTGTTTTGTCTGTTCTGCTCCATACCACTCCGTTCTGTTTTGTCTGTTCTGCTCCATACCACTCCGTTCTGTTCTGTTTTGTCTGTTCTGCTCCATACCACTCCGTTCTGTTCTGTTTTGTCTGTTCTGCTCCATACCACTCCGTTCTGTTCTGTTTTGTCTGTTCTGCTCCATACCACTCCGTTCTGTTCTGTCTGTTCTGCTCCATACCACTCCGTTCTGTTTTGTCTGCTCCGCTCCATACCACTCCGTTCTGTTCTGTTTTGTCTGTTCTGCTCCATACCACTCCGTTCTGTTCTGTTTTGTCTGTTCTGCTCCACACCACTCCGGTCTGTTTTGTCTGTTCTGCTCCGTATCGCTCTGCTCTGCTCGGCTTGGCTCCATTAAGTCAGCCCGGCTCTCTGATGGATCTATCTGTCTACATCTCTCTGAGTGCTGCAGCATCTAAACAACTGAGAGACTAGATGCAGAGAGGAATCAAATATCTCTTTAAAGTGTGTGCTGTGCTATGCTGCGCAGGGCGTTGGTTATTGCTTTCCCTCCCTGTATTTACAGGCTTCACTGCACCAGCTAATGTAGGAGAAACACATCATGACTGGATCAGGACCAGGGCTGATATTGAACCCATCCTTACTGTTCTATCCATCGGCCCTCTCCTGATTCTGTCTGTGTTGTCTCATAATAGATGGGTCTCTCCTCGTAATAGATGGGTCTCTTCATAATAGATGGGTCTCTCCTCGCAATAGATGGGTCTCTCCTCATAATAGATGGGTCTCTCCTCATAATAGATGGGTCTCTCCTCATAATAGATGGGTCTCTCCTCATAATAGATGGGTCTCTCTTCATACTAGATGGGTCTCTCTTCATACTAGATGGGTCTCTCTTCATACTAGATGGGTCTCTCTTCATACTAGATGGGTCTCTCTTCATACTAGATGGGTCTCTCTTCATACTAGATGGGTCTCTCTTCATACTAGATGGGTCTCTCTTCATACTAGATGGGTCTCTCTTCATACTAGATGGGTCTCTCTTCATACTAGATGGGTCTCTCTTCATACTAGATGGGTCTCTCCTCATAATAGATGGGTCTCTTCATAATAGATAATAGAACAACCCAAGTAATCCATACATACAAAGAAACCAAAACAAATAAGTTCAGAAATTAAGTTATGTGAAATGACACAGGGAAAAAGTATTGAACACATGAAGAAAGGGAGGTGCAAAAAGGCATGGAAAGCCAAGACAACAGCTGAAAACTATCAGTAATTAAAAAGGAATCCAGCCCCCTGTCATTGCAAATTAATATCAGCTGGTTCAGTCCCAACTGATGGCCTACATTAAGGTCTCATTGCCAAGGTGTCACACAAGACACATCTCATGATGGGTAAAAGCAAAGAGCTGTCTCAAGACCTTCGCAACCTAATTGTTGCAAAACATAATGATGGCATTGGTTATAGGCGCATTTCTAAGCTTCTGAATGTTCCAGTGAGCACTGTTGGGGCCATAATACGGAAGTGGAAAGACAATCATTTCACCATAAATTTGCCTCGACCAGGTGCTCCTCGCAAGATTTCTAACAGAGGAGTGAAAAGAATAATCAGAAGAGTTGTCCAAGAGCCAAGGACCACTTGTGGAGAGCTTCAAAAAGACCTCCAATTAGCAGGTACTGTTGTCTCAAAGAAAACAGTAAGTAATGCACTCCACCGCCATGGCCTGTATGCACGCTCACCACGCAAGACTCCATTGCTGAAAAAAAAGCATTTTGAAGCTTGTTTAAAGTTTGCTGCACAACATTTGGAAAAGCCAGTGAAATACTGGTAGAATATAGTGTGGTCAGATGAGAGCAAAATTGAACTGTTTGGATGTCATAATACACACCATGTTTGGAGGAGAAATGGCACTGCATTTCTCCCTAAAAACACCATACCAACAGTGTTTGGAGGTGGGAACATCATGGTGTGGGGCTGCTTTTCAGCAAATGGTACTGGCAAACTTCACTGAAGGAAGGATGAATGGGCAAATTTACCGAGACATTCTTGACAAAAATCTGCTGCCATCTACCAGGATGATGAAGATGAAACGAGTGTGGACATTTCAGCAAGACAATGATCCCAAACACACAGCCAAGGAAGATGAAATAAAGCTGCTAGAATGGCCCAGCCAATCACCTGACTTAAATCCCACTGAAAATCGATGGAAAGAACTGAAGATTCATAGAAGAGGCCCACGGTACCTTCAAGATTTGAAGACTGTTTGTGTGGAAGAATGGGCCAAAATCACACCAGAGCAATGCATGCGACTAGTTTGTCCATACAGGAGGCGTCTTGAAGCTGTCATTACCAACAAAGGCTTTTGTACAAAGTATTAAATAAATATCAGTAAGTGTGTTCAATACTTTTTCCCTGTGTCATTTCACATTATTACACAACTTAATTTCTGAACTTTTTTGTTTCTTTGTATGTATGGATTACTTGGGTTGTTACCAACATCTGGTGAAAATTTTCATGTCAATAGCACCTTTGGAAATATATTTACTGAGAAAAAGTGTTCAATACTCATTTCACCCGCTGTAGATGGGTCTCTCCTCGTACTAGATGGGTCTCTCCTCGTACTAGATGGGTCTCTCCTCGTACTAGATGGGTCTCTCCTCGTACTAGATGGGTCTCTCCTCGTACTAGATGGGTCTCTCCTCGTACTAGATGGGTCTCTCCTCGTACTAGATGGGTCTCTCCTCGTACTAGATGGGTCTCTCCTCGTACTAGATGGGTCTCTCCTCATAATAATATCTTTATCATCTCCTAGCCCTGGAGAACTACATCACAGTTACAGTACATATCCTAGCCCTGGAGAACTACATCAGTTACAGTACATATCCTAGCCCTGGAGAACTACATCACAGTTACAGTACATATCCTAGCCCTGGAGAACCACATCAGTTACAGTACATATCCTAGCCCTGGAGAACTACATCACAGTTACAGTACATATCCTAGCCCTGGAGAACCACATCAGTTACAGTACATATCCTAGCCCTGGAGAACTACATCACAGTTACAGTACATATCCTAGCCCTGGAGAACCACATCAGTTACAGTACATATCCTAGCCCTGGAGAACTACATCACAGTTACAGTACATATCCTAGCCCTGGAGAACCACATCAGTTACAGTACATATCCTAGCCCTGGAGAACTACATCAGTTACAGTACATATCCTAGCCCTGGAGAACTACATCAGTTACAGTACATATCCTAGCCCTGGAGAACTACATCACAGTTACAGTACATATCCTAGCCCTGGAGAACTACATCACAGTTACAGTACATATCCTAGCCCTGGAGAACTACATCAGTTACAGTACATATCCTAGCCCTGGAGAACTACATCAGTTACAGTACATATCCTAGCCCTGGAGAACTACATCAGTTACAGTACATATCCTAGCCCTGGAGAACTACATCAGTTACAGTACATATCCTAGCCCTGGAGAACTACATCACAGCGATATTCTCTGTGTTTCTGCTCTGGGTGAACAGTAATGATTTAAGACCAGCGAAAAGGGTCTGTTATGTTCCTGGGAGCTAGAATCTATCATTGCAGTGGGCCGAGGTAGAGAAGCAGTGTGTCCAGACTGCCCCAATTCTGTAGTGCTCTACTCTGTTCTGCTGTACTGATCAACACTGCACAATACCACAGCTACTGCCAGGGAATACACCCCCCCCCCACATCTCTCTGCCGACCGACCTCCCCTCTCCCCCCACCCTGTCTCTGAGCAAGTGCTATATTTCAGGAGATTGAGTGGATGGCTGTAATGAAGGTTAGACACTATGCCACACTGATGGAGGAGAGAGGAGAGGGAGCCGGAGAGAGAAGAGAGGGAGCCAGAGAGAGAGAGGACATGCTGACACAATGCACAGCAGAGCTGCAAGCGCACACACACACAGGCACCATTTCCCTGAGCGAGAGCAAGTGCAAGAACTCCCTGTCCTTCCCTGAGTCTTCCCTCTCTGAATTTCTCTCTTCCTCCCTCTCCTCCTCCTCCTCCTCCTCCCATTCTTCCTCCCTCTCTTTCTCCTCCGCTTGTGTGCTTGTTTTCCCAAAATGGTTTTATGCAACTAACACTGCAGGCACCAGCTGTCACAGCAGCCCTAGTGACAGACAGAGGCAGACTCTAACATGTCTGTGTCTATGCACACTCACTAGACTCTACTCACACGTTCTACACTGACACCCCAACACACACACACACACACACACACACACTACATATGCTCACACACACATGCGTATTGACGCCATACACACTCACACATAGACACACTTTCATGCTTCACATATGCTGCTGCTACTCTGTTTATTATCTATCCTGATTGGCTAGTCACTTTTACCCCTACCTACATGTACAATACTGTATTACCTCATGTTTACCCCAACCTCAATCAATCAATCAAATGTATTTATAAAGCCCTTTTTACATCAGCCGCTGTCACAAAGTGCTATACAGAAATCCAGCCTAAAACCTCAAACAGCAAGCAATGCAGATGTAGAAGCACGGTGGCTAGGAACAACTCCCTAGAAAGACAGGAACATAGGAAGAAACCTAGAGAGGAACCAGGCTCTGAGGGGTGGCCAGTCCCCTTCTGGCTGTGCTGGGTGGAGATTATAACAATTCATGGCCATTAAGGTCAGATCTTTCTCCAAGATTTTCAAATGTTCATAGGTGACCAGCAGGGTCAAATAATAATCACAGTAGTTGTAGAGGTTTCAACAGGTAAATACATCAGGAGTAAATGTCACTTGGCTTTTCATAGCCGAGCATTTAGATGTTGAAATAGCAGGTGCAGTAGAGAGAGAGATGAAAACAGCAGGTCTGGGACAAGGTGGCACGTCCAATGAACAGGTCAGGGTTCCATAACCGCAGGCAGAAGAGTTGAAACCGGTGCAGCAGCACGACCAGGTGGACTGGGGACAGCTAGGAGTCATCAGGGCAGGTGGTCCTGAAGCATGGTCCTCCGGGTAGGCTCAGGTCCTCCGGGAGAGGAGGTAGAGTGGGAGAGAGAGAGAATTAGAGGGAGCATACTTAAATTCACACAAGACACCGGATAATAACATCAGATTTAACAAACTGACCCTAGCCCCCCGGCACATAGACTATTGCAGCATAGAGACTGGAGACTGAGACAGGGGGGGGGGGTCGGCCGGGAGACATGTACAATACTGTATTACCTCACTTACAGTTGAAGTCGGAAGTTTACATACAACTTAGCCAAATACATGTAATCCTAGTAATAATTCCCTGTCTTAGGTCAGTTAGGATCACCACTTTATTTTAAGAATGTGAAATGTCAGAATAATTTATTTCAGCTTTTATTTCTTTCATCACATTCCCAGTGGGTCAGAAGTTTACATCCACTCAATTAGTATTTCTCTACACTCGCAATAACATCTGCTAACCATGTGTATGTGACCGATAAAATTTCATTTATTTGTAGCATTGCCTTTAAATTGTTTAACTTGGGTCAAATGTTTCGGGTAGCCTTCCACAAGCTTCCCACAATAAGTTGGGTGAATTTTGGCCCATTCCTCCTGACAGAACTGGTGTAACTGAGTCAGGTTTGTAGGCCTCCTTGCAGGTAGCTGGGGCGGCAGGTAGCCGAGTGGTTAGAGTGTTGGGCCCGTAACCGAAAGGTTGCTGTATCGAATCCCCGAGCTGACAAGGTGAAAAATCTGTCGTTCTGCCCCTGAACAAGGCAGTTAACCCACTGTTCCTAGGCCATCATTGTAAATAAGAATTTGTTCTTTACTGACTTGCCTAGTAAAATAAAGGTAAAAAATTTAAAAAAATTCTCAGCCCATGCCTTTCTGACATCACTTGTCTATATATGTATATATTCTTAATTCATTCCTACTTATGTTTGTGTGTATTGGGTATATGTTGTGTAATTGTTAGATATTACTGATTGATTGTACGTACATATCCCAACCAGAAGCCATGGTTTACAGGCAACATCCGCATCGAGCTTAACGGTAGAGCTGCCACTTTCAAGGAGCGGGACACTAATCCGGACTCTTATAAGAAATCCCGCCACGCCCTCAGACAAACCATCAAACAGGCAAAGTGTAAATACAGGTTTAAGATTGAGTCCTACTACACCGGCTCTGACGCTCGTCGGATGTGGCAGGGCTTGAAAACTATTACGGACTACAAAGGGAAACCCAGCCGGGGCAAGCAACACTGAGGCATGCATGAGTGTGATAACGCTCTTCCGTAGCCAATATGAGCAAGACCTTTTAAACAGGTTAACATTCACAAAGCCGCAGGGCCAGATGGATTACCAGAACGTGTACTCCGACCATGCGCGGACAAACTGGCAAGGGCCTTCACTGACATTTTCAACCTCTCCATGACCGAGTCTGTAATACCTACATGTCCAATGTCTGTAATATCTAGACCCATCCAATTTGCGTACCGCCCCAACAGATCCACAGATGACGCAATCTCTATTGCACTCCACACTGCCCTTTCCCACCTGGACAAAAGGAACACCTATGTGAGAATGCTGTTCATTGACTACAGCTCAGCCTTCAACACCATAGTGCCCACAAAGCTGATCACTAAGCTAAGGACCCTGGGACTTAACACTGCCCTCTGCAACTGGATCCTGGACTTCCTGACAGGCCGCCCCCAGGTGGTAAGGGTAGGCAACAACACATCTGCCATGCTGATCCTCAACACTGGGCCCCCTCAGAGGTGCATGCTTAGTCCCCTCCTGTAGTCCCTGTTCACCCACAACACCATCATTAAGTTTGCTGACAACACATCAGTGGTAGGCCTGATCACTGATAACGATGAGACAGCCTATAGAGAGGTGGTCAGAGATCTGGCAGTGTGGTGCCACGATAACAACCTCTCCCTCAACGTGAGCAAGACAAAGGAGCTGATCATGGACTACAGGACAAGGAGGGCAGATCACGGCCCCATTAACATCGACGGGGCTGTAGTGGAACGGGTCGAGAGTTTCAAGTTCCTTGGTGTCCACCTCACCAACCAACTATCATGGTCCAAACACATCAAGACAGTCGTGTAGAGGGCACGACAACACCTTTTCCCCCTCAGGAGACTGAAAGAATTTGGCATGGGTCCTCAGATCCTCAAAAAGTTCTAAAGCTGCACCATCGAGAGCATCCTGACTGGTTGCATCAACGCCTGGTATGGCAACTGCTCGGCATCTGACAGTAAGGCACTACAGAGGGTAGTGTGTACGGCCCAGTACATCACTGGTGCCAAGCTTCCTGCCATTCAAGACTTATGTACCAGGCGATGTCAGAGGAAAGGCCAAAGAATTGTCAAAGACTCCATCACAGACTGTTCTCTCTGCTACCGCACAGGAAGCGGTACCGGAGCGCCAAGTCTTCGGACTAAAAGGCTTCTTAACAGCTTCTACCTCAAAGCCATAAGACTGCTTAACAATTAATCAAATGGCCACCCTGACTATTTACATTGACCCCCCCCCACAGAACCTATTTAGCTGTAGTGCTATTCTGACATACAGACAGACATTGGCTCAGTCAGGCGAGGATGCAGCCATCATCATGCAAGTGTACACACACACACACCGAGAAACACACACACACCCGTATTATCTTGTGGCGCTGCAGACGATGCGAGGGTCGGCCATCTCGGTGTAGGGATAAGGATTCATGTAATTTGGATATACTTACAGCGGGGAGAACAAGTATTTGATGCACTGCCGATTTTGCAGGTTTTCCTACTTACAAAGCATGTAGAGGTCTGTAATTTTTATCATAGGTACTCTTCAACTGTGAGAGACGGAATCTAAAACAAAAATCCAGAAAATCACATTGTATGATTTTTTAAATAATTAATTTGCATTTTATTGCATGACATAAGTATTTGATCACCTACCAACCAGTAAGAATTCCGGCTCTCACAGACCTGTTTTTCTTAAAGAAGCCCTCCTGTTCTCCACTCATTACCTGTATTAACTGCACCTGTTTGAACTCGTTACCTTAATAAAAGACACCTGTCCACACACTCAATCAAACAGACTCCAACCTCTCCACAATGGCCAAGGCCAGAGAGCTGTGTAAGGACATCAGGGATAAAATTGTAGACCTGCACAAGGCTGGGATGGGCTACAGGACAATAGGCAAGCAGCTTGGTGAAAAGGCAACAACTGATGGCGCAATTATTAGAAAATGGAATAAGTTCAAGATGACGGTCAATCTCCATCTGTCTGGGGCACCATACAAGATCTCACCTCGTGGGGCATCAATGATCATGAGGAAGGTGAGGGATCAGCCCAGAACTACATGGCAGGACCTGGTCAATGACCTGAAGAGAGCTGGGACCACAGTCTCAAAGAAAACCATTAGTAACACACTACGCCGTCATGGATTAAAATCCTGCAGCGCACGCAAGGTCCCCCTGCTCAAGCCAGCGCATGTCCAGGCCCGTCTGAAGTTTGCCAATGACCATCTGGATGATCCAGAGGAGGAATGGGAGAAGGTCATGTGGTCTGATTAGACCAAAAAGCTCTATTTTTGTCTCAACTCCACTCGCCGTGTTTGGAGGAAGAAGAAGGATGAGTACAACCCCAAGAACACCATCCCAACCGTGAAGCATGGAGGTGGAAACATAATTCTTTGGGGATGCTTTTCTGCAAAGGGGACAGGACGACTGCACCGTATTGAGGGGAGGATGGTTGGGGCCATGTATCGTGAGATCTTGGCCAACAACCTCCTTCCCTCAGTAAGAGCATGGAAGATGGGTCGTGGCTGGGTCTTCCAGCATGACAACGACCCGAAACACACAGCCAGGGCAACTAAGGAGTGGCTCCGTAAGAAGTATCTCAAGGTCCTGGAGTGGCCTAGCCAGTCTCCAGACCTGAACCCAATAGAAAATCTTTGGAGGGAGCTGAAAGTCCGTATTGCCCAGCGACAGCCCCGAAACCTGAAGGATCTGGAGAAGGTCTGTATGGAGGTGTGGGCCAAAATCCCTGCTGCAGTGTGTGCAAACCTGGTCAAGAACTACAGGAAACGTATGATCTCTGTAATTGCAAACAGGTTTCTGTACCAAATATTAAGTTCTGTTTTTCTGATGTATCAAATACTTATGTCATGCAATAAAATGCTAATTATTACTTAAAAATCATACAATGTGATTTTCTGATTTTTTCACTCACAGTTGAAGAGTACCTATGATAAAAATTACAGACTTCTACATGCTTTGTAAGTGGGAAAACCTGCAAAATCGGCAGTGTATCAAATACTTGTTCTCCCCACTGTATATATATACTTAGATATACTCCGCCAGGGAGAGGGGGGCAGAGGAGGGGAGGGGGGTCCAGACACAATACACTGTAGTACCAGGCTCTCACTTTACCACTGAAATATTTTTATTTTATTTATATGCCATTTGCATTTCAAGTTTCTGTTATTTATTGGACTCATCTCTCTGTGTGGTGACTACCTGGGTCTCTATGGACTCATCTCTCTGTGTGGTGACTACCTGGGTTTCTATGGAATCATCGCTCTCTCACACACACTCACTGTACCTCCTGTGTGGAGGGGAGGGGGGTATAGGCCATGGTGTCTGATGGGTCTAAAATATGAGTGTTAGTAGTTCCAGTAGCTTGCTCAGTTGATATTCTGTTTCCCTGTAGACTGAAATATAAACTCTTCCCACTGAAATAGAATGGGCTTGGAACCTCTAACATGGATTCTATTTATGTGATATTATGATATTATTCTCTGATAGTACGTCCTTGAGACTGTTTTTTTCCACTGTTGCCTCACTGAGTCGCCTCCTCTATACTCTCCTCTCCTCTATACTCTCCTCCTCTATACTCTCCTCTATACTCTCCTCTCCTCTATACTCTCCTCTCCTCTATACTCTATACTCTCCTCTATACTCTCCTCTATACTCTATACTCTCCTCTATACTCTGTACTCTCCTCTCCTCTATCCTCTCCTCTCCTCTATACTCTCCTCTATACTCTATACTCTCCTCTATACTCTATACTCTCCTCTATACTCTATACTCTCCTCTCCTCTATACTCTCCCCTCCTCTCCTCTCCTCTATACTCTCCTCTATACTCTATACTCTCCTCTCCTCTATACTCTCCTCTATACTCTATACTCTCCTCTCCTCTATACTCTCCTCTCCTCTATTCTCTCCTATACTCTTCTCTCCTCTCCACTCTCCTCTATACTCTCCTCTCCACTCTCCTCTCCTCTATACTCTCCTCTCCTCTATACTCTCCTCTCCTCTCCTCTATACTCTCCTCTATACTCTCCTCTATACTCTCCTCTCCTCTATACTCTCCTCTATACTCTTCAGAAGCTTAGAAATGCGCCTATAACCAATGCCATCATTATGTTTTGCAACAATTAGGTTGCGAATGTCTTGAGACAGCTCTTTGCTTTTACCCATCATGAGATGTGTCTTGTGTGACACCTTGGCAATGAGACCTTTTTGTAGGCCATCAGTTGGGACTGAACCAGCTGATATTAATTTGCACTGACAGGGGGCTGGATTGCTTTTTAATTACTGATAGTTTTCAGCTGTTGTCTTGGCTTTCCATGCCTTTTTGCACCTCCCTTTCTTCATGTGTTCAATACTTTTTCCCTGTGTCATTTCACATTATTACACAACTTAATTTCTGAACTTATTTGTTTTGGTTTCTTTGTATGTATGGATTACTTGGGTTGTTACCAACATCTGGTGAAAATGTCATGTCAATAGCACCTTTGGAAATATATTTACTGAGAAAAATAGTGACGTGTTCAATACTTATTTCACCCGCTGTGTATATATATATATATATATATCTCCTATACTGTAGTACCAGGATCTCACTTTACCACTGATTTTATTTCTCTGGTCATTTGCATTTCAGGTTTCATTCCATCTCTTTCCATGTCATTTCTGCTCTTTCCCACTTCCACTCCCCCTCGTTTGCTTGCTCAACAACGTTCATATCTCATTAATGTGTTAATATCTTGTTAATGTGTTAATATTTCATTAATGTGTCGACGTATGAGAGATGTCAGCAGGATGAATATAGAAGTACCGTGTGTTGCTAGACGTATGAGAGAGAAAGGGTTTTTAGAAGGAGGGAGGGAGAGAGAGTGAAGTGAGCACAGGTCATTTCTCACAAATCCCTTTCCTTAATGTGGAGATTAGGCACCATCCTCTCCTCAGAGAGAGAGAGAGAGAGAGAGAGAGAGAGAGACTCCTGTGTTTAATCCTGCTGAGAGAGCAACACAATGTAGCATCTCACAGTGAGCCCAGCCTGAGCCACCACACCATATACTCAGTCAAGCCTGTGTGTGCGTTCGCCTGAGCCCTTCCACTAGTTAAGCTCTAAATCTGCTGTCAGAAACCACCAGCCCAGACCTGATATACCCCTCCTCTCAACAAGCTATGTCTCTCGACTCTCTTCTTCTATCCTTGTCTGTCTCTCTCTCTCTGAGTAGGTCAACATTCTCCATCACACAGCCAGCTCTGATCCTGAAAATCCCCTTGATTCCATTCTCTGTCTTTGCAACATCACAGGCTCCACTCTGAGCCAGAGCCCCCCCAGCCCAGAGAGTCCTTTAATAACTGGACACACAGGCCATGACTTCTCTAATCAGGCTCATGTGATGTTACAGCCAGAGACTTATCAGACATCTGATCCCTTAGTTTGCTCGGCTTGCTGCTCGCTAGACAGCGAGACAAACGGACCGAGAGAAAAACGGACAGAGAGACCGAGGGCAAGAGAGAGAACATTAAAAGTCTAGTTTATTCAAGGTTTCTGAATGAAGTCTAGTTGATGTAGGGGTCTGAATGAGGTAATGAATGAGAAGTCTAGATGATGTAGGGGTCTGAATGAGGTAATTAGTTGTCTAGTTGAGAAGTTTGAGGTGTTGGGATTCTGCTGCAGAATGTTCTATTTAGATCTGACCCTGTGGGTCCCTGTGGGTCCCTGTGGGTCCCTGTGGGTCCCTGTGGGTCCCTGTGGGTCCCTGTGGGTCCCTGTGGGTCCCTGTGGGCTGAGAGACTATTATTGTTGTGTCGCTATTTTAGTCGTCAACCTCTGGCACCTGGAACATAATCGGCTCTGGGCCACGTGCACCGTAAGCCTGGAGAGGGGGAGCGAGAGAGCGAGGGTGTGGGAGGAGGGGATGGTAGTGAGGTAGCCCACAGCCATGTTCCTGGCAGACACTAAAAACTGTCTCTCTCTCCCTCCCTGCCTGCTTGAATGAACAAACCCTTCTATCTCTCTCATTTCCTCTCATCATTATTTATTTATTTCTTTCATTCTTTCTTTCTTTCTTTGAACAAAGCCCCAGGACCAGCTTGTTTAGGAGACTCTTCTCCAGGTTCATCTCTCTGTAGGTGATGGCTTTGTTATGGAAGGTTTGGGAATCGCTTCCTTTTAGGTGGTTGTAGAATTTAACGGTTCTTTTCTGGATTTTGATAATTAGCGGGTATCGGCCTAATTCTGCTCTGCATCCATTATTTGGTGTTTTTCGTTTTACACAGAGGATATTTTTACAGAATTCTACATGCAGAGTCTCAATTTGGTGTTTGTCTTGGTTGGTGAGCGGACCCCAGACCTCACAACCATAAAGGGCGATGTGTTCTATAACTGATTCAAGTATTTTTAGCCAGATCCTAATTGGTATGTTGAATTTTATGTTCCTTTTGATGGCATAGAAGGCCGTTCTTGCCTTGTCTCTCAGATCGTTCACAGCTTTGTGGAAGTTACCTGTGGTGCTGATGTTTAGGCCGAGGTATGTATAGTTGTTTGTGTGCTCTAGAGTAATGGTGTCTAGAAGGAATTTGTATTTGTGGTCCTGGAAACTGGACCTTTTTTGGAACACCATTATTCTTGTCTTACTGATATTTACTGTCAGGGCCCAGGTCTGTCAGAACCTGTGCAGAAGATCTAGGTGCTGCTGTAGGCCCTCCTTGGTTGGTGACAGAAGCACCAGATCATCAGCAAACAGTAGACATTTGACTACAGATTCTATTAGGGTGAGGCCGGGTCCTGCAGACTGTTCTAGTGCCCTCGCCAATTCATTGATATACAGTTGAAGTCGGAAGTTTACATACACTTTAGCCAAATATATTTAAACTCAGTTATTCACAATTCCTGACATTTAATCACAGTAATAAATTCCCATGATGTACTTTAACATGAAATCTGTGGAGTGGTTGAGAAATTAGTTTTAATGACTTCAACCTAAGTGGATGTAAACTTCTGACTTCAACTCTACATCACTGTCACAATAGATTTACCCTGGTTAAGTTTTAGCCAAATGTGGTCAGTTCTCTCTCTCGCTCTCTCGCTCGCTCGCTCGCCCGCCTTGTCAAATGCCTTCTAAAGCTTCATCATCCTCTCCTCTCTTCAAATGCTCTCCTTCCTCCCTCCTCCTTCCCCTAGTTAGTCAGAATCAAATCTTTCATATCAGTCCTCATCTACAGAGTTGCAGGAAAACCAACATTTTAATGGCTGGGGATATAGACCCTGCAGGGGGTGTGTGTATAACATGATGATAATTTTAGGAGAAGCAGCTTGTGTCTCTCAAATTTGTCAAGAACATCCCCCTCACTCTCTCTGAAAACACACACACACACTCTGTCTTTCTCTACGGTCAGGCAGGTCAGGCAGGTAGCATCCATTCAGGGTGTGTGGAGGGTCACATTGTGCTGGTACACAAGGACACCATGTACCTGCGTGCAGCACAGAAGGCTTTCTGAGATTGTGTGTTTGTCATTCACACAGGATGATCTCCCCTCTTCCCCCCCTCCTCCTCTTCTCTTTCCCCTCCTCCTCTCTCCTCTTCTCTCTCCTCTCCTCTTTCCCCTCCTCCTCTCCTCTTCTCTTTCTCCTCCTCTCTCCTCTTCTCTCTCCTCTCCTCTTTCCCCTCCACCTCTCCAGTGTATGTCTCTGTCTCTCCTCTCTTATTAAGTGAATAGCTGAGGTGTGTGTGTGTGTGTGACATTGGCCAGGTAGAACAGAGGACGAAAGGAAATATTTTGCCAACACTACTTTACATTATTGTGTGTAGATTGATGAGGGGAACCTAAAAGGCTGCAACCTAACACAATGTGTAAAATGTCAAGGCCTTTCCCACTCACTAGTAGTACTGTAGGAGGATGTTACTGTAACTGGGAAGGATTGGGGCCAGAAAATGGTGTGCCTGAGCATTCTGAGGAAAAGAGTTAAGTTCTGTCAGGCCTGTGCCCAACCCCCACAAAAACCTGACTGAGAGTCGTATGTTCTTTAGAGCAGTGGTTCCCAAACTTTTTATAGTCCCGTTCACCGTCAAACATTCAACCTCCAGCTGTACCCCCTCTAGCACCAGGGTCAGAACACTCTCAAATGGTGTTTTTTGCCACCATTGTAAGCCTGACACACACACACACACACACACACACACACACACACACACACACACACACACACACACACACACACACACTATACAATACATTTATTAAACATAAGAATGAGTGTGAGTTTGTCACAACCGGCTCGTGGGAAGAGACAGAGACCTCTTATAGAACCAAGGCACAAATAATAATATTATAATAATAATCATAGAATAATAATCAATCATTTTCCTCTGATTCTAACCATGCATTATATAAAGACCAGCATGTAAATACCAATACACAATATATCTACCTACAATACATACACAATATATCTACCTACAATACATACACAGCATGTCTACCTACAATACATACACAACATGTCTACCTACAATACATACACAGCATACCTACCTACAATACATACACAACATATCTACCTACAATACATACACAATATATCTACCTACAATACATACACAACATGTCTACCTACAATACATACACATGTCTACCTACAATACATACACAACATGTCTACCTACAATACATACACAACATATCTACCTACAATACATACACAACATGTCTACCTACCTACAATACATACACAACATGTCTACCTACCTACAATACATACACAACATGTCTACCTACCTACAATACATACACAACATGTCTACCTACCTACAATACATACACAACATGTCTACCTACCTACAATACATACACAGCATGTCTACCTACAATACATACACAGCATGTCTACCTACAATACATACACAGCATGTCTACCTACAATACATACACAGCATATCTACCTACAATACATACACAACATATCTACCTACAATACATACACAACATATCTAGGTCAAATAGGGCCGTTGTGTCGTGAGGAGTTGCTTGATCTGGTTTGAAACCAGTTGTACTTTTCAAACTAACAATCCTTTTCATTCATTATTTGTTTTTTTTATGCATGAATACAATGGCTCACTGTTCATTGTTGGCATTTCCTGCCTAAGTTTGCACACTTTGCCAATTAAGTAGTCATTAAAATAATTGGCAAGATCAAATGGTTTTGTGATGAATAAGCCATCTGATTGGATGCCTATCATTCCATTTAAAGTACTCCAAAGGTTTTTCCCCATCATTCTTTATATCATTGATCTTGGCTTCATTCTTCTTCTTGTTGAGTTTAGTCACATCATTTCTCAGTGTGCAGGAAGTCAGCCAATCAGATGTGCAGACAGACTTATTAGCCACTCCTTTTGCCCCATCTCTTTCAAACATACAGTTTAATTCCTCATCAATCCATGGTGCCTTAACAGGTGCATGTTTATCAATAACCAGCAATTTCATAAATGTATAAAGTGCAGCGTCTGGAGGCTCCTTATTAATCACATCAGACCAACACATATTTCTAACATCATCCACATAAGATACATATTATGAATGATCTCTTATACAGTGTTTTAGGCCCAGCTGTTGGAATTTCCTGGTATGGTAGGTAGGTAGGTAGGTAGGTAGGTAGGTAGGTAGGTAGGTACTTTATTGATCTCAGAGGGGAAATTTCTTAAAATGTGTGACCCACCACCTGGATTCAGCCCTATGTAGCAACATTTTAATGATTATATATATATTTTTACATTGGATATAAGCAGAGACTCTGAGCTAGAACATGGTATGTCATACAATGCCGTTGAGGAACAATGGGAAAGTAATTCTGCTTTGAAAGTCAATAAACTTGTAACCCCACTTCTGAGAAAATGACCCTTGAATGTTTTGGTAAACCTACTGGAGAGCCCTTCTTTATATACACCCATTCAGTATTGTTCACACCCTCTTAAGCCTTAGCCCCACAAAGTTCTACTGTATTTGTAAAGATGTGATCAATACATGTGAATGATCTTGTTCCTGTAGTGTTTGTAAACACCCTGGTAGGTTGATTAATAACCTGAACCAGATTACAGTCACTGGTTACAGTGAGAAGCTTCCTCTTGAGTGGACAGCTTGATGTAAACCAGGTCCCCAAGAAGGTAGACCTCTGTTTACACCACCTACGCTATCAAGCATTTCACACACATTATTTAGATACTGACTGTTAGCACTTGGTGGCCAATAGCAACACCCCAAAGGAATAGGCTTTAGGTGTGGCAGGTGAACCTGCAACCACAGCACTTCAATAACACTTGACATGAGATCTTCTCTAACCATTACTGGGATATGGCTCTTATTTATATAGAAATAAGTGTGTGTGTGTGTGTGTATTTATATACAGTGGGGAGAACAAGTATTTGATACACTGCCGATTTTGCAGGTTTTCCTACTTACAAAGCATGTAGAGGTCTGTAATTTTTATCATAGGTACAAAAATCCAGAAATTCACATTGTATGATTTTTTAAATAATTAATTTGCATTTTAGTGCATGACATAAGTATTTGATCACCTACAAGCCAGTAAGAATTCCGTCTCTCACAGACCTGTTAATTTTTCTTTAAGAAGCCCTCATGTTCTCCACTCATTACCTGTATTAACTGCACCTGTTTGAACTCGTTACCTGTATAAAAGACACCTGTCCACACACTCAATCAAACAGACTCCAACCTCTCCACAATGGCCAAGACCAGAGAGCTGTGTAAGGACATCAGGGATAAAATTGTAGACCTGCACAAGGCTGGGATGGGCTACAGGACAATAGGCAAGCAGCTTGGTGAGAAGGCAACAACTGTTGGCGCAATTATTAGAAAATGGAAGAAGTTCAAGATGACGGTCAATCTCCCTCGATCTGGGGCACCATGCAAGATCTCACCTCATGGGGCATCAATGATCATGAGGAAGGTGAGGGATCAGCCCAGAACTACACGGCAGGACCTGGTCAATGACCTGAAGAGAGCTGGGACCACAGTCTCAAAGAAAGCCATTAGTAACACACTACGCCGTCATGGATTAAAATCCTGCAGCGCACGCAAGGTCCCCCTGCTCAAGCCAGCGCATGTACAGGCCCGTCTGAAGTTTGCCAATGACCATCTGGATGATCCAGAGGAGGAATGGGAGAAGGTCAGGTGGTCTGATGAGAAAAAAATAGAGCTTTTTGGTCTAAACTCCACTCGCCGTGTTTGGAAGAAGAAGGATGAGTACAACCCCAAGAGCACCATCCCAACCGTGAAGCATGGAGGTGGAAACATCATTCTTTGGGGATGCTTTTCTGCAAAGGGGACAGGACGAGTGCACCGTATTGAGGGGGGGATGGATGGGGCCATGTATCGCGAGATCTTGGCCAACAACCTCCTTCCCTCAGTAAGAGCATTGAAGATGGGTCGTGGCTGGGTCTTCCAGCGTGACAACGACCCGAAACACACAGCCAGGGCAACTAAGGAGTGGCTCCGTAAGAAGTATCTCAAGGTCCTGGAGTGGCCTAGCCAGTCTCCAGACCTGAACCCAATAGAAAATCTTTGGAGGGAGCTGAAAGTCCGTATTGCCCAGCGACACCTGGTCAAGAACTACAGGAAACGTATGATCTCTGTAATTGCAAACAAAGGTTTCTGTACCAAATAGTAAGTTCTGCTTTTCTGATGTATCAAAATGCAAATTAATTACTTAAAAATCATACAATGTGATTTTAGGTCACTCACAGTTGAAGAGTACCTATGATAAAAATTACAGACTTCTACATGCTTTGTAAGTGGGAAAACCTGAAAAATCGGCAGTGTATCAAATACTTGTTCTCCCCATTGTATGTGTATATACAGTGGGGAGAACAAGTATTTGATACACTGCCGATGAGTGTGGAAAGCTGTCATCAAGGCAAAGGGTGGCTACTTTGAAGAATCTCAAATATAAAATAGATTTTGATTTGTTTAACACTTTTTTGGTTACTACATGATTCCATATGTGTTACGTCATAGTTTCGATGTCTTCACTTTTATTCTACAATGTAAAAAATAGTCCAAATGAAGAAAAACCCTTGAATTAGTAATATTCCACACACACACACCATATATCTCAACTCCTCCCCCATAAGCATTCCTGTCTCTTCTATAGATGTTATATCCTTGTATTGAATATATACAGCAACTCCTCCTGCATAAGCATGTCTGTCTCTTCTATAGATGTTATATCCTTGTATTGCTACTGCTGTTGTATGATGTTATATATTAATAAGTGCTATTTTCATTCCTTTCCAGGGTAGCTTCTCAGTGATAGACATAATATGGAAAGAACAAACAATGAAGAAAAAAAACCCATTCAGCATTCCATTAATCAGTTGGTGTGTGTGCTGTGGGGTTGAAGCTACAGATCCGTTTGGCTCTTATCCCTTCCAGGATTTTGGGAGGGAGGGTGGACAATGAGCCAGTCATAGTGGATGTAAGCAATGTCCCCATACGTTCTGGCAGCTTTCATTGCCGGGATAAGTTATTTTCTCTTCTGGCGTGCAGCTTCGGGATAATCCTTGTTGGCTCTTTCCAGAACCGCTACCTTGTCGTTGAACCTCAGGAACTTGACCGCTATCGGGCCTGTCACCTGGGCCGGTGGTAGGTTTTCCAATCCTGTGGGCGCGCTCCACCTCAAATTCCTGTGATCCATCTTCAGGTTATCCAAGATGGTTTCCCTCACTTTGTTGACAGACTCTGTTCCACATAGATTTTTTTTTTTTTTTTTCACCTTTATTTAACCAGGTAGGTCAGTTGAGAACAAGTTCTCATTTGCAACTGCGACCTGGCCAAGACAAAGCAAAGCAGTGCGACAAATAACAACACAGAGTTACACATTAAACAAACAGTCAAAAACACAATAGAAAAATCTATATACAGAGTGCAAAATGTAGTGCAAAAATGCAGTAAGGTTAGGAGGTAGGACAATAAATAAGACTATAGTGGTGAAATAAATTACAGAAATTATCATCATTAACACAGGAATGAAGGATGTGCAAATTATGATGTGCAAATAGAGATACTGGAGTGCAAGATTAGTGAAAATAAACAAAAATAAATATGGGGATGAGGTAGTAGTGTGGGCTATTTACAGAAGGGCTATATACAGGTGCAGTGATCGATAAGCAGCTTTGACAACTGATGCTTAAAGTTATTGAGGGAGATGGGAACCTCTAGCTTCAATGATTTTTGCAATTCGTTCCAGTCATTGGCAGCAGCGAACTGGAAGGAATGGCGACCAAAGGAGGTGTTGGCTTTGGGGGTGACCAGTGAGATATACCTGCTGGAGCGCATGCTACGGGTGGGTGTTGCTATAGTGATCAGTGAGCTGAGATAGGGCGGGGATTTACCTAATAAAGACTTATAGATGACCTGGAACCAGTGGGTTTGGCGACGAATATATAATGAAGGCCAGCCAACGAGAGCATACAGGTCGCAGTGGTGGGTAGTGTATGGGGCTTTGGTGACAAAACGGATGGCACTGTGATAGACTACATCCAATTTGCTAAGTAGAGTGTTGGAGGCTAGTTTGTAAATGACATCGCCGAAATCAAGGATCGGTAGGATAGTCAGTTTTACAAGGGCATGTTTGGCAGCATGAGTGAAGGAGGCTTTGTTGCGAAATAGGAAGCCAATTCTGGATTTAATTTTGGATTGGAGATGGTTGATGTGAGTCTGGAAGTTGAGTTTATAGTCTAACCAGATGCCTAGGTATTTGTAAGTGTCCACGTATTCTAATTCGGATCCATCGAGAGTAGTGATGCTAGTCCGGTGGGCGGGTGCTGGCAGCGTTCGATAGAAAAGCATGCACTTAGTTTTACTAGCGTTAGACATTCCAGGATGAGATAGTGAAGGCTAAGCGTTCCATAAAGTGTCCAATGCTGTTAGTTGTGTGGTTTGTCCTCAGACCAGTTAGTGTGAGCAGAGTTGGGCCTGTTTGCCTGCTCACGGCCTGGGTGTACAGCGGATGAAATAAGTATTGAACACGTCACCATTCTTCTCAGTAAATATATTTCCAAAGGTGCTATTGACATGAACTTTTCACCAGCTGTTGGTAACAACCCAAGTAATCCATACATACAAAACCAAAACAAATAAGTTCAGAAATTAAGTTGTGTAATAATGTGAAATGACACAGGGAAAAAGTATTGAACACACTTACTGATATTTATTGAATACTTTGTACAAAAGCCTTTGTTGGTAATGACAGCTTCAAGATGCCTCCTGTATGGAGAAACTAGTCGCATGCATTGCTCTGGTGTGATTTTGGCCCATTCTTCCACACAAACAGTCTTCAAATCTTGAAGGTTCTGTGGGCCTCTTCTATGAATCTTGATCTTCAGTTCTTTCCATAGATTTTCAATGGGATTTAAGTCAGGTGACTCCAGCTCTCCAGGTCTAGTTAAGGGAGTGTTGTTGAGCTGGACTGTTGTCTGGGTCTGTGCTGACTGGAGTGCAATCACCTGCTGTTCCAGCTCCACATGCCTTACCTCCAGCTGGATGAATGTATCCATTTCAGTGAGGGAGTAGTGCTCTGTGCTTGGGGGTTGACTTTCCGCTTGGGGTTGCTCATCTGTGGGGTTGTTTTAATGAACAGGTCTGGTCTGACTCGATCAGGGTGGGGGAGTCATTCTCAAGAGAGAGAGATTATCCTGCTGCGCTCCCTCTTTGATTCTGTGAAAGTCCAGCTGAAACTGTTTGGGGTTGCCCGGTACCAATACTGTTCCAGACCTGTACAGGTTGACATTGGCTGACTCAGTCATTGTTGTCTAGTATCCGGAGTTTACACCCATCGCTGGGTGGAATAGCACTGTGTCATGCCAGGAGATGGTCTTTGTGGAAGATTAAGTTGCTGATTTTTGTAGCTGTCAGCAAAAAGTGTCTCTGGATTGTTGTACTCTTTCCGTGTCTTCAGGGGACTTCAAAGGCCTCTGCATTTTGGTGGGGGAGGCTGTGAAGCTCTCCTGCCATTGTTGGGCTCAAGGGCTTTGACACCTCACTTCACACCTGTTAATTGAAGTTGCAGACTTCTGTCCTTGCAAGCTTGGTAGCCTTAACTTAGCATTCAGTCCTTATAAAGTAAAATAGGCTTTAAAAGTAGCTTCAGACTAAACATTACTCACTCAGTTCCAGGTTGGATTGTATTTTCAGGTTTCTGTTGTGCTTCTTTTGTCCAAAATCAGGTTGTAGGTTTGGAGTTTTGTTGTGGAAGGTAGTATCCTCTCTTTCGCTCTCTCTCTCGCGCTCTCAACATTTTCTTTCAATTTAAGGGCTTTATTGGGAAACATATGTTTACATTGACAAAGCAAGTCAAATAGATAATAAACAAAAGTTAAATAAAAAATTTAAAGTACACTCAGAAAGGTTCTAAAAGAATAAAGACACATTTCTCTCTCAAATCAAAATAACATTGTATTTGTCCACAACAGGTGGAGACTAACAGTTGCTTGGTTACAAGTCTTACTTCCCAACAATGCAGAGAGAAAGAAATTATATTATTACGTGTTATTACTTTTCTATTATTTCGCTATTTCTTTCTCTCTGCATAACGATGACTTGGCTATATAGATGGGGTACCAGTACTGAGTTGATGTGCAGAGGTATAGTTGAGGTAGATATGTACATACAGGTAGAGATAGTGACTAGATAATAAATAGTAGCAGCAGCGTATCTGATTAATAAAAAAAAAGCGAGTCCAAAAAGGGTCAATTCAGATAGTCTGGGTAGCTATTTGGTTGTCTATTGATCAGTCTTATGGCTTGGGGGTAGAAGCTGTTCAGGGTCCTGTTGGTTCCAGACTCAGGACATCAGTTCCGCTTGCCGTGTGGTAGCAGAGAGAACAGTCTATGACTTGGGTGGCTGGTGTCTTCTCTCTGCTCTGCTGTACTGTACTCCACTGCAATGGTTCCCAATCTGCGGGGGGGTTTCCTCTGGTCATGTTAGTCGTTGCATACCTTAGAGAGCTCTTTATAACTTGTCAAATGTCCAGATGAAGTAGCCCGTGGTGCACAAGCAGGGGAGGTGTGGGGTGTTCCCCAATGCTGGTAGGGGGGCCTGAGTGAAAACATTTGGGAACCCTTGCTCTACTGTACTGCACTCTACTGTACTGCACTCTACTGTACTGTACTGCACTCTACTGCACTGCACTCTACTGTACTGTACTGCACTCTACTGCACTCTACTGCACTCTACTGCACTCTACTGCACTCTACTGCACTGTACTGTACTCTACTGCACTGTACTGTACTGCACTCTACTGCACTGTACTGTACTCTACTGTACTCTACTGTACTGTACTGCACTGTACTCTACTGCACTGTACTCTACTCTACTGTACTGTACTGCACTCTACTGTACTGTACTGCACTCTACTGTACTGTACTGCACTCTACTGTACTGTACTCTACTGTACTGTACTGCACTCTACTGTACTGTACTGCACTCTACTGTACTGCACTCTACTGTACTGTACTGTACTGCACTCTACTCTACTGTACTGTACTGTACTCTACTGCACTGTACTGTACTCTACTGTACTCTACTGCACTGTACTGTACTGCACTCTACTGTACTGCACTCTACTGTACTGCACTCTACTCTACTGTACTGCACTCTACTCTACTGTACTGCACTCTACTGTACTGCACTCTACTGTACTGCACTCTACTGTACTGTACTCTACTGTACTGTACTGCACTCTACTGCACTGTACTGTACTGTACTGTACTGTACTCTACTCTACTGTACTTCACTCTACTGTACTGCACTCTACTGTACTGTACTCTACTGTACTGTACTGTACTGTACTGCACTCTACTGTACTGTACTGCACTACTGTACTGTACTCTACTGTACTGTACTGCACTCTACTGTACTCTACTCTACTGTACTCTACTGTACTCTACTGTACTGTACTCTACTGTACTGTACTCTACTCTACTGTACTTCACTCTACTGTACTTCACTCTACTGTACTTCACTCTACTCTACTGTACTGCACTCTACTCTACTGTACTGCACTCTACTGTACTGCACTCTACTGTACTGCACTCTACTGTACTGCACTCTACTGTACTGTACTGTACTGTACTGTACTGTACTGCACTCTACTGTACTGTACTGCACTCTACTGCACTCTACTGCACTCTACTGCACTCTACTGCACTGTACTGTACTCTACTGCACTGCACTCTACTGCACTGTACTGTACTCTACTGTACTCTACTGCACTGCACTGCACTGCACTGTACTGTACTCTACTGTACTGTACTGCACTGTACTCTACTGCACTGTACTCTACTCTACTGTACTGTACTGCACTCTACTGTACTGTACTGCACTCTACTGTACTGTACTGTACTGCACTCTACTGTACTGTACTCTACTGTACTGTACTGTACTGCACTCTACTGTACTGTACTGCACTCTACTGTACTGTACTGCACTCTACTCTACTGTACTGTACTGCACTCTACTCTACTGTACTGTACTGTACTCTACTGTACTGTACTGTACTCTACTGCACTGTACTGTACTCTACTGTACTCTACTGCACTGTACTGTACTGCACTCTACTCTACTGTACTGCACTCTACTCTACTGTACTGCACTCTACTCTACTGTACTGCACTCTACTCTACTGTACTGCACTCTACTCTACTCTACTGTACTGCACTCTACTCTACTGCACTCTACTCTACTGTACTGCACTCTACTGTACTGTACTCTACTGTACTGTACTGCACTCTACTGCACTGTACTGTACTGTACTGTACTGCACTCTACTGCACTGTACTTCACTCTACTGTACTGCACTCTACTGTACTGTACTCTACTGTACTGTACTCTACTGTACTGTACTCTACTGTACTGTACTCTACTGTACTGTACTGCACTACTGTACTGTACTCTACTGTACTGTACTGCACTCTACTGTACTGTACTGCACTCTACTGTACTGCACTCTACTGTACTGTACTGCACTCTACTGTACTGCACTCTACTGTACTGTACTGCACTCTACTGTACTGTACTCTACTCTACTGTACTTCACTCTACTGTACTTCACTCTACTGTACTGCACTCTACTGTACTGTACTCTACTCTACTGTACTGCACTCTACTCTACTGTACTGCACTACTGTACTGCACTCTACTGTACTGCACTCTACTGTACTGTACTGCACTCTACTGTACTGTACTGCACTCTACTGTACTGTACTGCACTCTACTGTACTGTACTGCACTCTACTGTACTGTACTGCACTCTACTCTACTGTACTGCACTCTACTCTACTGTACTGTACTCTACTGTACTGTACTGTACTGCACTGCACTGTACTCTACTGTACTGCACTATACTGTACTGCACTATACTGTACTGCACTCTACTGTACTGCACTCTACTGCACTGTACTGTACTGTACTGTACTGTATTGAACTCTACTGCACTCTACTGCACTCTACTGCACTGTACTGTCCTCTACTGTACTGTACTGTACTGCACTCTACTGCACTCTACTGTATTGTACTGCACTATGACAATATGAACAACTGATAAATGAGAGTTAACTGGGTTGTGACTGGGACACCCTGACACTGAGAGGTGAACTAGTGTTAGCGGAGACATGAACAACTGATAAATGAGAGTTAACTGGGACACCCTGACACTGAGAGGTGAACTAGTGTTAGTGGAGACATGAACAACTGATAAATGAGAGTTAACTGGGACACCCTGACACTGAGAGGTGAACTAGTGTTAGTGGAGGCAGGGCTCCTTACTGCTAATGTAGCTGAACCAAAGGCATGCTTCTCTAGTGCTGTGGCTTTGTGATGTGTCTCTATAGTACTCCTTGTTTAACCCCAACATGTTACTTCTATTGGAGAGATAAAGCTAATAAGAAGGATTGTGGTTGTGTTACATGAAATGGAAACATGTTTTGGGAGACTGAACATATTAGCACCATTGTACATCTTTGACAAAACTTAACAAAACTATCTATTTTTAAGATGGTCATTTTCCATTATTTCCTTAGAGAGGATAAATGACCGTTACAGAGTCTGAAATACACATGCTGATATACAAGGCCAGGCACCCTAAGATGTTTATTACTTAAATTAAACGCAAGTCTCAAATAGCCGCATGTCTCGTTTAACAGCCAGGCATCGGCACACATTTCAGCAAATAAACCCATTTCAAATAAACGCTGGGTCTAAATTAATTGTTTGAGGTTACCATGGACACAGCGCTGAAGCGCGTAATCGGGGGGTTTTGTAAGTCTGATCTGCGATGGATTTATTATGCTTATACTGGTCACAATAAACAGTGTGGAAGTCTTCAACATTGTATTGAGCAAAAGTTGTGTGTATTAAGGAAATAATAATAATAATAAGTGCCTGTTGTGTTCAGTGATTGAAGAAAATAAATGCCTATTAAATGTTTTGTTTTACTGATGTTCAAAATTAACCTTTACAAGTTGGATGTAGACAAATATAATCCCTTATTGATGTCACTTTTTAATCCACTTCAATCAGTGTAAATGAAGGGGAGGAGACAGGTTGAATCAGTGTAGATGAAGGGGAGGAGACTGTTTGAATCAGTGTAGATGAAGGGGAGGAGACAGGTTAAAGAAGGATTCTAGGCTGTTCTGAGGGTAAAAGGGGATGCAACTCAATATTAGGAAGGTGTTCTTAAACTTTGGTATACTCAGTGTATACAATGTATTGTCATAAAGAGTTTAATTTTAGAGGTTAAAAAGTCTGGTGGAACCATTCATAGAGGGTTCTAGGCAGAACCTTTAGATGATAAAAATGTTTTTGGTAGATCCATTTATAGAGGGTTCTAGGAAGAACCCTTCATAGAGGGTACTAAATATAACAATTTACAGGGGGTTGTATGGAGAAACCTACATAGAGGTTTATAGGTTGAACTCTGTGCAAAGGGTTTTATCTAGCACCAAAAAGGGTTCCCCTATGGGGACAAACCAAAGAACCTTATATGGTTCTACTTAGCACCTCTTTTCTAAGAGTGCAGGAAGGACACGGAGGGATGGAGAGATGGGTAGATTTCTCCTCCTTGGTCCCAGAGGGTGGCTGGTGGGCAGTTGGTGGAGGGACAGTATCAGTTTAACAGAGATGGGTGTGTCCCCCAAATGGCACCCTATTCCCTATACAGTGCACTACTTTTGACAACAGCCCTATGGGCCATGTCGAGAAACGTGCCTATTTTCAGTGGTGTAAAGTACTCAAGTAAAAATACTTTAAAGTACTACTTAAGTAGTTTGTTTTGGTATCTGTACTTTACTTTACTATTTACATATTTGACAACTTTACCTTTTACTTTCCTAAAGAAAAGAATATACTTTTTACTCCATAAATGTTCTCCTAATGGTCCTAGTGGTCGCAGGCTGCTGTTGGACCATAGGCCTGTAGAGTGGGGTGAGGTGGATAAGGTTGTGATCCGAGGTAATATGTTTCGGATTACACCATCTGGTGTTAACTAATAAAGCCAGCCCCCCTCCCTTACTCTTACCGGAAGAAACGCTATCCCTGTCCGCTCTGATGGTCTGGAAACCGCCGAGCCAAGTTTCAGTAAAGCACAATAGGCTCGCTTCCCAATATTCTCTTTGCCCATGGACCATCCCATCAAGCTCATCCACCTTGTTATGCAGCGATCTCACGTTGCCCATAATGATAGACGGTATATGCGGCTTGTACTTCCTCAGCTTTGCCTTACACTTCAATCCCGCCCTGCGTTCACTCCGTCGCCTTTTCAACTCGTCCGGAATATCAAACTTTTCCCTGGGTTGCAGCAGCGCTGAGTGGGCTAAATCCAGGAGCTGGGCTCGGTTGTAAATAATTGAGGACTCACGTGTATGTTCGGCGCTGAGAGAAATAAAATGTGCCTCAGTGATAAAAAGGAATGTTAAAACCTTCGTAAAACAGTTGTAGCACTCCATAATCCTGAACTATTATAGTTCAACTGTTGCAAAACAAACTCACAATGGGAGCTGCTTAACAGGCGACCACACAGGGCGGCAACAATCTGGGTTTGTGCACAGATTGGCGCTATAGACTTTAGCATTACCAAATTAGCGGTGGTTAGCGGTGCTTAGCGGTGCTTAGCGGTGCTTAGCGGTGCTAAGTGAGCGCAGCTCTGAATCTCTTTCTAATCCTCCATCTTTTATAACCAAACAGTCATGCTGTCGTTAGTCCACTAGAGGGACCTGTTTCCATTGTATTACGGTAGTAATCAGTAACCCTATACCGTGTATTTATGTATTCTGTTTTATTATTAGTTAGTTAGTAAATAAATAATTGAGCCAATTTGTGTATTGCTGATTAATCAATAAGGTTGGGGTTCTAGCAGATATCAAGGAGTGTGACGTTCAGAATGAGACTGATATTTGGTGATAATTAATAAGTGAATTATCGAGATATATATATCTTCCAAGAGTGGTATGTCGTTAAACAACTTTTCCCGTGGTGCCCCAAATTCCTAACGAGTTAATTGTTAAATCATTAATTTAATTGAGTAACAATTAAACATAGTTAATTGATAAGTAACAATCATCACATTAATGCAAGTCAAGTCATGACAAGGGTGTGTCTTTTTATGAGTTTGAAATGCAGCCCTTGTCCTAGAATCACTCAGAATGCACCGCTCGGCCCATTGACGTAGCATGGGCATCTGCCGTTGTGAATGTCGGACTTTGTGAGGCACAACGTTTTGCAGGTTGACTCCTAAATTGATAGTGCAGTTTGTTTAGGCGACTTTACAGTTAACTAGCTACTTCATATGCTGATATTGTCTTTGGTATTATTGTGTCTAGCTGCGTTTGCCAGCCAGCCCATAGAGATTTTGTATGTTGCTACCAACCTTATAATAACAGCAAAAAATATTCTCACATATTAGTGTTATTTAACACTGTAAATGAAAGTAATGAGTGGTTTTGGGTGAATTTTTCCTTTAATGAGTGAACCACTGTTTGGTTACAGCCTACAGGGCCTTCATCAGGGTAGCTGGCAGACTGACTCTCCGGTCTGAGTCCTGGCCCGGCTGGCAGAATATTCCCTCCCTGACTTTACAACTCTGTAATGAGTATATAACCTCACGTCTCTCTTTCTCTCCCCCCTCACTTTCTCCTCTCTCTCCCCTCCCTCCCTCCAGGCGCTAGCGGCCAATGCGGGCACAGGTTTTGCCGTAGCGGAGCCCCAGGTGGCCATGTTCTGTGGGAAGCTCAACATGCACGTAAACATCCAGACAGGACGCTGGGAACCTGACCCATCCGGGCTGAAGAGCTGCGTAGGAACCAAAGAGGGTGTGCTGCGCTACTGTCAGGAGGTGAGACCATGTTACACTGTTAACCTGAAGGGGGACTGTTATTAGTGTGACACCATTCATCTGAAGGGGGACCATTATCAGTGTGACACCAATGGCCCATAACCACAGTTGGCTGACCTTACTACTGTTTCCAGTCTGAATTCACTGTGTTATTACTGTACCGAGTCCCTCCAATATTATCATATACTTCCCTCTCTCATTTTCTGTCTCTGTAAACTACTGTACACTGTATCTGAAGACTCTCTCACTCACACACAGCAACTCACACGCATACACACACAGTTGGGTATTACTATATAGTTGGGTATTACTATACAGTTGGGTATTACTAAACTTGTGAGTACTTTTTGGGGACCAACAATTGATTCCCATTAAAAATCCTATTTTCCCTAACCCTAATTCTAACCCTAAATCTAATCCCTAAGCCTAAAATAGCCTTTTTCCTTTTTAGGACTGGCAAAATGTCAACATGTCCTCACTTGTCCGAATTCTCCTTGGTTTACTATTTACTTCTCCTTGGTTTACTATTCTAGTGAGGACTTCTGGTCCATGTAAAGTAAAACACACACTCTGTGCTAACTGGAGACAGGAGGGGGATTTAGTAGGTACTGAAGACACTGCTAACTGGAGACAGGAGGGGGATTTAGTAGATACTGAAGACACTGCTAACTGGAGACAGGAGGGGGATTTAGTAGGTACTGAAGACACTGCTAACTGGAGACAGGAGGGGGATTTAGTAGGTACTGAAGACACTGCTAACTGGAGACAGGAGGGGGATTTAGTAGGTACTGAAGACACTGCTAACTGGAGACAGGAGGGGGATTTAGTAGGTACTGAAGACACTGCTAACTGGAGACAGGAGGGGGATTTAGTAGGTACTGAAGACACTGCTAACTGGAGACAGGAGGGGGATTTAGTAGGTACTGAAGACACTGCTAACTGGAGACAGGAGGGGGATTAGTAGATACTGAAGAAACAGGATTTACATTATGTCTTTCTCTCTTTGTCTGTCTCTCAGATGTACCCTGAGCTCCAGATCACTAATGTGGTGGAGGCCAACCAGCCAATCAGGATTGAGAACTGGTGCAAGAAGGAGAAGCTGTGTAAAGGCCACGCCCACATCGTGGTGCCTTACAAATGTTTAGGTGAGAACCACAGAGGGATACATAGATAATATAATGTTTAGGTGAGAACCACAGAGGAATACATAGATCATATCATGTTTAGGTGAGAACCACAGAGGGATACATAGATAATATAATGTTTAGGTGAGAACCACAGAGGAATACATAGATCATATCATGTTTAGGTGAGAACCACAGAGGGATACATAGATAATATAATGTTTAGGTGAGAACCACAGAGGAATACATAGATCATATCATGTTTAGGTGAGAACCACAGAGGGATACATAGATCATATCATGTTTAGGTGAGAACCACAGAGGGATACATAGATCATATCATGTTTAGGTGAGAACCACAGAGGAATACATAGATCATATCATGTTTAGGTGGAACCACAGAGGGATACATAGATCATATCATGTTTAGGTGAGAACCACAGAGGAATACATAGATCATATCATGTTTAGGTGAGAACCACAGAGGAATACATAGCTCATATCATGTTTAGGTGAGAACCACAGAAGAATACATAGATCATAGCATGCTTTTATGTTGAATTTCCATTGAAGATTTCCCCCAGTGTTTGACGTTTTGTCCAGGAAGTTGTCTAAAAGGGATTGAATTTGTTGTTACCTAATAGTTTTTTGGTGGATTTCAACACTACATTCCTTCCATCTATAGCATTTCTTAATATTATTCAGTTCCTTTGGCTTTGATGCCTCATGATTAAGTATTGTTCTGTTCAAGTAGACTGTGATTTTGCTGTGATCTGATAGGGTGTCAGTGGACTGACTGTGAACGCTCTGAGAGACTCTGTGATCTGATAGGGTGTCAGTGGACTGACTGTGAACGCTCTGAGAGACTCTGGGTTGAGGTCAGTGATAAAGTAGTCTACAGTACTACTGCCAAGACATGAGCTATATGTGTACCTACCATAGGAGTCCCCTCGAAGCCTACCATTGACTATGTACAGACCCAGCGTCCCACAGAGCTGCAGGAGTTGTGACCTGACTTTGTTGGTTATGTTGTCATAGTTGTGCCTGGGGGGCATATGGGGGAGGGAATGCTGTCACCTCCAGGTAGATGTTTGTCCCCATGTGTGCTGAGGGTGTCAGGTTCTGGTCCAGTTCTAGCATTTAGGTCGCCACAGACTAGTACATGTCCCTGGGCCTGGAAATGGTTGATCTCCCCCTCAAGGATGGAGAAGCTGTCTTCATTAAAGTATGGGCATTCTAGTGGGGGATATACTATAGGCAGCACACATGAGGACATGTTTCACACTTGTACACACACAAACCACACCACACTCATACACAGTAATGAAATGTATGTTGTGGAAGACTTGATTAATGTCTCCCAGGTTGTTAGTGTAATGTTGTTTAATTGGTTGATCTATATGTTGTTTCAGTGGGGGAGTTTGTGAGTGACGTGCTGCTGGTTCCTGAGAAGTGCAGGTTCTTCCACAAGGAGAGGATGGACATGTGTGTCAGCCACCAACAGTGGCACGGGGTGGCCAAGGAGGTAAGAACCATGTGTGTCAGCCACCAACAGTGGCACGGGGTGGCCAAGGAGGTAAGAACCATGTGTGTCAGCCACCAACAGTGGCACGGGGTGGCCAAGGAGGTAAGAACCATGTGTGTCAGCCACCAACAGTGGCACGGGGTGGCCAAGGAGGTAAGAACCATGTGTGTCAGCCACCAACAGTGGCACGGGGTGGCCAAGGAGGTAGGAACCTTGTGTGTGCCTCATTAAACTACTTTTAGCCTGTCTGTCTCGGTCTCTCTCTCGGTCTCTCTCTGTCTCTCTCTTTCTCTCTTTCTGTCTCTCTCTTTCTCTCTTTCTGTCTCTCTCTCTCTCTCTCTTTCTGTCTCTTTGTCTGTCTGTCTCTCTCTTTGTCTGTCTCTCTCTTTGTCTGTCTCTCTCTTTGTCTGTCTCTCTCTCTTTGTCGCTCTCTCTCTCTGTCGCTCTCTCTCTCTGTCGCTCTCTCTCTCTGTCGCTCTCTCTCTCTGTCGCTCTCTCTCTCTGTCGCTCTCTCTCTCTGTCGCTCTCTCTCTCTGTCGCTCTCTCTCTCTGTCGCTCTCTCTCTCTCTGTCGCTCTCTCTCTCTCTGTCGCTCTCTTTCTCTCTTTCTCTTTCTCTCTTTCTCTCTTTCTCTCTTTCTCTCTTTCTCTCTTTCTCTCTTTCTCTCTTTCTCTCTTTCTCTCTCTGCCGAGGTATGTATCTTTTTTTTGTGCACCCCAGGTCTGACAGAATCTGTGCAGAAGATCTAGGTGCTGTTGACTCATATCCCACGGTAGTTATTGGGGATTGGGGTGATCAGTCCTTGGTTCCAAATATTGGGGAAGATGCCAGAGCTAAGGATGATTTTAAAGAGTTTAAGTATAGCCAATTGGAATTTGTTTCCTGTATATTTTATCATTTCATTGAGGATACCATCAACAACACAGGCCTTTTTGGGTTGGAGGGTTTGTATTTTGTCCTGTAGTTCATTCAATGTAATTATAGAATCCAGTGGGTTCTGGTTAATAGTTGATTCTAAGATTTGTATTTGATCATATATGTTTTTGCTATTTGTTCTTTGTTAGTTTCCACCTTCACTATTACAGTGGAACGTTTTGTCCAGGAAGTTGTCTAGAAGGGATTGAATTTGTTGTTACCTAATAGTTTTTTGGTAGATTTCAACACTACATTCCTTCCATCTATAGCATTTCTTAATATTACTCAGTTCCTTTGGCTTTGTCTCATGATTAAGTATTGCTCTGTTCAAGTAGACTGTGATTTTGCTGTGATCTGATAGGGTGTCAGTGGACTGACTGTGAACGCTCTGAGAGACTGTAGGTGTGAGCAGAGTATCTCTCGTTCTCTCGTTCTCTCGTTCTCTCGTTCTCTCGTTCTCTCGTTCTGTCTGTCTCTCTGTCTGTCTCTCTGTCTGTCTCTCTGTCTGTCTCTCTGTCTGTCTCTCTGTCTGTCTCTCTGTCTGTCTCTCTGTCTGTCTCTCTGTCTGTCTCTCTGTCTGTCTCTCTGTCTGTCTCTCTGTCTGTCTCTCTGTCTGTCTCTCTCTCTGTCTCTCTGTCTGTCTCTCTCTCTGTATCTCTCTCTGTCTCTCTCTGTCTGTATCTCTCTCTGTCTCTCTCTGTCTGTATCTCTCTCTGTCTGTATCTCTCTCTGTCTCTCTCTGTCTCTTGCTGCTGTGATGGAACACTGTGGTATTTCACCCAGTAGATATGGGTTATCATGAAAATTGGGTTTGTTTTTGAATTCTTTGTGGATCTGTGTAATCTCTGTGTCTCTCTCTCTCTCTCTCTCTATGTCTTTCTCTGTGTGGGTGTTTTAGCTAGCAAAGTAATATACAGGCTGTTGTCCTTCTATGGTAGCTAGTAGGGAGGAGCAATAATGTTTCACAATGTCGGTCTGAGTGCTGATCTCTAACCAGACTGTGGTTGAAATCATTTAATCCTCCAGACAGATTTAGTCCAGGGCGGCAGGTAGCCTAGCGGTTAGAGTGTTTGGCCAGTGACCGAAAGGTTGCTGGTTCGAATACCCAAGCCAACAAGGTGAAATACCTATCTGTGTCCTTGAGCAAGGCACTTAACCCTAATTTGTTCCAGGGTCTGACCCTGTAGGTAGGCCGTCATTGTAAATAAGAATTTGTTCATAACTGACTTGCATAGTTAAATAAGGCTACCTTAAAGCCTGTTGGGCCAACAGTTGGGATAGCAACACACACCTGCCCTGCTTGGCTCCTAGCCCTGTGTACTGATTTCTGTGGCCACTGGCTTGACCCTGCACAGATGCATTCCAGATTGTGTGACTGTCAGCGTTTACACAGGCTTTTTTTATTTTTATTATTAGTATTTTGACCAATCAGATCAGCTCTTTTGCCAATAATTTGGAATAGATCCGAATTGGGCTTCCTGTGTAAACCTAGCCTCACTAGGCCCTAGTTAGATCATGCCTTGAAACAAACTTATCAATGACACAAGACCAGCTCAGTTAATCCCTACATTGTGACAATGAGTGGTCATAATGCTGCATCAATATACATTATCCTCGGAGCGTTGGCAGACTCAATGTAAGTAACTTAAATTATATCCCTCTAATAGCCCTGAATACCTCTGTTGATCCTACAGTTATTGTATGTGGTAATCATGAGCCTATGAACCAGAGGTACACTGTTAGTACTGAGGCGGTGTGCCTTAGTAGGAAGATCACTGTAAACAGCTCAGCCTGCACTATGAGCTCCAATATAATTGTACAGGTGTAGACCTTACCGTGAAATGCTTACTAACAAGCCCTTAACCAACAATACAACAGGTGTAGACCTTACAGTGAAATGCTGACTAACAAGCCCTTAACCAACAATACAACAGGTGTAGACCTTACAGTGAAATGCTGACTAACAAGCCCTTAACCAACAATACAACAAGTGTAGACCTTACAGTGAAATGCTTACTAACAAGCCCTTAACCAACAATACAACAAGTGTAGACCTTACAGTGAAATGCTTACTAACAAGCCCTTAACCAACAATACAACAAGTGTAGACCTTACAGTGAAATGCTTACTAACAAGCCCTTAACCAACAATACAACAGGTGTAGACCTTACAGTGAAATGCTGACTAACAAGCCCTTAACCAACAATACAACAGGTGTAGACCTTAGTGAAATGCTTACTAACAAGTCCTTAACCAACAATACAACAGGTGTAGACCTTACAGTGAAATGCTTACTAACAAGCCCTTAACCGAACAATACAACAGGTGTAGACCTTACAGTGAAATGCTTACTAACAAGCCCTTAACCAACAATACAACAGGTGTAGACCTTACAGTGAAATGCTTACTAACAAGCCCTTAACCGAACAATACAACAGGTGTAGACCTTACAGTGAAATGCTTACTAACAAGCCCTTAACCGAACAATACAACAGGTGTAGACCTTACAGTGAAATGCTTACTAACAAGCCCTTAACCAACAATACAACAGGTGTAGACCTTACAGTGAAATGCTGACTAACAAGCCCTTAACCAACAATACAACAGGTGTAGACCTTACAGTGAAATACTTACTAACAAGCCCTTAACCAACAATACAACAGGTGTAGACCTTACAGTGAAATGCTGACTAACAAGCCCTTAACCAACAATACAACAGGTGTAGACCTTACAGTGAAATGCTTACTAACAAGCCCTTAACCAACAATACAACAGGTGTAGACCTTACAGTGAAATGCTTACTAACAAGCCCTTAACCAACAATACAACAGGTGTAGACCTTACAGTGAAATGCTTACTGACAAGCCCTTAACCAACAATACAACAGGTGTAGACCTTACCGTGAAATGCTTACTAACAAGCCCTTAACCAACAATACAACAGGTGTAGACCTTACAGTGAAATGCTTACTGACAAGCCCTTAACCAACAATACAACAGGTGTAGACCTTACAGTGAAATGCTTCCTAACAAGCCCTTAACCAACAATACAACAGGTGTAGACCTTACAGTGAAATGCTTACTGACAAGCCCTTAACCAACAATACAACAGGTGTAGACCTTACAGTGAAATGCTGACTAACAAGCCCTTAACCGAACAATGCTTTAAGAATTTTTAAGAAAAATATTTAAGTAAAAAATTGAAAATAAAAGTAACAAATAATTAAAGAGCAGCAGTAAAATAACAGTAGCGAGGCTTTATACAGGAAGTACCAGTACAGAGTCAATGTGAGGAGGCTGTATACAGGAAGTACCAGTACAGAGTCAATGTGAGGAGGCTGTATACAGGAAGTACCAGTACAGAGTCAATGTGAGGAGGCTATATACAGGGGTACCGGTACAGAGTCAATGTGAGGAGGCTATATACAGGGGTACCAGTACAGAGTCAATGTGAGGAGGCTATATACAGGGGTACCAGTACAGAGTCAATGTGAGGAGGCTATATACAGGAAGTACCAGTACAGAGTCAATGTGAGGAGGCTGTATACAGGAAGTACCAGTACAGAGTCAATGTGAGGAGGCTGTATACAGGAAGTACCAGTACAGAGTCAATGTGAGGAGGCTGTATACAGGAAGTACCAGTACAGAGTCAATGTGAGGAGGCTATATACAGGAAGTACCAGTACAGAGTCAATGTGAGGAGGCTGTATACAGGAAGTACCAGTACAGAGTCAATGTGAGGAGGCTGTATACAGGAAGTACCAGTACAGAGTCAATGTGAGGAGACTATATACAGGAAGTACCAGTACAGAGTCAATGTGAGGAGACTATATACAGGAAGTACCAGTACAGAGTCAATGTGAGGAGGCTGTATACAGGAAGTACCAGTACAGAGTCAATGTGAGGAGACTATATACAGGAAGTACCAGTACAGAGTCAATGTGAGGAGACTATATACAGGGGTACCAGTACAGAGTCAATGTGAGGAGGCTGTATACAGGAAGTACCAGTACAGAGTCAATGTGAGGAGGCTGTATACAGGAAGTACCAGTACAGAGTCAATGTGAGGAGACTATATACAGGAAGTACCAGTACAGAGTCAATGTGAGGAGACTATATACAGGGGTACCAGTACAGAGTCAATGTGAGGAGGCTATATACAGGAAGTACCAGTACATAGTCTATATATAGGTGGTACCAGTACAGAGTCAATATGAGGAGGCTATATACAGGAAGTACCAGTACAGAGACAGTGTGAGGAGGCTATATACAGGAAGTACCAGTACATAGTCTATATACAGGAAGTACCAGTACAGAGTCAATGTGAGGAGGCTATATACAGGGGTACCAGTACAGAGTCAATGTGAGGAGGCTATATACAGGAAGTACCAGTACAGAGTCAATGTGAGGAGGCTTTATACAGGTGGTACCAGTACAGAGTCAATGTGAGGAGGCTATATACAGGTGATACCAGTACAGAGTCAATGTGAGAAGACTATATACAGGACGTACCAGTGAGGAGGCTATATACAGGAAGTACCAGTACAGAGTCAATGTGAGGAGACTATATACAGGGGTACCAGTACAGAGTCAATGTGAGGAGGCTATATACAGGAAGTACCAGTACAGAGTCTATATACAGGAAGTACCAGTAAAGAGTCTATATACAGATGGTACCAGTACAGAGTCAATATGAGGATGTTATATACAGGAAGTACCAGTACAGAGTCAATGTAAGGAGGCTATATACAGGAAGTACCAGTACATAGTCTATATACAGGTGGTACCAGTACAGAGTCAATATGAGGAGGCTATATACAGGAAGTACCAGTACATAGTCTATATACAGGTGGTACCAGTACAGAGTCAATGTGAGGAGGCTATATACAGGAAGTACCAGTACAGAGTCAATGTGAGGAGGCTATATACAGGAAGTACCAGTACAGAGTCTATATACAGGAAGTACCAGTAAAGAGTCTATATACAGATGGTACCAGTACAGAGTCAATATGAGGATGTTATATACAGGAAGTACCAGTACAGAGTCAATGTGAGGAGGCTATATACAGGAAGTACCCGTACAGAGTCAATGTGAGGAGGCTATATACAGGAAGTACCAGTACATAGTCTATATACAGGAAGTACCAGTACAGAGTCAATGTGCGGGGGCACCGGTTAGTCGGGGTAATTGAGGAAATATGTACATGTAGGTAGAGTTAAAGTGACTATGCATAGATAATAAACAGAGTAGCAGCAGTGTTAAAGAGGGGTCTGGGTAGCCATTTGATTAGCTGTTCAGGAGTCTTATGTCTTGGCGGTAGAAGCTGTTAAGAAGCCTTTTGGACCTAGACTTGGCGCTCCGGTGCCTCTTGCCGTGCGCTAGCAGTGTGAACAGTCTATGACTGGAGTCTTTGAAGATTTTTAGGGCCTGGTATAGAGGTCCTGGATGGCAGGAAGCTTGGCCCCAGTGATGTACTGGGCCGGATGCACTACCCTCTGTAGCACCTGGCTGTCGGAGGCAGAGCAGTTGCCGTACCAGGCAGTGATGCAACCAGTCAGAATGCTCTCGATGGTGCAGCTGTAGAACATTTTTGAACACGTTCTCGGAACTCTTTTTCCTGTAGTCCACAATCATCTCCTTTGTCTTGATCATGTTGAGGGAGAGGTTGTTATCCTGACACCACACGGCCAGGTCTCTGATCTCCTCCCTATAGGCTGTCTCATTGTTGTCAGTGATCAGGCCTACCACTGTTGTGTCGTCTGCAAACTTGATGATGGTGTTGGAGTGGAAAGAAGCACAGACACCTTAAAAGAAAGAAAGAGAGAGAGAGAGAGACTGACAGCAGAGACAAAAAGATGGATGGAAGAATAGATAATATAAGGAATGCTGACCACCTCTTTGCTTAATATTGCCTGGCCATGCAGTCATGAGTGAACAAGGAGTACAGGAGGGGACTGAGCATGCACCCCTGAGGGCCCCCTCTTGTCAGTATTACATGTGTAGTATTTCACTCTCTCCATCCCCCTCCCCCTCTGCTCTCCTCAGGCCTGTTCCAAAGGTACCATGGTCCTTCACAGCTATGGCATGTTGCTGCCCTGTGGCATTGATAAGTTCCATGGTACAGAGTATGTTTGCTGCCCCTCCCCTGGGGAACCCTCCCTGCCCGCCATGCCCTCCCAGGAGGAAGAGGAGGAGGAGGAAGAAGAGGAGGATGAAGAGGTGGAAGAGACAGCACTGGACCAGGATGAACCTGTAGAGAAGGAGAGGTGTGTGTGTGTTTCCTACCTTGTTTAGGATACACTATATATACAGCAGTATGCTACAATATACACTATATATACAGCAGTATGCTACAATATACACTATATATACAGCAGTATGCTATAATATACACTATATATACAGCAGTATGCTATAATATACATTATATATACAGCAGTATGATATAATATACACTATATTTACAGCAGTATGCTATAATATACACTATATATACAGCAGTATGCTATAATATACACTATATATACAGCAGTATGCTATAATATACAAGATATA
The DNA here is from genome assembly GCA_023634145.1 of Thymallus thymallus. Classification (NCBI taxonomy): domain Eukaryota; kingdom Metazoa; phylum Chordata; class Actinopteri; order Salmoniformes; family Salmonidae; genus Thymallus; species Thymallus thymallus. Next base: position 33,230,272 of record CM042379.1, on the reverse strand, counting down.
AACAGAACTGCGAAAACTGTCTCTAACCAGAATAGAAAGAGGAGTGGGAGGCCCCGGTGCACAACTGAGCAAGAGGACAAGTACATTAGAGTGTCTAGTTTGAGAAACAGACGCCTCACAAGTTCTCAACTGGCAGCTTCATTAAATATTACCCACAAAACACCAGTCTCAACGTCAACAGTGAACTCACAGTATTTATAGTTCTCCTCACATTCTTCCTCTGTCCAGTGTCTGTTCTTTTGCCCATCTTAATCTTTCTTTTTATTGGCCAGTCTGAGATATGGCTGTTTCTTTGCAACTCTGCCTAGAAGGCCAGCATCCCGGAGTCGCCTCTTCACTGTTGACGTTGTGAAGAAATTCAGAATGTGAGGAGAACTATAAATACTAGGTGGAGAGTTGATACAATATTTATTAGTCAGATCTGGATTCATATAACAAGCTGCCTGTGAGTTGCAGAGTTCCATAAGAACATTGTACAATGGGAGACTGGGATTTATATAGTATAGCATAACAGGATGTCCAACGTCTGGCATACATCAATAAAGAGGCCCAGACTAGCTGGATCCTATAGAAACACGTCATATCAGTTATTTTTCTCTTCTATATCTGTGAGTATATTTCACTAGTTATAACAACTTTAACTAACCTTCACATTAAACATGGTTTCCAAAATACTAATATTCTCCAATAGTGGTATACATATATGATTGGAGTCTAACTATTCCACATAACTGAGGAGTCACACCCTATACATTCTCAGTCATCTGGATCATGCACAACCAAATCTCTATCCACACTTCACTAGGTCAGTAAAAAGATCAATGAATGACTAACTAACCTACAGTTGAAGTCGGAAGTTTACATACACTTAGGTTGAAGTCATTAAAACTCATTTTTCAACCACTCCACAGATTTCATGTTAACAAACTATAGTTTTGGCAAGTCGGTTAGGACATCTACTTTGTGCATGGCACAAGGAATTATTCCAGCAATTGTTTAAAGACAGATTATTTCACTTATAATTCACTATATCACAATTCCAGTGGGTCAGACGTTTACATACATAAAGTTGACTGTCCCTTTAAACAGCTTGGAATATTCCAGAAAATGATGTCATGGCTTTAGAAGCTTCTGATAGGCTAATTGACATCATTTGAGTCAATTGGAGGTGTACCTGTGGATGTATTTCAAGGCCTACCTTCAAACTCGACATAATGGGAAAATCTAAAGAAATCAGCCAAGACCTCTGAAAAAATTGTAGACCTCCACAAGTCTGGATCATCCTTGGGAGCAATTTCCAAACGCCTGAAGGAACCACGTTTCTTTTGATTACTTAACGGACAACATAAATCTTTCAGCCTTAAACATGACAGTGCTCCTGTGTCTACTAAACATTTTATAATTTTTATTGTTGTTCGTTCCTAGGTTATTGAACTTGCAATATTTTGTCCGGCTGAATGTATTGTGGAAGTTCCAATGCCTGGATTCTAGGTTTCTGTTCGGTGAATAATCCTACTGCTTCTAATTTCCACATTTTCAATAATTGTTCTGGTTTAAATCGAATACAAATCTGGTGTAGACAATTTCAAAGTATACGTCGATTCGTGATCAATAACATGCTTAGAAGAAATGTCTTCCTCATCACTAATTTCTAATTGAGTCTCTTTCCATGTCTATCTATCGCTGCTCGAGTCTTACGCAGAGTGCATTCTTTGTCCCTCTCGGACCATTTTGTATTTTCACAAAGGACTTCAACTCTCTCTTATTATTTCACAAAAGAGCCTTTAACCCTTCTTATAGGACTCAAAGCCCATTTATCAACCTACGTTAGCCTAAGACTTAATATTGTTAAACCAATAGCTTGCTAAAGATGGGATCATCTATTATTTTACGCTTCCAGAGACCTCAGACTTGAGGATCCTATTTCCCTTTTCTACTCATTTATTGAATCACAGCATCAATCCAATCTTATTTTACTTCGAATTTCCTCACATCCTTCTCACCATCTGAGAATCCTCCTAAATCAATATCAAATCATCCTTCCCCCTTAAAAAACATAGAATTTTACATTCTTATCAGCACAGCTTTACCTAAGATAAGCAGATTCAACACAATCTTAACTTAAATAATGAGTCTGCTCACCTGTGGTTCAGCCGTACTCTGGTCTCCTGTTTGTAGACGCCAATTGTTATGATGATTATCTCTGGTATTGAAGAAGTTCAGAATGTGAGGAGAACTTAGTCAGATCTGGATGATATTTATGAACACACATTCCACAGTGGATCCTATAGAAAATTCATCATATCACGTTGAGACTGGTGTTTTGTGGGTACTATTTAATGAAGCTGCCAGTTGAGGACTTGTGAGGAGTCTGTTTTTCAAACTAGACCGTCTAATGTACTTGTCCTCTTGCTCAGTTGTGCACCGAGGCCTCCCACTCCTCTTTTTATTCTGGTTAGAGACAGTTTGCGCTGTTCTCTGAAGGGAGTAGTACACAGCGTTGTACGAGATTTAACGTTTTCTTTCTCCGCAATTTCTCACATGGAACAGCCTTCATTTCTCAGAACAAGAACAACATTAACAATGTCTACACTGTATTTCTGATCAAATGTATGTTATTTTAATGGACAAAAAATGTGCTTTTCTTTCTAAAACAAGGAAATGTCTAAGTGACCCCAAACTTTTGAACGGTAGTGTATACAGCAGTATGTGGACACCCCTTCAAAGTAGTGGATTCGGAAGACGTGGATAAAGGAAGCCTCTCTGATTCAGAGGTTAAATGCTGAAGACACATTTCAGTTGAATGCATTCAGTTGTACAAGATGCCAGGGGAAAGCTACCTGCCCCAATGCATAGTGCCAACTGTAAAGATTGATGGAGAAGGAATAATGGTCTGGGGCTGTTTTAATGGTTCAGGCCCCTTAGTTCCAGTGAAGGGAAATCTTAATGCTACAGCATACAATGACATTCTAGATGATTCTGTGCTTCCAACTTTGTGGCAACAGTTTCCTGCTTCAGCATGACAATGCCCCCGTGCACAAAGCGAGGTCCATACAGAAATGGTTGTTTGAGATCGGTGTGGAAGAACTTGACTGGCCTGCACAGAGCCCTGACCTCAACCCCATCGAACACCTTTGGGACAAATTGGAACTCCGACTGCGAGCCAGGCCTAATCGCCCAACATCAGTGCCAACCTCACTAATGCTCTTGTGGCAGCAATGTTCCAACATCTAGTGGAAAACCTTCCCAGAAGAGTGGAGGTTGTTATAGCAGCAAAGGAGGGACCAACTATATTAATGGCCATGATTTTGGAATGAGATGTTGGACCAGCAGGTGTCCACATACATTTGATCATGTAGTGTACATATCCCAGAACATCTTGATGTGTTGGTGACATTAACCTGACACATCTATTCTATTAATTCTATTTAATTAAATAAATCACACTCTCTCTGTCTCTGTCTCTCTCTCTCTCTCTCTCTCTCTACCGCGCTCTCTCTCTCTACCGCGCTCTCTCTCTCTACCGCGCTCTCTCTCTCTACCGCGCTCTCTCTCTCTACCGCGCTCTCTCTCTCTACCGCGCTCTCTCTCTCTCTCTCTCTCTCCCTCTCTTCACCTCTCTCTCTCTCTCTCTCTCTCTCTCTCTCTCTCTCTCTACCTCTCTCTCTCTACCACTCTCTCTCTCTCCAACTCTCTCAGTGAGGCCCAAGCTGATGAGCAGCCCACCACTCAGAAAGAGGAGCCATTGGATGAGGAAGAGGAGGATGAGGAAGAGGAGGAAGAGTACCACTATGTGTATGAAGATGAGGAGGCCGACAGGGAGGAGGAAGAGAAGAAAGAGGAGGATAGTGTTCCAGAGAGCCAGGATGAAGATAAGACCCTGACAGAGGTCAAAGGTTGGTACTCTCTGTCTTTTAATCTCTCTTTCGTAATTTCTTTTCCACAAATGCAATAACACTTTTTAGAACAGGGGTCGGCAACAGAAGAAAAAAAATATATATATATACACATACAGTTGAAGTGGGAAGATTACGTACAGCCAAATACATTTAAACTCAGTTTTTCACAAATTCCTGACATTTAATCCCAGTGTCATCAAAATGTCATCACATTCCCAGTGGGTCAGAAGTTTACATCCACTCAATTAGTATTTGGTAGCATTGTCTTTAAATTGTTTAACTTGGGTCAAATGTTTCGGGTAGCCTTCCACAAGCTTCCCACAATAAGTTGGGTGAATTTTGGCCCATTCCTCCTGACAGAACTGGTGTAACTGAGTCAGGTTTGTAGGCCTCCTTGCTCGCACACGCATTTTCAGTTCTGCCCACAAATGTTCTATAGGATTGAGGTCAGGGCTTTGTGATGGCCACTCCAATACCTTGACTTTGTTGTCCTTAAGCCATTTTGCCACAACTTTGGAAGTATGCTTGGGATCGTTGTCCATTTGGAAGACACATTTGTGACCAAGCATGCCACCTATTTTGTGAAGTACACCAGCCCCTCCTGCAGCAAAGCACCCCCACAACATGATGCTGCCACCCCTGTGCTTCACGGTTGGGATGGTGTTCTTCGGCTTGCAAGCCTCCCCCTTTTTCCTCCAAACATAACGATGGTCATTATGGACAAATAGTTCTATTTTTGTTTCATCAGACCAGAGGACTTTTCTCCAAAAAGTACGATCTTTGTCCCCATGTGCAGTTGCAAACCGTAGTCTGGCATTTTTATGGCGGTTTTGGAGCAGTGGCTTCTTCCTTGCTGAGTGGCCTTTCAGGTTATGTCGATATAGGACTCGTTTTACTGTGGATATAGATACTTTTGGTCTGTTTCATCCAGTATCTTCACAAGGTCCTTTGCTGTTGCTCTGGGATTGATTTGCACTTTTCACACCAAAGTACGTTCTTCTCTAGGAGACAGAACGCGTCTCCTTCCTGAGCGGTATGACGGCTACATGGTCCCATGGTGTTTATACTTGCATACTATTGTTTGTACAGATGAACGTGGTTCCTTCAGGCGTTTGGAAATGCTCCCAAGGATGAACCAGACTTGTGGAGGTCTACACATTTTTTTCTGAGGTCTTGGCTGATTTCTTTTGATTTTTCCATGATGTCGAGCAAAGAGGCACTGAGTTTGAAGGTAGGCCTTGAAATACATCCACAGGTACACCTCCAATTGACTCAAATTATGTCAATTAGCCTATCAGAAGCTTCTAAAGCCATGACATCATTTTCTGGTATTTTCCAAGCTGTTTAAAGGCACAGTCAACTTAGCGTATGTAAACTTCTGACCCACTGGAATTGTGATATAGTGAATTATAAGTGAAATAATCTGTCTGTAAACAATTGTTGGAAGAATTACTTGTGTCATGCACAAAGTAGATGTCTTAACCAACTTATCAAAACTATAGTTTGTTAACATGAAATATGTGAAGTGGTTGAAAAAGGAGTTTTAATGACTTCAAACTAAGTGTGTGTATATATGTGTATGTATATATATATATATATATATATATATATATATCCAACTTCAACTGTGTATGTATATATATACATACACATTGAGCTCCAAAGTATGACACGTCTTGTTATTTTGTACTCCAGCAATTTTGAAAATGATACAATGAGTACAAGGTTAAAGTTCAGACTGTCAGCTTTCATTTGTATTTTCGTCCATATCGGGTGAACCGTTTAGAAATCACAGCACTTTTTGTACATAGTGCCCCCATTTTAGGGGACCAAAAGTATTGGTACGAATTCTATTATATATGTATTAAAGTAGTCAAAAGTGTAGTATTTGGTCCCATATTCCTAGAACACAATGATTACATCAAGCTGCTGACTCTATACACTTGTTGGATGCATTTGCTCTTTGTTTTGGTTGTTTCAGATTATTTTGTTCCTGATAGAAATGCATGTTAAATAATGTATTGTGTCTTTTTGGAGTCACTTTTATTGTAAATAAGAATAGAATGTTTCTAAAGACTTCTACAGTAATGTGGATGTTACCATGGTTATGGATAATCCTGAATGAATGGTGAATAATGATGAGTGAGAAAGTTAGACACACAAATATCATACCCCCAAAACATGCTAACCCTCACTATTACAATAACAGGGGAGGTTAGCATGTTTGAGGGGTATGATATTTATATAATAATTTGTTCACTGCACATTGACCACAACTAAGCCCAAAAAGAGACTGCATGTCATATACAGTGCATTCAGAAAGTATTCAGACGACAAGCGGTGTGACTTTATCCACATTTAGTTACGTTACAGCATTATTCTAAAATTGATTCAATAATATTTTATCAATCAATCTACATCCAATACCCCATAATGACATCAATACCCCATAATGACATCAATACCCCATAATGACATCAATACCCCATAATGACACAATACCCCATAATGACACAATACCCCATAATGACACAATACCCCATAATGACACAATACCCCATAATGACATCAATACCCCATAATGACATCAATACCCCATAATGACATCAATACCCCATAATGACATCAATACCCCATAATGACATCAATACCCCATAATGACATCAATACCCCATAATGACATCAATACCCCATAATGACATCAATACCCCATAATGACATCAATACCCCATAATGACATCAATACCCCATAATGACATCAATACCCCATAATGACATCAATACCCCATAATGACATCAATACCCCATAATGACATCAATACCCCATAATGACACAATACCCCATAATGACACAATACCCCATAATGACATCAATACCCCATAATGACATCAATACCCCATAATGACATCAATACCCCATAATGACACAATACCCCATAATGACACAATACCCCATAATGACACAATACCACATAATGACATCAATACCACATAATGACATCAATACCCCGTAATGACATCAATACCCCGTAATGACATCAATACCCCGTAATGACATCAATACCCCGTAATGACACAATACCCCGTAATGACACAATACCCCGTAATGACATCAATACCCCGTAATGACATCAATACCCCGTAATGACATCAATACCCCGTAATGACACAATACCCCGTAATGACACAATACCCCGTAATGACACAATACCCCGTAATGACACAATACCCCGTAATGACACAATACCCCGTAATGACATCAATACCCCGTAATGACATCAATACCCCGTAATGACACAATACCCCGTAATGACACAATACCCCGTAATGACACAATACCCCGTAATGACACAATACCCCGTAATGACACAATACCCCGTAATGACATCAATACCCCGTAATGACATCAATACCCCGTAATGACATCAATACCCCGTAATGACATCAATACCCCGTAATGACATCAATACCCCGTAATGACTCAATACCCCGTAATGACTCAATACCCCGTAATGACATCAATACCCCGTAATGACATCAATACCCCGTAATGACATCAATACCCCATAATGACAACAATACCCCATAATGACACAGCAGAAACAGGTTTTCAGAAATGTTTGCAAATGTATTAAAATATAAACAGAAATAACTTATCAGTATTCTGACCCTTTGCTATGAGACTCGAAATTGGCCTCAGCTGCATCCTGTTTCCATTGATCATCCTTGAGATGTTTCTACAACTTGATTGGAGTCCACCTGTGGTAAATTCAATTGATTGGACATGATTTGGAAAGGCACACACCTGTCTATATAAGGTCCCACAGTTGACAGTGCATGTCAGAGCAAAACCCAAGCCATGAGGTCGAAGGAATTGTCCGTAGAGCTCCGGGACAGGATTGTGTCGAGGCACAGATCAGGGGAAGGGTACCAAAAAATGTATATGAAATCTGACAGGCTGCACTTTAACCCATAATTTCAAATCTAAAGTACACAGCCAAAACAACAACGTGTCACTGTCCCAATACTTTTGGACCTCACTGGATATACACTAACAGTATGTGGACACCTGCTCGTCAAACATCTCATTCCAAAATCATGAGCATTAATATGGAGTTGGTCCCTCCTTTTGCTGCTGTAACAGGCACTGATGTTGGGCGATTAGGCCTGGCTCGCAGTCGGTGTTCCAATTCATCCCAAAGGTGTTCGATGAGGTTGAGGTCAGGGCTCTGTGCAGGCCAGTCACGTTCTACCACACCGATCCCGGCCAACCGTTTCTGTATGGACCTCGCTTTGTACACGGTGGCATTGTCATGCTGAAACAGGAAAGGGCCTTCCGCAAACTGTTGCCACAAAGTTGGAAGAATCGTCTAGGATATCATTGTATGCTGTAGAGTTAAGATTTCTAGGGGCCTGAACCATGAAAACAGACCCACACATTATTCCTCCTCTGCCAATCTTTACAGTTGGCACTATGCTTTCAGGCAGGTAGCGTTCTCCTGGCATCCGCCAAACCCAGATTCATCCGTCAGACTGCCAGATGGTGAAGCATGATTCCTCACTCCATAGAAGGCGTTTCCACTGATCCAGAGTCTAATGGCGGCCAGCTTTACACCACTCCAGCCGACACTTGGCATTTCACATGGTGATCTTAGGCTTGTGTGTGGCTGCTCTGCCATGGAAACCCATTTCATGAAGCTCCCGACGAACAGTTCTTGTGCTGACGTTGCTTCCAGAACTCTTATTGAGTGTTGCAAATGAGGACATACGTGCTACACGCTTCAGCACTCGGCGGTCCCGTTCTGTGAGCTTGTCTGACCGACCACTTCACGGCTGAGCCGTTGTTGCTCCTAGATGTTTCCACTTCACAATAACATCACTTACAGTTGACCGGGGCAGCTCTAGCAGGGCAGAAATGTGATGAACTGACTTGTTGGAAAGGTGGCATCCTATGACGGTGCCACGTTGAAAGTTACTGAGCTCTTCAGTAAGGCTATTCTACTGCCATGTTTGTCTATGGAGATTGCATGGCTGTGTGCTCGATTTTATACACCTGTCAGCAACGGGTGTGGCTGAAATAGCAGAATCAACTCATTTGAAAGGGGTGTCCACATACTTTTGTATATATAGTGTATGACCATAAAAAAAGATAGGTGATCGTGTGTCAACATACGGAACATATGAAATTATTATTGTTTTTCAGCTTAGTTATTTTCAATTTGCAGTGTACAAATGATTCTAATTCCGGCCTCCCGACCATCTGCTCTGACAAATCAGTTGCCTGCTATGTTTTAGAATGTAGCATGCTGTGTAGAAAGTGTTCTCTACTCTCAAACATGCCATTGAAGTTCTGATGTTTTTAACTGTAAGACGTCAT